>OY982537.1:0-417500 GCA_963859965.1 Ceramica pisi | reverse complement strand
GCTATCTCAGAGGAACATTGGATTGGAAGAGTTAAGCCATCCGTATGCATAGTGACGCTAGGCTTCCTAGCTAATCGCAGCCAGGCGACCAGATCCTCCGCCGGCCGGTTTTACTCGGCGCGGATATTGGTCTTGGTGGAGATCATTGCCCAGCAGTAGAAAAAGTATTCGTCTGATTACAAAACGAGTTTTAACGTTAGTCCAAGTAGAAAAAAAAAATATTTCTTTCTTTTTTTGTATTTTAACTTTTCTTTTAAGAAAATTAGAAGGTTAGGCTTGAATATTAAAATGAATGTTATTGTATATGAAGTAAATGCATCAGTTTACTTTGTATGTCTCTACGGGCGGTACGAGGTCGAGGTTCTTGATGGTGCGCTCATGCTGCACGCCCACCACGCGCAGCGGACGCTCCGCCAGCGGGTTCAGGATGGTCGGCGTCTCGCCTGCACACACGAACGTACATTACTTAGCCCTCACACCTATTACTTAAAGGTACGGGCTGTGACAAAAATAACGCCAAAACTGGGCGATCATTGTACATCATTATGACAACTTTCAGCTTGCCCAACTGAATTTAATTTAAAACATAAGGGGTTTATATATTTAAAACTAAATTCAAATAAAAAACTGTAATAAAAGCTTTTAAACAAATCAAAATTAAAGTGACCGAAGATCTGTTTGCCGACAGTACGCTTTAATTTTTGAAGTAAATAGACGACAAACGTGATAGATGTTGATTTCATAAATAACGCCCTAATGCAAGTCCAGAATTGGTTCACGGCTAATAATTTGGTTCTAGATGAAAAGAAAACGACATACACAAGATTTGCCTTACCAAATGTCAAAAACAATGATTTTGACATAGTATCGAACTGGGAATTTGTCGATAAAAGGGTTTTCTTGGGAAATACGCTGGACCCAAGGCTATAATGGGGCCCTCATATAACATCTCTTTCAGGAGGGCTACGTTAAGCAGCATATACTGTTAGGATTTCCACCAATCAATGGATGTAGATATTGCGAGACTGGTCTGCTTTAGTTACTTTCACAGTATCATGTCTTACGGTATTTTACTATGGGGACGGGCTGCAGACATCGATTCTATTTTTATTCTGCAGAAAAGAGCCATCAAACATTTTTGCCCGTGCTCTAAAGGAACTGTTTAAGAATATTAACATCATGACGGTACCTTTTCAATACATTTACGAAAACATCATGTATGTCAAAAAGAATTTCCATTTTTTTTAGTAAAAGAGGCGGCAGACAAAAATATCGAGCATTACACGCACACTATGCTGCTTCAATTTCATCCATTAACGGCACATGTGTGAGTACTGTGTAACTTAAACTTTAGATATCAGTTTTAGGTTTGTTTTTGACTTGAATGTACCCTGCTTTTCTTGACAGTTTTCAATTGATTTGCGAATGCGAAAGTTGTTATTAAACATGACTGAAAAAGTACAGTGTATTTAGAAAACAATTATTGTCTGAATCGAGAAAATCTGTAGGCATTTTTATATCTCAAAATCAACAAAAAATATTTCGAAACGAAATACCTACATATATGCCTTATTTGATTTTTGTAATTGGTAAGCTACAAGTAAGGCACATAGATACTTAATCTTTATTGTCTCTATATATTTTTTACACGAACTCAATAAGCAGATATTTAGTTAAATTATAATACAAGTGTACAAACCAGGAACTGGCGGCGTGATGGGGTAGGTGCTCATGTTGTGGTACAGCTGCAGGAACACGAAGCCGGGCGTGATGCCGCCGCCCCCCGCGCCCGCCGCGCCGCCGCCCGCGCCCGCGCCCGCCCCCGCGCCGCCCGCCCTGCCCGCGTACATACTGCGTCAACGTCCGCGAACACGCACAACCAAACCGAACAGAACACCAAGCGTAAACAAAAAACAAAACAAAACAAAAGTTACAAAATTAAAGTAACATAAATTAAACAGGGAAAGGGATAGCTAAACATATTAAACCTGAAAATTATCAGTTTCATAGAAATGAAAGGTTTTTATAAATTATCAGGGAAAGTAAAGAAATTAGGTTTAAAGTAAAAAAAAGAATGTAAGAAAGTAAAAGATCATGCACAATACAATTAGTCTTATGATACTAAGTACTCTAGTCTACAAGTTATAAATAAGCCAGTTTGCAGCCGACCAGCTGGGTTTTTTGGCATGTTTGAACGTACATTTAAGTTACAAGCATTCTAGCATTCCAAAAGAAACATGCATTTGTGTAAATCTGAGAAATCGAGTCTCAAAATGGCGAAGACAAGACAGCTTACAAAACTTGAAATCCTTGTTACAAAATGTGATTTCCATTTAAATATCGTTTATTCATATTATTATGCATTCAGAATAATTGGCACTTTTACGAAGGTCGCAAAGATATTAAAGTAGCAGTGGAAACTAAACTGTACGAGTATGGAATTAAAGAAATAATAAGACTACTCTGTTGCTGTCCACTGCTAGGTAAAGGCCTCTTGTTCCTACAGAGACGGCACGAGTGTCTACCGATTGTATAAGATGACATATCATGTTCGAGTTCATTCTGACCTAATTATGTACACTTTCGTAACAATTGCATCCTTTGCATCCAGATCTACAATCTAAGCAGCCAATCAGACATGGAACTAGCAGTGCCCTAAGACGATTTACGTACATACAAGAACTAATTGTATTCAATGTGTAATGTGCATGAGAGCTGAGAGCACAAATAAATAAATAAAGTAGCGTGTGTGGCGCACCTGTGCCGGCGGGTGGGGCTCATGACGGAGATGGTGTTGGAGCGCTTGGAGCGCGCCAGCGGCGGCAGGTCGTCGCGCGCCGCCGCCCCGCATGCGGGCCCGCACGCCGCGCGCTGCCGCCCCGCGCGCCCCTCCGGCACCGTGCCGTCCGACGCCGTCTGCACCACACCACACGGTGTCAACAGAAGCCACAACAACTCGCCAAAACTATTTATTCTAACGTATATTCGTGACTGGCCGAATAAAAAAAATCTTCGAAAGGGCATGCGTGTGATGTACTGGCACGTTTCGCTTGTTTGGCAGTTTCAGTTCAAAGTAATGGGAGCGAACCTATAGCCACCTGTCGGGCGCAAAAAATTTTTCGGTGTACACAATGTCACTTCACCAGTCCCAGGAATCGAACTCAGGGACTTAAGTATCACCAAATAAACGGGAAAAGTATTTATAACAAACTAGCTTTTCTCCGAAGCTGTGATCCCATGGCCAACCCATTGACGCTGTAAAGTTTTTGACTATCACAGAGAGGACTTTTGCAATTGGATAATAGAAATGCAAAGATTACCTCGTAAAACAAAAAAATCCACATAAGTTTATGGTCTAAGATGCCAGAGCTGCTAAACCTCTCTTATTTTCTCACTATAAAAATGTGTGGTATCCTGCTAGCTTGGACCGACGGCCGATTTCCAATTATCAAATGCCAAAGCCTACATTTTCAATTATCAAAAAATCACTTTTTTTAAGTCTGGGTCATGATTTTTATATTTTTAAATAATTGGTAATTAAATAATATTCTGTAATAGTCTAAGAGAAAGGAACATGTATTAAAGACTAAGTTGTAAAAAGGGATAGTGTTATGCGTTTTGTACAACTCCATCTCCCTCTCTCACACCGTTATCATGATGGTTTTAAAATGTTATAATAGGTACCCTGGTCGCCATCTCGAGTGAGATCCTATTAACAAGGCTGTAATTTGGGTATATTTCAATAAGTAGGTGCAAATACCAAAAGCTACAGTCTGCCAGAATTTGCGAGGATGAAATAAATACAAACACAAAATTATCTCCTTGACTAGTGAAACATTTGATAAAACACACAAAAAAAATATTGCTCGTCGGCCTAAGCTAGCAGGTATACCTATGTCAAAATTGTATTCTAACACTACTCTATCCCACATATTTTGTTAGAGAGAAAATAGAGTGGTCTGGCAGATCTGGGATCTCAGCCATGTAGGTAACTTTTTTTATGGGCAGAACAAGTACAATGAACTGAACAAAATGTTTCTGTTGTTGACGTAATATAATATAGTGTGTAGGCTTACCTTCTGCAGCTGGTGGTGGTGCGCGGGCGGCTTGTCGGGCGGCGCCGGCGCCTCCGAGCCTGCACACGAGCGCGACCGTATAGCTGTGCACACACACACACGTCACACCTCACACCTACACTACGCTCTCACCGCCTCGCACTCACCGCTCTCACAGCGACTACAGCGACCTCACACTTATTCTACCTCACATCGCATCAAAATGATTTTTATTATCTTCGAGCTACGGTTGCTAATTACTTTGCTGTCTGAGGTAAAATAACTGGGAACGCACTGTACTGCACCACGCGACAACGCAACGACATATTACACGCGATTTTTTAAATCCTTGGTTATTGGGAGTAGGATAGGTACTTTGTTAGAACGTTTGACTAAATGTATGTTTACAAACAGTTAGTCGCAATGAGAAGAAAAATTGTAACTTATCTTCTTCTAATATAAAAAATTCTCGTGTCACGGCGTTTGGTATCGAATTCCTACGCAACGGATTGACCGATTTTTTAATTACTTTTGTATATATTCAGTAGGTTTGAAGGGTTTAATTTTGTCAAAACAACGTTTGCCGAGTCAGATAGTTAAGTATAAAAATATCAGTAGAGAAGTCAAGTACACCATGATTGTAATCCGTCGCCCCGCGCTGCCGCGTGTGGCAGCTCGTTTGTTCGTCTCGGATGCGCTCCACACACCACACTTCCAGACACACTGCTACACACTGCTACACACTGCTACTGCGCTGCCGGCACGTTCTACAAACGTTCACACAGACGCACTGACATACAGTTGTCTATTTATATAAACGCTCGTAGAAAGTGCTGCAGCCAACATTATATATTTATCTACGGTATGTTACTACATTATTGATTAGAGTGCACAGTTTATGTTGGGTTATCGTGTGTTAGAGACATTATTTGTTTCATTGTTTGTTAGCTCCACTTGCAAAAACCATCGTTATCTTTTTAAATCTATAAATCAGAGTTAGTTGCTAACAAATATTTCATGAGTAATGTTACTCATAACTTGTATTTTTAATCCGAGTCGATTGCTCATGTGAGCAATCGACTCGGATTGAAAATATAAGTTTCGTTTGTGAAAAGTGGGTCTTTGTATAACTATGATTAATGAGTTGAAGATTTAAATTAACAGTATGGGGACACAAAACGTGGCCCTAGCGATTTTCGTAGCTTTCAGGACTTATGTCAAAACAAATAAACTATAAGCAATTAGGGACTTCTAATTAATTATTATTTGAGAGATTTCTTTCCTAAATTACGTTTAATAATCAGTTATAATTGTTTAGATTTGTTATCATCTTGAAAGTTTTAATCCGTATATAGTATCCGTCCACTGCTAAGTATAGGCCTTCTCCGTCAAATTATGTGATTATAGTAACAGTTGATTCGAACATTAGTGCTTGTTTTCACAAACAATAAGCGACATAATATATGTATTAACGTCTCAGTACACGCGTGTTGTTGGAAGCCATCAAGTCAGACTAGATAAAAAAGTCTTTATTGTTAGTGGAAACGGGCATTTGTTTTTTGTAGATCAAGAAAAGCTTTAGAATATTCATCTGTACAATGTATTATGTGGTATGGTCGGCGCCAGATAAACGTGCAGTAAGTACATTGATTTTTCCCTAATATCCCTTTGTATGTAGATAATTCGAACAATAAATTATTATGACCCGTTTTTCATTTCTAGAAAACGTAAAGGAAACAGAAGTCGATTCAGGGCAGCTTGGTGTCATTATCTGTATTTGATATTTAGAAAGTCAATAAAGTGTGTGTGGGTCAATGACAGTTATTGCACTAGTAACTGACGTCTACCATAGAATTGTAACGTAAAGTACAGACACGTGGTGTCTGCGTGTGGCACGTACCGGGGTCGGAGTTGTAGGTCATGAGGTGCGGGTGCGGGTGCGGGTGTGCGGGGTGCGGGGGCGGCGCGTGCGGCGACGTGCCCGACATCTCCTCGGGGATGGCCTCGCACGACACGCGCATGTCGCTCTTCTTGGCCGCCTTCTTGGTGGCGTGCAGCGACAGCGACGACGACGACGACACAGCGCTGTTACACAACAACAACAACAACAACTATTTAGCTCACGTCACGTGTTACACTTCCAAGTCGTCAACGTTTACAAATGCGTGATTGCTCACTTTTTCTACATTTACTTGTTTTTAAAATGCATTCTATCTTTCTTTGTTTTCTTTTAAGCTTGACTAATATTACTATAGTGTAATTTACTTATTCATTTAAATTACATGTATAAGGGCGGGTTGTATCAAACAGTTGGTTAACGTAACATACGTACGTCAAAAAGTTACGATTACGGACGATGTTTGACGTTCGTTAAATAAGAAGCGTTGTTTCAAAACATTCTGGTATAAATTCCTGCTCATCCCAATAGCTAAGTTATTGACACGGGTCCTACCTAAATAGCTTTTTTTGCATTCCACCACTTATTTGTGTCATCAGAAGAACTGGTATTGAGGAATTCAAAATAAATTTCACAATATTGTTCTATTTGACGCAATTAAAGTTACGTTAACCAGTGCTCAGACCATCTGTTAACGTAAACGTTATATTTTACGTGCGTTAACGCTGACATTTTGTGAAACAACCCAATTTTTTGATTTAACGATAGTTAGCACCATTTTTAACGTTTACGCATGCGTTAAGTGAACTTGAAACAACCCGCCCTAATTATCAGTTTTATTACCCAGTGCAAAATTGATTAGATAGCGTCCATTGAATGGATGGAAATTGTTTTAACGCAGTCACAAATCGTTACGCACTGAACGATTCGATTCTTTGTCAAACCGTATAGAAAAGTAAAATATAAGCGACGATACAACGTTTGTAATTTTATTACAAAATATGAAGCAGTTCCTCAAAAAATAGATAATTCATTGGAAAAAAGCAGTTCCTTTGTACTTATATTTATAATGTTAAATTTTACTACTTTTCTGTGTGTAAATAAATAATAAAATAAATAAATAAATAAATATTCAAGTTCTCATACACATATTATTCATATTTTTTTACATATTTCAGTGTTGTTTTCAGGATAAGGTCTTTAGTATTGTAGATGTCCATTGGTAATATAATACATAAAATGAGTATACTGACGTGGGCTCGCAGCTGGGCAGCAGGATCATGTCCTCAGGGTCCACGCTGAGGTCGTCGGGCGCGCTGACGAGCGCGTGCGGGGCGGGGGCGGGGGGCGGCGCGGGCGCGCGGGGGGGCGGCACGCCCGCCTTCCACGACGACATCTCGGGCGACGAGTTGGAGCGCCGCACCGGGTGCCGCGACTTGCCCTGCGCCACAACACACACCACCATTACATCACTACATTAGTTGGAGCGCCGCACCGGGTGCCGCGACTTGCCCTGCGCCACAACACACACCACCATTACATCACTACATTAGTTGGAGCGCCGCACCGGGTGCCGCGACTTGCCCTGCGCCACAACACACACCACCATTACATCACTACATTAGTTGGAGCGCCGCACCGGGTGCCGCGACTTGCCCTGCGCCACAACACACACCACCATTACATCACTACATTAGTTGGAGCGCCGCACCGGGTGCCGCGACTTGCCCTGCGCCACAACACACACCACCATTACATCACTACATTAGTTGGAGCGCCGCACCGGGTGCCGCGACTTGCCCTGCGCCACAACACACACCACCATTACATCACTACATTAGTTGGAGCGCCGCACCGGGTGCCGCGACTTGCCCTGCGCCACAACACACACCACCATTACATCACTACATTAGTTGGAGCGCCGCACCGGGTGCCGCGACTTGCCCTGCGCCACAACACACACCACCATTACATCACTACATTAGTTGGAGCGCCGCACCGGGTGCCGCGACTTGCCCTGCGCCACAACACACACCACCATTACATCACTACATTAGTTGGAGCGCCGCACCGGGTGCCGCGACTTGCCCTGCGCCACAACACACACCACCATTACATCACTACATTAGTTGGAGCGCCGCACCGGGTGCCGCGACTTGCCCTGCGCCACAACACACACCACCATTACATCACTACATTAGTTGGAGCGCCGCACCGGGTGCCGCGACTTGCCCTGCGCCACAACACACACCACCATTACATCACTACATTAGTTGGAGCGCCGCACCGGGTGCCGCGACTTGCCCTGCGCCACAACACACACCACCATTACATCACTACATTAGTTGGAGCGCCGCACCGGGTGCCGCGACTTGCCCTGCGCCACAACACACACCACCATTACATCACTACATTAGTTGGAGCGCCGCACCGGGTGCCGCGACTTGCCCTGCGCCACAACACACACCACCATTACATCACTACATTAGTTGGAGCGCCGCACCGGGTGCCGCGACTTGCCCTGCGCCACAACACACACCACCATTACATCACTACATTAGTTGGAGCGCCGCACCGGGTGCCGCGACTTGCCCTGCGCCACAACACACACCACCATTACATCACTACATTAGTTGGAGCGCCGCACCGGGTGCCGCGACTTGCCCTGCGCCACAACACACACCACCATTACATCACTACATTAGTTGGAGCGCCGCACCGGGTGCCGCGACTTGCCCTGCGCCACAACACACACCACCATTACATCACTACATTAGTTGGAGCGCCGCACCGGGTGCCGCGACTTGCCCTGCGCCACAACACACACCACCATTACATCACTACATTAGTTGGAGCGCCGCACCGGGTGCCGCGACTTGCCCTGCGCCACAACACACACCACCATTACATCACTACATTAGTTGGAGCGCCGCACCGGGTGCCGCGACTTGCCCTGCGCCACAACACACACCACCATTACATCACTACATTAGTTGGAGCGCCGCACCGGGTGCCGCGACTTGCCCTGCGCCACAACACACACCACCATTACATCACTACATTAGTTGGAGCGCCGCACCGGGTGCCGCGACTTGCCCTGCGCCACAACACACACCACCATTACATCACTACATTAGTTGGAGCGCCGCACCGGGTGCCGCGACTTGCCCTGCGCCACAACACACACCACCATTACATCACTACATTAGTTGGAGCGCCGCACCGGGTGCCGCGACTTGCCCTGCGCCACAACACACACCACCATTACATCACTACATTAGTTGGAGCGCCGCACCGGGTGCCGCGACTTGCCCTGCGCCACAACACACACCACCATTACATCACTACATTAGTTGGAGCGCCGCACCGGGTGCCGCGACTTGCCCTGCGCCACAACACACACCACCATTACATCACTACATTAGTTGGAGCGCCGCACCGGGTGCCGCGACTTGCCCTGCGCCACAACACACACCACCATTACATCACTACATTAGTTGGAGCGCCGCACCGGGTGCCGCGACTTGCCCTGCGCCACAACACACACCACCATTACATCACTACATTAGTTGGAGCGCCGCACCGGGTGCCGCGACTTGCCCTGCGCCACAACACACACCACCATTACATCACTACATTAGTTGGAGCGCCGCACCGGGTGCCGCGACTTGCCCTGCGCCACAACACACACCACCATTACATCACTACATTAGTTGGAGCGCCGCACCGGGTGCCGCGACTTGCCCTGCGCCACAACACACACCACCATTACATCACTACATTAGTTGGAGCGCCGCACCGGGTGCCGCGACTTGCCCTGCGCCACAACACACACCACCATTACATCACTACATTAGTTGGAGCGCCGCACCGGGTGCCGCGACTTGCCCTGCGCCACAACACACACCACCATTACATCACTACATTAGTTGGAGCGCCGCACCGGGTGCCGCGACTTGCCCTGCGCCACAACACACACCACCATTACATCACTACATTAGTTGGAGCGCCGCACCGGGTGCCGCGACTTGCCCTGCGCCACAACACACACCACCATTACATCACTACATTAGTTGGAGCGCCGCACCGGGTGCCGCGACTTGCCCTGCGCCACAACACACACCACCATTACATCACTACATTAGTTGGAGCGCCGCACCGGGTGCCGCGACTTGCCCTGCGCCACAACACACACCACCATTACATCACTACATTAGTTGGAGCGCCGCACCGGGTGCCGCGACTTGCCCTGCGCCACAACACACACCACCATTACATCACTACATTAGTTGGAGCGCCGCACCGGGTGCCGCGACTTGCCCTGCGCCACAACACACACCACCATTACATCACTACATTAGTTGGAGCGCCGCACCGGGTGCCGCGACTTGCCCTGCGCCACAACACACACCACCATTACATCACTACATTAGTTGGAGCGCCGCACCGGGTGCCGCGACTTGCCCTGCGCCACAACACACACCACCATTACATCACTACATTAGTTGGAGCGCCGCACCGGGTGCCGCGACTTGCCCTGCGCCACAACACACACCACCATTACATCACTACATTAGTTGGAGCGCCGCACCGGGTGCCGCGACTTGCCCTGCGCCACAACACACACCACCATTACATCACTACATTAGTTGGAGCGCCGCACCGGGTGCCGCGACTTGCCCTGCGCCACAACACACACCACCATTACATCACTACATTAGTTGGAGCGCCGCACCGGGTGCCGCGACTTGCCCTGCGCCACAACACACACCACCATTACATCACTACATTAGTTGGAGCGCCGCACCGGGTGCCGCGACTTGCCCTGCGCCACAACACACACCACCATTACATCACTACATTAGTTGGAGCGCCGCACCGGGTGCCGCGACTTGCCCTGCGCCACAACACACACCACCATTACATCACTACATTAGTTGGAGCGCCGCACCGGGTGCCGCGACTTGCCCTGCGCCACAACACACACCACCATTACATCACTACATTAGTTGGAGCGCCGCACCGGGTGCCGCGACTTGCCCTGCGCCACAACACACACCACCATTACATCACTACATTAGTTGGAGCGCCGCACCGGGTGCCGCGACTTGCCCTGCGCCACAACACACACCACCATTACATCACTACATTAGTTGGAGCGCCGCACCGGGTGCCGCGACTTGCCCTGCGCCACAACACACACCACCATTACATCACTATATGCTTCAGTGCTCACCATGCACTATTATAATCCGCGCGCGATCAAAAAGGGATGGAACCTTATCAAAGTAAATAGAAAATGACAGTTCTCAAGACAAGTAGCGTTAGCAAAAAAAACTCTGAATTAATTATAAATTAGTTATTTCTACGATCTATCATAGGGTTGTATAAATATACAGAAAAGTTTCACGGTTGCAGTCCTTTTAATAATAATGTTTAAATATACGAGTATTTATTATTATATTTATGCTGGTCCGCTCCACAGTGACTAAAGTGCCCAAACTTTGATGAACATGTGAAAACATTGTTGGACCTGCTGAAGATTGTGAGACTATATTTGCATTGTGTAGACTCATTCTTTTTGCATTGTGTAGTTTTACTCATTAATTATTTCGCACCGAATGTAAACATGATTTTGTAAACAATGGCAACTGGTTTAAAAGAGTGTCCTTGGAGTTTCTTGCACGTTCTTCTCCACAGGATCTACTCTTTGGAACGTGCAACTGTCGCGCTGGAGGCGGGGTCGGTGGGTGTGTTATGTTGGAGAACAACCTGCTGCTCTTGTCATTAGCGCGGCAGGATTAGCTTCATCTATTTGACTGACAGACCTTGACTATTCAAAAGTGCCTGTAACTGGTCTATTTGAAATAAAGGATTTTGTATTTGTATTTGTATTTGTATGTACATTATAAATCGAAATTCATTGACCATCTTCGATACTTTTGTTTTCCAATTATATGGATAAAACATGTTTGAATGAATGTAAGTGATTACAAATAACAGTTATAATAAAACGATAAAAAAAATATTTTAAGAATAAGGAGGACTAAGTTCAACTTCAAAAATAACAATTTGAATCGATATGTAAATAATTATTTACAAAAACTTTTTACAAAAAAATACAACCGACTTCTAAAAAAAAAACTACAAAGTAAAAATAACTTTAAATTCGGAAGTCAGTGTTTTTGTTAGTTTCTTCGTATTTGACACCGACTTCCGAATTTAAAGTTATTTTTTACTTTGTAGTGTTTTTTTTTTAAAGTCGGTTGTATTTTTTTGTAAAAAGTTTTTTATTTTTCACTTTTTAGTGGTGCCCCACACCTAACATCACCACTACAAAATCGCAGAAAAGCAAAATACGCAATTTCGATTATCAAAGAATCATCTAAATAGTCAAATTCCAGCGATTTCGATATAAAATCCAAAGATCGTAACCGATTTTGATATGATTTAAATGGGACCAATCTGCAAGTATATCCTTTCAGATAAAACAATTTTTTTTCAAATCGGTTCATAATTGTCGGAGTTATGAGGTAACAAAAAAAAAACAAAAAAAACATACAACCGAATTGATAACCTCCTCCTTTTTGGGAAGTCGGTTAAAAATATAGGTACGCTCAATTGTTGGAAACTGGCAACACTGAAGGACGAGTAATGTAAATATGTCGAAGAATAAAACAATTATTTATTAAATACACATCGTAGGCGCAAGTTGATACAAAAGTATTGAATAATATGCGTTTTAAACAAAACATGATTTTTGATCATCAGCATCAGCATCGTGTCCACGCGAAACCGAGAATGGACAGAATACAAATCCTTTGATAGTTTCGGGTAATAGGTATGAATTGCTGGTTGAATCTGCTAAAGTGGCCTTTCTAAACCCGCTGGCGACTTTTGCCGACGCTACGGCTGGCCGGCGGACCGCGCGCGTCTCAGTTCCAAAAGGTCGCATCCTATTCTGATCGCACGCGAGTAATACCTTACAGACAACAGCGCGCGAAAGACAGCTTTATAAAGTTTGTATTCTTTCTGCGTATTCTACCACTACTTGAATTTAAATACATGCAAGTATGTTTGTCTTTGACTAAAATAAGTTACGAAACGTTAAATGTCTTTTCTCACTTATTAATACAGTGACCATGTACAATGCGTGTCTAATTACAGAGTCGCTGCATATAACTGACAGCCGGGAATCAACGAAGAAATCGGAAAGACAGGAAACCAACACTGACAGTTAGGTTCGCAGCACAGATTGGTAATAATTGTCAATTCTAAAGTAGCCTCCACACTATTCCCGAAGTTGAGCGAATACGATAGTGTGGAGGGGCACTTCGCTTTGCCTCGTGCAACTTCGCTTCGCCTCGGGCGACTTCCAGTTGTTGTCGGTTTTTGCGCCCGAGTCAAAGGACTCGAAGTTCGAACACGAAGCGTCTGTCCACACTACTCGGGTCACTTCGGCTCACTTCGGTTCGCGTCAGCCATAGTAAATACGCACGTATTTTTATTATGCGAGAGTACACATAGCAACGGCAGTTGCCACATGAACGTTATCCATTATGCCTATCGTGAGGGGAACGGGCGACTGAGCTCCTCGCGAAGTTGTTCGAGGTTTGTGGACACCTGCTTCGGACTTCGGTCAACTTCGGAGAGCACTTCGCCTCGTGCAACTTCGGAATAGTGTGGAGGACGCTTAACATCTTGTATATTGTTTAGCTGAAATAGTTGGCACTAACCTCAGGTACAATCAGCAACATGTCATCTTCGTCTGTGGTACTGGATGAGTTCTGCCGCTGCGGTGAGCCCGGGATGTTGATGGGCTGCGTGCTCATTCTGCTGCCGCCCACACTACTGCACAAACCAATGACTGACATTAACAAACATATAGCGGTGGTGTCAAATATGACATCCTTTCCTTAAACAACACAATTTTCTTTGTAAAACACTTGTTTCTACCCGGTACTCTGTCGGCACAGGAGTCAACTATACCAAAACATTTTATTTTACATTTGAGTGCCTTTGTTGCGGCACTTGACGGGGGGTTTACTGTCGGTTCCGAATATACACTGAACCGCGAGCGGAAGCGAGGGTGTAACCACACTGAGTACCACAGCAAACCTCTCGTAAGTCTTCTCGTCGCCTCTTTGTAAAGAGGCAACGGACAGGGAGACAGGTCATCTGCCTCACTGTATGAACTGTGGTGTTCTATTCGATAAAGGTTCGACAGATTTGTGGAATAGAGTGCAAAATCCCGCAAACTTCCATTAAAAAGGGAGGATCCTCTTACTAGATGCGTGTTGTTTTTGGTGTGAAACTGCCTAAGGTTGATATTTGGGTGTTAATATGTTCAAATCACACGAAAAACTAATATACGGTATTCGTTTTTCAGCATCTGCAGGATTCGTTTTGACGTAGTTCGTTGCTAGTGGTATAGATGTTGATACTTTTTTGTGGCAGTTTATATTCCGCTACAATAAGACAGGTTCTTCCGCGACGGAAAGTGTCCATGGGCTGGACATAGAGTGGGTAAGGGGGTAAGAAGTCACTTGTGTGGCTGCAGAGTGGTGTGCGCGGCGGCGTGGTGCTTGCGCTCGGCGCCCACCACGGTGTCGGAGCTGGACTTGTGCAGGTCCGCAGCGGGCGCCGCGCGGCTGCTGGACATAGAGTGGGTACTCACTTGTGTGGCTGCAGAGTGGTGTGCGCGGCGGCGTGGTGCTTGCGCTCGGCGCCCACCACGGTGTCGGAGCTGGACTTGTGCAGGTCCGCAGCGGGCGCCGCGCGGCTGCTGGACATAGAGTGGGTACTCACTTGTGTGGCTGCAGAGTGGTGTGCGCGGCGGCGTGGTGCTTGCGCTCGGCGCCCACCACGGTGTCGGAGCTGGACTTGTGCAGGTCCGCAGCGGGCGCCGCGCGGCTGCTGGACATAGAGTGGGTACTCACTTGTGTGGCTGCAGAGTGGTGTGCGCGGCGGCGTGGTGCTTGCGCTCGGCGCCCACCACGGTGTCGGAGCTGGACTTGTGCAGGTCCGCAGCGGGCGCCGCGCGCGAGCTGGACGATGACGAGCCGCTGCGCGAGCGCGGCGAGCAGTCCGAGCCCTGCACATATAACTATCGTCACAACATAATACTATACAAACCAATTAAAAAAATAACCTCGGATAAAACATAGGTAAGCAGAGCCACGAACCACGCGTCTCTTACGACGCCTCAAGATGGTTTACATAATGATGGTGCCAGAATGAGTGTTGAAGTAGTCTGTTTGAAATTGTTTACGGAGATTAGGAAGGACAATATTGTCTACTCGGATCAATTAATAAATTTCATATATGGTTAAGACTGCATAGTAAATAATGTGTATGTCAAAATATGTATGTTATTGAGGCAGTATGGTAAACTAGTTGTATTGTCACCACGTCCTGGCGCGAGTCGCCGATGCCGGAGGAGGCGGAGGAGGGCGGCTGCGAGGCGAGCCCGGCCACGAACCCCGCGGGGGTCAGCAGCGCCGCCACGTCCTGCAGCGGGGACTCCAGCAGGTAGTCCCAGTTCATCTGGAAGCGGCAGCAACACCAATATCAACAAATGCTCAACAGACAGTGCTGAGTAGACCACAAAAAGGCAGCATCTAAATTACGAGCTTGTCATTTAATTTAGTCATACCGTCGTTGACATTGCTGATCTATGTACCTAGTAGATATGGAAGGAGAAGTCATCAGTCAGAAAAATCTAGGAATGAGAGCAGGCTAAGGTATTCTGACGCGTTAAATTAGGTATCGTTTATCGGAAATGCGTTGTCAATTGAGTATGGGGACGCCAGCGTCACCTGCTAGCGCTCAACTGAGTCAAGAACATGGTCTCCAACGATGCTGCAGTCAGTTTGTTGGTGCCCATCGAACAGAAAGCACAGAATGAACAGTGGACTTTTGAAGATTTTCATCTTCAAAAAGTCCACTTTTCATTTGCTAGGCAACCTGCGTTACCTGTTACTTATTGTAAATGACCCATGTTCTGGTTGTTTTTGGCCAAGCTATGTGTTGTTTCCTGGCGTACCTGGTTCTGCATGCGCATGACCCAGCAGACGTCGCCGGTGGGCGAGCGCACATGCACCTCGGCCCAGTTGGCACAGAAGCAGGGGCACAGCCCCGCCGCCGCCAGCTCGCCCACGCGCGACCACGACGTGTCGTCCGTGTCCTGCAAACAACGCATACAACGTCACCTCATCTAATTCGAATAGATCATCTACACGCTATCTTGACGTTAAACATCATGGACCAAAAAAGGACAGGAAATATCTTTGATGAGAGAAAGTTCTCAGTCAACCAGTTTTCATCCTTATGTTTTGACGACAAGGTTGGCGCAGTGGTTGAGCGATTGACTGCTGCGCAGCATGTCGCGGGTTCGATTCCCGCACGGAACAAATATTTGTACGACCTCCATGTATTTGTTCCGAGTCTGGGTGTTTTTCTATCTATAATATGTATGTATTTACAAAAAATAAAAAAATCAAATATATGAGTAGTTTATCAGCCATCTCGTTACCATAACACAAGTCAATCAATCAATCAATCAATCAAAAGTCATTTATTCAAATTAGGCTGAGTGCCAGCACTTTTTGAACGTCAACGTTTACAAGAAGACAGTCCCCCAAAAACGCCCGCCCGTCACCACTTCCTAGTGTTTTAGCTGTGGAGAAGAAGTGGCCAACAAACTCCCCAGCAACACATCTGTCTGTTTATTTATTTATTTATTTAATTAAAGACTATGGAAGACTTACAGCTAAATGCAATGGTGATATGTAACAGTATGATAATCTGACAGCCAATTACAGGTCTTCACGTCTAGAGCTTGTCTGGTATAAATGTGCTGTGGAACCAATTATGCACACTGCCAAATAATGCCAAAAAATAAACAAAAAGTAAAACATTTCAAAATATGAGCAGATCATCACCTATATGTAATACTTGCGACAGGTTATTACTCTATTTCCAAAACCAATTAATGAGAGCCAAAATTTTAAAAATCATTTAAAAGAAAAAAAAAATTATATAAAGTGTAAAGAATTTAAGTTCTAAAGAAACTCGCCGAAAGAAACCCTTTAGCCGAATTCACACTTGTGTTAAAAATATCAAAGTCGAACTGTTTGCACACCTTATTAAAATATCTACTTACACGCACAACGTACGAGTTTTGTCTGTACTTAGTAGTTGCAAATGGCACCCGTAATGGTGGATTGAACCGTTTGGACTTGCATGGAACGTTGAAGTAGAAAGTTGACAAAATATCAGAACAATTTATCTCATTTCGAACCGTTTTCAACAAAAATATACAGTCAGAGATCTCACGACGATTAACCAATGGTAGGAGATGATATTTTTTACAGAGACTGAGATAGTTACTGGACTGATATGGAACCCTTTGATGATAGCATAAAAATTTTATAAATCTTTTTTGTACACGCTCAATACGGTCAATATATTTGTGATAGCATGGATTCCATATTTCAGATGCGTATTCCAAGTGACTTCTAACAAATGTACAGTATAGAATTTTTAACGTTTTAGCTTGTGTGAAGCACTTGGATAGTCGCATTATGAAGCCAAGGGATTTTGAGGCTTTAGCGACAATGGAATCAACATGCTTATCAAAAATTAGTTTGGAATCGTGAGTAACCCCCAGATCACGAATAATACTACACCTAGGTAATATGTGACCACCAAGGGTGTATGTTGTGGGTAGGACTGACCGCCCACGGGAATACGTTACAACTGAACATTTTTTGGGATTGAGATCAAGCTTACTCTTTTGGCAGTACACTTCAAGATACTGTAAGTCAGTTTGAAATGCGATCATATCTGCAGTCGATGAAATGGTGGCATAAATCTTCATATCGTCTGCGAAGCACAGTAATTTGGATGAGGTCAGACAAGAGTCGATGTCGTTTACATAGATAATAAATAATAACGGACCGAGCAACGAACCTTGGGGAACTCCGCTGGGGACTAAAACCCAGCTAGAAATATAATTGTTCAAGACCACGGCTTGCGACCTGTTTTCTATATAAGCGGAGAACCATCTGAGTAAGTCCCCGCGTATACCGATACCCTCTAACTTCCGCAATAGGATGACGTGGTCGATTCGGTCGAAACACTTGCTATAGTCTGTGTAGACAACATCGACTTGCTTACCGTGGTCCATAGCTTCAGTGATGTAGTTATTAAGCAAAATAAGATTAGTGACAGTGGATCTACCTTTAAGAAAGCCGTGTTGGAAGGGACTAAATGATTTTTCCAGAGCAGCATACACTTGATTATAAATTATCCTTTCGAAAACCTTGGCAATGATACACAGTTTGGATATCGGTCTATAATTAGCAATGTCCGTCTTGTCTCCTTTCTTATGTACAGGCGTTATGAATGCCGATTTCCAAAGTTTGGGGACAACACAATCATCTAAAGATTTTTTAAATAGAATTGAAACTGGAAGTGCAATAGATGCAGCGCAACGCATGAGAAGCTTGGATGAGATATTATCCGGTCCTGGCGCTTTCGATGTATCTAATTTACGAAGCAAGTTGGCGATGTCTTCAACGTTCACCGTGATACGACTGATATCAGATGACAGATTTGATGGTTCAGTAATAGTAGAGGAAGAAGAATTAGAACTACCACCATGACTAAGGTTGGGATCTAAAAATGTGGAGTGAAAATAAGTTGAAAATGCCTCACATATGGATTCTCCGGTACGCAGTGTTTCGTTATTAAAATTGAACGTGCTCGGTATTGCATTTATATTATGATGTTTTTTAACAAAAGTCCAAAATTGTTTCGGGTTATTTTTGATAGACGCTTCGGTAAGTTTCAAATAATTTACGTAACACTGACTTTCTAAAATTTTAACTCTATCACGAAGAAGTTTAAATGTCAGTTCGTCAGCTTTATTGCCATATGTTTTAAGTTTTTTAAAATATTTATATTTCTCCTTTATTGTTCTTATTAATGAGGAACTGTACCAGGTCGGATATGATTTATTACGACAAAGTTTTTGAGGGATAAATTTCAATTGAAGATTATAGATAACGCTATTGAAGAAACTTACAGAATCATCAACTGACCTTACTGCGAACTCAGTTTCCCAGTCTGTATTACAAATTTCACGATTAATGGATTCATAGTCACCCTTATCATATAAAAAATGTATACGTGACGCACACTCAAGGGGAGGTGTTTCAACAAGATCCATTGTAATTAACAATGCTGGGTGATAATCATCAATTGGAACTAGTGGGCTTAAACTTTCAGTCACGTTGACTGCCTGGTTCGAAAGAACTAAGTCAAGTATTCTACCGTGCCTGTTAGTCACGCCATTATATTGACCAAAATCAAGAGTACATAACTCATCTCCAAGCAGCACTTCATCACTACTCTTAAGATTCGTTGGGACGAACGATATATTGTCAGATGCGACCCAACTTATTCCACTCATGTTGAAATCACCCATAATAAGAAATTTATCAGAACCATTATTAATCACAGACCGATTTAATGTCGAAAGAAAATTTTCCAACTGTGAAGAAAAGGAAAGACCAAGATTTTGTTTACATAAATAAATTCCACAAATATGTAAGTTAAAATAGTTACGCGTATTCGAATTTTTCAAGTGTATGCTAATCCAAAGATCTTCAGCCGTAGAATGAAAATTTTGCTGACATGTTACCGATAATTCTCGACGAGCAGCTATCAAAACTCCTCCACCTCGTGATTGTCCAGTCAGAGCGTAATCCCGATCCCGACGCCAAACAATATACCTCTCATCAAAAAATTCCGAGTTCAAAATACCATCCAACAACCAAGTCTCAGTGAGAACAATAACATCAAATGAGCTGGCTACCATTTGATGATAGAAAGTATCGGTTTTAGTTCGTAGACCACGAACGTTCTGATAAAATATGTGTAAACTGGAATTCGCGTTAGTAGCCGTCACGCCAAAAAATAACAACAGAATATGGATCACTAAAATAGAGTACAGTAACACATATCATACAATTATTAACTAAATTCGGGTGGTTGGAAATCAAATGTACTTGAAATAAGCAAACGGTAACAGAATATGGATCAGTAAAATGTACTACGATAACACATAATAATATCATAAAATTATTAACTGAGTTAGGGTGGTTGAAAATTAAATATATTCGAAATATGCAAACGGCGACAATTACCAATGGAGTGCAACAAATATTCAACATTGAGTCGCAAAAAACTGTGTGAATAGGAAAGCAGTAATGCGTAGCGCGTGCAAGCGCGAGCGAGCAAGACATATTATCTTGCACTAACACTTTAAAATGAACAGCGCGATAAGAAACATAAAGGATTTCTTCAACAGTACGAAATAGAGGTGACGGGCTCATTAGTGAGGCAGAGGTGCCAAACAATTTGTAACATCTTAGTAAAACAACATGAAATATAATAAAACGAAACAATAGAGAAGGTTTTACACGGTACAGGTGGCATATTAGGTGATTTTGTTTAAATCCGATTCCTTTCTTACTATGAGAAACTGTTGCGTTAGAAGAACTTGCATTTATACAAAATTATGCAAATTATTATTACAAACAAAATTAATAAAACATGGGTAACACATACAACCTAAAAAAACTAAACTCATTCGACACTTGTAAGCTAGCACACTCCTCCATGGCATCGTAATCAAACAACTCAAGCATAAAAAACTATTTACTAAACTTAATAAGCCTCCAGACACCAAGGGCGTGCCCGCCTTAGCCCCAAGCATTAGGTTGCTTAGCTTGGGACTATAATATGGCGTTGTGTGAAATGTCCAAGGATATTATATTATATAATGTTACTTATGTATTCTGTCTGTGCCTTCTTACCAGTGGCGAAGGCTGAGTTTTCGTAAAAAGAAAATTGAAGCAAAATTATTTGTACGAGTATGTAGCGTAATCAAGTTGTTATAATGTTGTGAGACTATACTCTCTTGAGCACAGCTTAGACACATCTGGCTGTGGAATCGCTCCTGGTACGTATCTTAGGACAGCTAATAGGAATGTATAAAACTCACCACTTCTTTGGAGACCTTCTCGAAGTGCTGTGAGAACTGGTTGAGCACGGCCACCAGCGGGTCGGTGGGCTTGCTGTTCTCCGACGAGTTTTGTCTGAAACGTCGCAGTACGCGTTACTGTGTGCTCGTCCGCGAGACAGCTACGTGCTTTGGCTATGTGTGGACGTGCTGTGTTAACGTACTCACTAATAATATTAGCATTCAACAATGAATAGAACATAAAATGATGGAACTGTAGCATTGTCATTACGTAAATAAGGACTATAAAACATGCTGCTAGATAAAAGAACTATAATTATGATCGCAGCGCATATATTTGGCGCTAGCCAATAGCACTATTGTTGATAGGATAAGTAAACGCAACAGAAAATGTGGGTCAAAACATTCCGATGATGAACAGCACCCCTAGTGGCGGTCTAGACAACGCAAGAGTAGTGTTGGGTAACTCAGCACATCTGTTAGCACAGTTGTAGCTACTCACTTGGCTAAAAAGAGTCACTGACTCTTTTTATTTTGATGTGCTAGCACACACCACAGATTAGCTACACCACAGAACATTTTATACGATCAAGTACGTGTTGTGAGTTTTTAACCAAACGAACGAGTCACTCACTCTTTTGCCTCGCCATTTGAAAACTTTTTGAAATTTCAATCGAAACTGTAATCAAATTTCTGTTTTCAAGTAACGTGATAAAGCCGAATTTCCAGTAACGAAATCTCTCAGCGTCCGTCCCGTCCGATCATTGCCGATTCGTGAGGGAGCGAGCGAGACAGATCAGCGATGAGCCGGTCAGCCGGCGAACACACGATTTGACACGAGTCTCCACGCCTCGCGGGCTCGCGGCCTTCAGTCTCGCACAATAGGGAATATGCATGATGTTTTTTTATTTTTTTATTTTATTCTTTTTATCTTAATAACGCAGGAACAATATAAATAGTCTTGGAAATGTCTTAATTATTTAATTTTTTTTTATTAAAAATGTTAAATAAAATTTTGCAGTTCAAACGCCGCCATTTTTCGCGGGCTTTGGATGACGTCACATAACAGGTCGTCGTTACGTCGCGCGCTTCGCGTGTTTGTTTGTTTACCTTTTTGAACTTTAGGCGTTTCAGTTTTCAGCTTGATTCTCGTTATATTCGCCCTACAGACCATGGAAGAAGCTGAGAAACCTTCTTACAAAGTATTGTAAGTGTGAAACACTATAAGAACTGCACAAACAATATAAGAACTACACCTGATAATCTATTCTAGGTAAATTGTCTGATTGCGCTTTAACAAAACCACTGACAGTCATCGTCCTAGATTAATTACAAATCTAGAAATCACCGCAGGAACAAATTTTTTGACGGTTAACAAAATTTTTCACTCGAAAATGAAGACGGGAGCCGGTAAATAAGTCAATCCAATGTCAGTCATGTCATTGTCATGTCAATGTCGTCGTGCGGTCGTGTTGTGTGACGTCTCACACGCGCGTCACCATTGGTCGCGACCCGCGACCAATGGTGACGCGTTTCGCAAGTTTAAATTTTCCGCGCTGATTTTGTATTTTTATATATATTTTTTTTCGGTTTAAATAAGAACTAAATTAAAAAAATATATTTCAGATATAATGTGACGAAAATAAAGAACTAGAAAAAAAAATTATTCCAGACAAATTTAATCTTCATGCATATTCCCTATTGAGAAAAAGAGTGCCTCGCACGATTCTCTTTAAAAATGTGTGTGCTACCCAACTCTACGCAAGAGAGCAGGCGATGGTGTGCAGCGGTGGGGCGGTGACGCGGTGCTCGCACCTGGAGGCGTGTGCGCTGGAGGCGTGTGCGCTGGCCTGCAGCGGGTCGGTCATGCTGAGCGACGAGCTCGACGTCTCCGTGGAGCGCGAGTGCTGCAGCGAGTACTTGCTGTAGCTGCACACATGACGTCATCACTCGCACCGGCCTACTCGAATTACCTACCTACGTGATCCTCATCACACTATTTATACTTCAATACAGAATCTTACATGTCATGGTTACGTTTACTTGACTGTCTGTTGATTTATGCGTTTTTGTGGGCTAGGAGTAAAAGGCCCTACATAAGTTTTGGTTGCAATTAAATTTTGAGCTTTGTACGGTTAACATAGAGTTAATTTTCATCTAAGATTCTGAATTAAATTCCACATGATCGAGGGCCGGGAAGGTGACATCTAAGCGAACTCGTTCCGCGAACAATCATGAGTTTCGAGTATTCTACTACAAAAACTTTGAAAATCATTAATTTTGAAAGCCTTGTAAAGTAAGCCTAATAAGAGTTAGTTTTGGTTGTGATGCATGAAGTTAGATTTTCGAAAACAAAACGCCTCATTTCGAAAGAGAAACCGTTATCGTTGATAGTGTTATCATTCGAGTAAGCCAAGTGGTTAGTAAGAGGAGCGGATTGTTAGTCTCAGCACTGTATTGGTACTGTATCTGTTGCTAGATTAGTTCGTAAGGCAGTCCCGAGGCCTCTTGAGAGTCGCCACACACCGGTCGAGCAGACTACTTCAATGTATTGTTGATAACCTGCCAACGACGAACACGGCTTACTTATGTGGGATCTTTTACTGACTCAGATGGATATTAGTAAGACCTCTGAACGGAGGGCCGTCCGTTAGATGCATTATTCAGTCAATTACGACTCACTTTTAAATCGACAGGTTTTTCTAAGTATGAATGGAAGATGCCAGTTTCCAGTCTCACTGGATTCAACCAAATACCAAACCCTTAAACTGCCTTCCGGCGCAAGGAAGGGCTATATGTAATGGGAGGACCGGGACACCCATCAAGGGACCGACCTCGGCAAGTAGTTTGACCTTAGACCAACCAGTGCAGCTGTTTTTATTTAGCAAGAGTGCTCATCAGATCCAATCGATTTTATGCAATACAATACAATAATGTTTAATTGACATAAAAAAGGTTATACATTTTCGTTTGAGACCCTGACTCCTGAGCTAGGTGAGACCTGTGTTACAGTAGTCAGAATCGGTCCAGTAGATCCGGAGAAAATAGACAGACAGACACCCGATCCTTTTATGTTAAATTAAGAAAGCATTTTTAAGGAAGTTTGTCAGTGTTTATTGGTAGGCTCAACAATACATTCAAGTGTCATCACCGCACCGTCACTTCAGCACTCACAAAATAACGGTACACGAATATTAATACGGCATTTCGGGTTTTAGACAGACTAGTTCATAGAGCGACATCTCAATACGTAAAGCGTCAGCGGCGTGAGGTACTCACCGCTTGACTTCGGGCGGGTGAGGCTGCGCCGGCGCAGATGTCACTTGTAGCTGATTGCTCGTCACGTGGTTTTGGTTTTCGCTCGGTCCGTCGTTCACTTGTACCTGGTGGACGAAGAGTACTTGGTTTATACGATAGTTGATTGAATTTTTGCAAGCATTAGTTTGCTGGGAATTTGCTTGATAAAATGTTAATTTTCCAGCAATTAGGTGCCCCTGAATGGTAATTAAACTTTATAAATCCTAATTTCAATATATTCTTTTTATTCGACAGCTCTAAAGAAATATCACAATCGCAAGCTCGCATGCATGACTCCTCTATCGCGGAGTCAAAGTTCAGACATGCGTATAACGTATGTACTGCTTTATTCTTAGATACATATGTCGCGCCGTTGTTGTTGTGCGACAGCGACAGCGGCGGCAGCGGCGACGACACGGTGTCCGCGTGCTGCTTGCACAGCACCGCGCAGCTGTGACAGTACAACAAGAGCCTACCTGTACAGTGACGGGCGCGGAGTTGGCGGCGGCGCTGTCGTCGCTGGCGCACGGCGCGCCGTTGTTGTTGTGCGACAGCGACAGCGGCGGCAGCGGCGACGACACGGTGTCCGCGTGCTGCTTGCACAGCACCGCGCAGCTGTGACAGTACAACAAGAGCCTACCTGTACAGTGACGGGCGCGGAGTTGGCGGCGGCGCTGTCGTCGCTGGCGCACGGCGCGCCGTTGTTGTTGTGCGACAGCGACAGCGGCGGCAGCGGCGACGACACGGTGTCCGCGTGCTGCTTGCACAGCACCGCGCAGCTGTGACAGTACAACAAGAGCCTACCTGTACAGTGACGGGCGCGGAGTTGGCGGCGGCGCTGTCGTCGCTGGCGCACGGCGCGCCGTTGTTGTTGTGCGACAGCGACAGCGGCGGCAGCGGCGACGACACGGTGTCCGCGTGCTGCTTGCACAGCACCGCGCAGCTGTGACAGTACAACAAGAGCCTACCTGTACAGTGACGGGCGCGGAGTTGGCGGCGGCGCTGTCGTCGCTGGCGCACGGCGCGCCGTTGTTGTTGTGCGACAGCGACAGCGGCGGCAGCGGCGACGACACGGTGTCCGCGTGCTGCTTGCACAGCACCGCGCAGCTGTGACAGTACAACAAGAGCCTACCTGTACAGTGACGGGCGCGGAGTTGGCGGCGGCGCTGTCGTCGCTGGCGCACGGCGCGCCGTTGTTGTTGTGCGACAGCGACAGCGGCGGCAGCGGCGACGACACGGTGTCCGCGTGCTGCTTGCACAGCACCGCGCAGCTGTGCGACATTATTGTACACACGAGTTAACACATATAATATCAACATTATGGACGAAGGATGAAATTGCTCGTCCGTTTTATCATACACATTTGTAAGGTTTAACCACCACCCGAAATTAAATGTACCAAGTTTATTTTCTTATTATTTCTTAAAGCAAAAAAGATCTTTCACCAAACTCTTTTTCATATATTATTTGGCCGACAGTATTTCAGGCAAAGTCCTCCAGATATCATTTTGTTACGTCATTATTTTTTTATTATTTTCATGCAGTTTCATTTAGGCTTTGTTGACGTAATAAACTAGGTGATATGCCGTGCGGTGCTCACCGTTCGCACAGGCCCTGCTTGATGGAGTTCTGCAGACAGCCGGACGTGGTGATGGTGACCAGCTTGTGCCCCACCAGCCACGTCATGGACTGCCCGCCGCTGAACAGGAACTCCCCCGTGTCGCTCCTGGAACACACGCCCACAGTTACACCGCTACCAACGCTATGCTAGCTCAGGCCTACTTCTAGCCTAGGGAAAATGAGATATGCGCGGACGAAATCGTAGGCAGAAGTCTAAGTTAGCTATAAGGTAGTTTTAATCCCAACAATATTTCAATTTATTAAAAATTATTTGAACTTGTAAGTTTTTAGATTCATCTATGTGGCAACAATGTCTTATGATTTAATCATAGCCTTTCAAAAAGCAAGTGACTAAATACTTTGTAGGGGTAGTTTACGTACATGTTTCGGAGATCATAATAAAGTGGGTCATGGGTACCTGTGTGGCTTGACGCTGCAGGGCGTGGTGGTGTAGCGCGCCAGCAGGTCGAGGCAGGTCTCGGTGAGCTCCACGTGGAAGGTGGCGGAGGCGGAGGTGGCGGCCGCGCTGGCGCCCGCCCGCCCGCCCAGCGGCGCGCGCGACACCGCCCTGGAGCCCTGCGCACCACACCTTACAGAGACAGCTCGGCTCGGACACCCACACCGCACGCCGCACACAGGAATACAATAACATGTCGCTATTCTTTGTTGTAGCACAAACATTCGGCTCCTTTCTTATGTTTAAGTTTATATCAAAGATTTTTCCGATTTTACTGTAAATCGAACTGTACTTTCATAATATCATGTTTGTATCTTACTATGGGGACGGGCTGCCGACATCCGCGTCTATTTCGTTATGCAAAAAAAGCCAGAAGATTTTCAACGTGTTTCATAGATATGTATTTAAAGTCCTAATTCTTGTGCCAAATGTATTGTATTGAGCTCACCAGACTGGAGCTGCGCTGTCGGTTGGAGGAGTCCTCGTTGGCGCTCTGGAAGGCGTTGCTCTTGTACTGCAGCTGCTCCTCGAACGGCATGATGATGTAGTTGTGTAGGCCCTGCGAGGGAACGATCCGTCAGGTCACTTATGTGCTGCTCGATTGCCGGCAATAGTAAGGAACCTCGCGCAACGCGCTCAGCCAGTCGTGGTCGAGCTCACAGAAGATAACTAAGTGAAGTTGTGGCCAAGTGTGTGCGAGATCTCTAACTGCCACATACAAATGGGAAAGAAGAAGGGCCTTATCGAACACTGTTTTCATGTAACTATTAATAATATGATCAGAAACGAAAAATGTAATCCATTAGAAGAAGGTTAACTATTTTTACTTTGGAATTACATCAATAGGCATGGTTGTAGCGCGACGGGTTGGTGTAGGGCAGCAGGATGGCGAACACCGACATGTACTGGTCCTCCACGAACGTCAACTCACGTGTATAATGAAGCGCACGAAGTTCCTCCGGTAGGACAGGCGGCACTTGAGGAACCAGGCGGCGATGACGTGGTGCGCCAGCGACACCACGTAGTGGTTGTAGCGCGACGGGTTGGTGTAGGGCAGCAGGATGGCGAACACCGACATGTACTGGTCCTCCACGAACGACGCGAACACCTTCGGCAGCCGCGTCAGCGCTACAAACGAGTTAAGTATGTCAGAAAAACACAGCAGTAAGACAGTATGACTCTCGGGTATCATACCATTCATGAAACGTAAAAAGTAACACAAAAACACCGTTCAGGTTCGTTTTCAGTTGTTAAAAAGACACCGAATTTTAGGGCAAACTTCACATGTTGACCAGAACGCTATATTTGCTTTGCAAAGTAAAGACCAAGAGCGGCTAATGCCTCTAGATAGCGGGATTAAAATCAATACTTGGTACTCACTGGACAAGAATTCGAGCATGGGGCTGGCGATGGCCTTGGTGTCTGAGATCTTTGACAGGTCTAGTAGCACCTCCGGCAGCATCTTCACCATGGTTTCGCGCGTTTCCAGCGTGAAAATTGTCAGCGCGTTGATGTAGGGCTGCGGCGTGCGTAGGACTGTGGGACACACAAGGTGTAAGTGATGGCGGCGGTGGTGGGGCAACGCCATGCTGTGGGACTGTGGTACTCACCCATGCCGTACTTGAGCAGACAGCGCACTATCCTCTGCTGCGTCTGCGGCTCCAGGTAGCTGTGGTAGGGGGCCAGGGACGCCAGCCCAGGCAGCGCTGTGCTGTGGAACTCGGATACCAGAAGCTTTTGGCCGCTGCCCACTCGCAGACATTCGGGGAAGTTGAGACTGCGGTCTGATATCTTCAAAAAATTCAATATATTATGTTCGTTTAAAAATTGATAGCATTTGTCCCTGGAAGCATTAAATTAATAACGTTTCGGTATTGCCGGCAGAAGTGAAAATGGAACATTAACGTTGTGCATTTTTGAATCAACCGTCTCACGAATTTTCTATCAGGTCACGTATCCTACCGTTTAACATTTTGTAACCCATCCCAAGAAAAGTGGTCAACGCACCTAAAGAATTTTTCACTTCAAAAACAAACTAAAGCTCAAAAAAGCAATCCTGATTTAGGTTTATAACAAACTAGCTGACCCGCGCAACTTTGTCTGCGTCACATTTTCCATTACTGCTCCGCTCCTATTTGTCTAAGCGTGATGATATATAACCTATCACCTTCCTCGATAAATGGGCTATCTAACACTGAAATAATTTTTCAAATCGGACCAGTAGTTTCCGAGATTAGCGCGTTCAGCCAAACAAATTAACTCTTTTGCTATAAAATATTAGTATATAGATTACCATAGAGCAGAGCGTAGAGGCCAGCATGTCGAGGTCCTGCGCGCGGCGGCCGATGGCGAGCGCGTGCGCCTGCAGCAGTAGCGGCAGCGCGCGCAGCACGCGCGACAGCACGGCCCAGTCCTTCTCGCGCGTCAGCGCCGCCGACAGCATGCGCGCCGCGCGCCCCACCGGCAGCAGGCACGCGCCCTAAGGGACAGCACACTACGCGTCACACAGGACATAGGTGGACATGGCGAGGGACTATAACCGCCCACAGCATGCGCGCCGCGCGCCCCACCGGCAGCAGGCACGCGCCCTAAGGGACAGCACACTACGCGTCACACAGGACATAGGTGGACATGGCGAGGGACTATAACCGCCGACAGCATGCGCGCCGCGCGCCCCACCGGCAGCAGGCACGCGCCCTAAGGGACAGCACTACGCGTCACACAGGACATAGGTGGACATGGCGAGGGACTATAACCGCCGACAGCATGCGCGCCGCGCGCCCCACCGGCAGCAGGCACGCGCCCTAAGGGACAGCACTACGCGTCACACAGGACATAGGTGGACATGGCGAGGGACTATAACCGCCGACAGCATGCGCGCCGCGCGCCCCACCGGCAGCAGGCACGCGCCCTAAGGGACAGCACTACGCGTCACACAGGACATAGGTGGACATGGCGAGGGACTATAACCGCCGACAGCATGCGCGCCGCGCGCCCCACCGGCAGCAGGCACGCGCCCTAAGGGACAGCACTACGCGTCACACAGGACATAGGTGGACATGGCGAGGGACTATAACCGCCGACAGCATGCGCGCCGCGCGCCCCACCGGCAGCAGGCACGCGCCCTAAGGGACAGCACTACGCGTCACACAGGACATAGGTGGACATGGCGAGGGACTATAACCGCCGACAGCATGCGCGCCGCGCGCCCCACCGGCAGCAGGCACGCGCCCTAAGGGACAGCACTACGCGTCACACAGGACATAGGTGGACATGGCGAGGGACTATAACCGCCGACAGCATGCGCGCCGCGCGCCCCACCGGCAGCAGGCACGCGCCCTAAGGGACAGCACACTACGCGTCACACAGGACATAGGTGGACATGGCGAGGGACTATAACCGCCGACAGCATGCGCGCCGCGCGCCCCACCGGCAGCAGGCACGCGCCCTAAGGGACAGCACTACGCGTCACACAGGACATAGGTGGACATGGCGAGGGACTATAACCGCCGACAGCATGCGCGCCGCGCGCCCCACCGGCAGCAGGCACGCGCCCTAAGGGACAGCACACTACGCGTCACACAGGACATAGGTGGACATGGCGAGGGACTATAACCGCCGACAGCATGCGCGCCGCGCGCCCCACCGGCAGCAGGCACGCGCCCTAAGGGACAGCACTACGCGTCACACAGGACATAGGTGGACATGGCGAGGGACTATAACCGCCGACAGCATGCGCGCCGCGCGCCCCACCGGCAGCAGGCACGCGCCCTAAGGGACAGCACACTACGCGTCACACAGGACATAGGTGGACATGGCGAGGGACTATAACCGCCGACAGCATGCGCGCCGCGCGCCCCACCGGCAGCAGGCACGCGCCCTAAGGGACAGCACACTACGCGTCACACAGGACATAGGTGGACATGGCGAGGGACTATAACCGCCGACAGCATGCGCGCCGCGCACCCCACCGGCAGCAGGCACGCGCCCTAGGGGACAGCACTACGCGTCACACAGGACATAGGTGGACATGGCGAGGGACTATAACCGCCGACAGCATGCGCGCCGCGCGCCCCACCGGCAGCAGGCACGCGCCCTAAGGGACAGCACACTACGCGTCACACAGGACATAGGTGGACATGGCGAGGGACTATAACCGCCGACAGCATGCGCGCCGCGCGCCCCACCGGCAGCAGGCACGCGCCCTAAGGGACAGCACACTACGCGTCACACAGGACATAGGTGGACATGGCGAGGGACTATAACCGCCGACAGCATGCGCGCCGCGCGCCCCACCGGCAGCAGGCACGCGCCCTAAGGGACAGCACACTACGCGTCACACAGGACATAGGTGGACATGGCGAGGGACTATAACCGCCGACAGCATGCGCGCCGCGCGCCCCACCGGCAGCAGGCACGCGCCCTAAGGGACAGCACACTACGCGTCACACAGGACATAGGTGGACATGGCGAGGGACTATAACCGCCGACAGCATGCGCGCCGCGCACCCCACCGGCAGCAGGCACGCGCCCTAGGGGACAGCACTACGCGTCACACAGGACATAGGTGGACATGGCGAGGGACTATAACCGCCGACAGCATGCGCGCCGCGCGCCCCACCGGCAGCAGGCACGCGCCCTAAGGGACAGCACACTACGCGTCACACAGGACATAGGTGGACATGGCGAGGGACTATAACCGCCGACAGCATGCGCGCCGCGCGCCCCACCGGCAGCAGGCACGCGCCCTAAGGGACAGCACACTACGCGTCACACAGGACATAGGTGGACATGGCGAGAGACTATAACCGCCGACAGCATGCGCGCCGCGCGCCCCACCGGCAGCAGGCACGCGCCCTAAGGGACAGCACACTACGCGTCACACAGGACATAGGTGGACATGGCGAGGGACTATAACCGCCGACAGCATGCGCGCCGCGCGCCCCACCGGCAGCAGGCACGCGCCCTAAGGGACAGCACACTACGCGTCACACAGGACATAGGTGGACATGGCGAGGGACTATAACCGCCGACAGCATGCGCGCCGCGCGCCCCACCGGCAGCAGGCACGCGCCCTAAGGGACAGCACACTACGCGTCACACAGGACATAGGTGGACATGGCGAGGGACTATAACCGCCGACAGCATGCGCGCCGCGCGCCCCACCGGCAGCAGGCACGCGCCCTGCCACACGACACAGGTTATACGTGGACATGGCGAAAGACTATAACCAAATACCTAAGCATAGGCACCGGAGGGATAAATATCAGTAGAAAAGCGTCATACTTGCCCAATATTTTTATTTAATGTATTGTAAATTGTAAAATTGAATTGGAAATGTAATGTAGAAATGAGTTCAAAATTGAATTGAATTGAATTGTATCGAGAATGAGTATAACCTACATATTCTTACCAACTTATCATTATTTGACAAAAAATTTGCAGTGCCCTTACAGGGTGCATGTACAAATACTTTGACATGAAATTTTAATGCATGCCTACTAATTTGTATTGTGTATATGTAAGCAAATAGATAAATAAATAAATAAATAGATAAATAAATAAATAAATAAATAAATAAATATTTGTTTTGTGTAATAATTTAACCATCTTAATAATCTCATTAAACATTGTTTGCCACAGCTGTGAAAAGTTTTTAAAGAAAACAACATCAACTTTTTCTGCATACCTCGACGACATGGCAGTAACCTCTGACGGTTGTGTGTAACACAAGTATACTCAAAAAGGTTTTTTAGGGACTAAAGACATTTATTCAGCTCCATTCGCGTTTCGCTGCACGATTTGGTCACACTTATACAGCTCTCAAAGTCAAAGTCAACCATTTATTTCAATTAAACCATTTACAGGCACTTTTGAATTGTCAAGGTCGGTCGGTCCGAAAAGATGAAGCTATTTGCACGTTCCAAAGCGTAGATCTCTATGGAGAAGAACGTGCAAGAAACTCCACGGACACTCTTTTAAAAATAATAAATTGTTACAAAGTTTTGTTGACATCGTGTTGAAATTATACAAACATGTGAGAACGATGTGACGAGCATGATAAAAACGACCGGAATAAGAAAGGAACAGTTCAAAGAAATAATTAAAATAAATGAAAATACACCATGGCAGCTGAGAAATGACCAGTCCCAACCGACGGCGCCATGACATGCGCCACGCCCATTCATCTCGACCATTTTGAATGGAGCCAAATAATTTAACGCATACGCCACCATCAGCTAGGCTTTTGAGTGAGCATGACACTCCCAACCGCCAGGGTACTTGATTCTATACAATGCAAACGCACACATATTTATAAATGTTGGTACTATTGATTTATCCAATTACCTAACAGCAATGGATCAGTGTGTGAGTTAACTTAAATATAAAAGTCATTAAAGACATCTATAGATATGCTAAATACAAACTTTGTCAACAAGTTTGACTTTGTTTACTTACACCCTAGATTGTCCAAATGGAGCAGGACCAGCATGTTTCCAAGCATTCTTATCTTGAATATAATCATCTAATTTGTAATATGCAATAATTCAAATTAAGTACCTTATAATTATGTGATTCATTTCAGTCTTAACGGGCCTCTCTAAAATTTTAGAAAAAAATCGTAAACACTCGATTAATAAAATATTTTGAAGACAACAAATTGCTTTCGGAAAGTCAATTTGGTTTTAGACCCAGAAGATCAACTAGCCAAGCAGTCCACCAATTGACAAATTATACCGCGTGTATCTGACATCGACGCACAAACGATTTCCATGGGTCCAGTTTTACTACCTAATCGGTAAGGCTGGTTTCATAATCACGCATTTGAACAGCGCCGTCCAGAAGAACTTGTTTGCACTATGCAATAGATAGATGTCGCGTTTTATTCTCACACCGTTGAAACGGGCGCCGTTTCTATTTTAGCATAAATAAACACACGTTTTATCTCATTCCAAAATCAAATCAAAGCTAAGAATACAGGTACTTAAGTTAATTAAATTCTATGCATTTAAACGTTGCACTTACACACACTTAGGCTTTAGAAATAAAACTACATAGGTACCTAATTATCTAGGTAGGTACTTAAAATAGCTAAATGAATTATACTATTATTTTCAGTTTCACTCAGAGCTATGGGAACTGTTTAAAGAAGTCTCTAAATTAACATAATGAGGGTCCTTGTCAATATATTTATGAAAATATCATGTACGTTAGAAATAATCTACATCTTTTCAGTAAACGAACCAATTAATGCAACCAGGTTTCAGACTTGCTAAAGTAGCAACATCTTTTATGGGATACTGTTTAAAGTGCTATAACAAAATACCGCCACATATATTAGAACTGAATGAGACGAAATTTAAAAATTGTATAAAACGCACACTATGCAAGCAAGCATATTGTAAATTAGGGGAATACATTGATGATAAAAATGCTTGGCTCAATGCTGGTCTGCTCCACAGCGACTAAAGTGCCCAAACTTTGATGAACATGTGAAAACATTGTTGGACCTGCTGAAGATTGTAATCTTTGCACTGTATAGACTCATTCTCTTTTGCATTGTATAATTTTAGTCATAAATTATTTCGCAACGAATGTAACCATCATTTTGTAAACTATGACAACTGGTTTAAAAGAGTGTCCATGGAGTTTCTTGCACGTTCTTCTCCACAGGATCTACTCTTTGGAACGTGCAACTGCCGCGCTGGAGACGGGGTCGGTGGGTGTGGTTGCAGAACAGCCCGCTGCTCTTGTCGCTAGCGCGGCAGGATTAGCTTCATTTATTTGACTGACAGAACTTGACTATTCAAAAGTGCCTGTAACTGGTATATTTGAAATAAAGGATTTTGTATTTGTATTTGCTATGAAAAACTTTAATTCGTTAATAATGATTCGATTATTATAACCTCAAAATCGGATACTTTTTTTAAAATATATGTATTCTGCAGATAGTCCACTATAAAAATAAGATCTTATAGGAGTTTACTAATGAACGACAATACAACACATACATTTTCCGATGCTCTTGATTCCAGGGCGACCAATGTATGCAGAGCAATGTCCTTTAGATAAAACAAAATACATTTTATTTACGATTAAAGGAAAGATTTGGTTTGTATTAAGTCTCAAACCAAACATGCTTTTGCACATATTTTTTTTTGTGTTTTTAGGACCTTACCTATATAACAAGATCAACAAGTTACTCAAAATATATAGTTTAAATTATAAAAAAAATAGTTTTACGCTTGCGGAATATTTATCGAAAATCAATTACATTGACACAGAAAAATTGATAGAAGTCTTAGTTTGAATTGTTATTCAATATTACTTCGTAATTATTTATTTTGGATAATTTTGAAAAAAGTTTCTATTCATCTGTGTAAAGTTTGCTTATTTTTATAGTCGATTAAGATCTATTATGATATTAATTAATTTAACATATTTATCTGACCAATTTAAATTGCGATGAAGTGTTGGCCTGAAACACAGGTGTAAATAAACCTAGTTCGGGCAGGTCGCTACATTTATTTTAAGTTCCTTGTTAAATATCTTGTACCTGTAGTTAATTTTAGCCATAAACTAGATTTAAGATAGCCATTAATTACCTTTTGCAAGAACCTTACTATATAATAATAATATATTATCTTTCTGTGACTATTTACACACATATTACTGTTACAAATATGAAGAAATTGATTTTATTTGATTTTGTAAAAAAAACAGAACTGAAACATTTGTATTTACTAAGATATCAACGATGATAACTTTCGCGCGCTCGGTCAGCAGGACCACGACTTTGAATGTTGATTCCAAGCTTGAGGCGCTTTTCGCTTTCCTCAAACTTATTTATTAAAACTTTATGCACAAGTAAAGACACTGTACAAAGGCGGACTTAATGTCATAGGCATTTTCTACCAGTCGACCTTAGGGTGGTGCAGAGACAGCATGGTAGGTGCAACATATAGAAAAGGCAAACCGAGAGAAAGAAACAAAATACAATCTATAATAAATACATAAATACACATAACCAAAATTATGAAGAAAACATGAATCCAACGAATTATTTAATAATAATTATATAGGAAACTAGTATCCTGCAAAATAAAATTAGTAGCCAAAATCTATAACTCCAGTAGTTTACGAGATATGGCATGGCTACTGAGTCGTCCATACATCTCGAGACGAGAATCTACTCGAATGGTCGCCGTGTGAATGTGGCCTTAGTCGGTCACTGGTTCAAAAGTTATGAGTGTTTATAGGTGGCGAATCTGGGGCGCGCCTACCCCAGCTTGGCCCATGCGAATCTCAAATGCTAGGGCATAGACCTAGTGAACATTTGTTATCTCCCAAATTTAGTCGCTAATAGGGAATATGCATGAAGATTAAATTTGTCTTGAATATTTTTTTTCTAGTTCTTAATTATCGTCACATTATAATTATCTAAACGATATTTCTTTTTATTTAGTTCTAATTTATACCAAAAAAAAAGAAAAAAATATGAAAGTGCAAAATCAGCGCGGGTAATTATTTAAACTTGCGAAACGCATCACCATTGGTGGCGAGTCGGGACCAATGGTGACGCGCGTGTGAGACGTCACCCTACACCGCCCTACACGAAGAAATTGTCAATTTGACATGACAATGAATTTACTTTTTTACCGGCTCCCGTCTTCAGTGTCGAGTGAAAAATTTTGTTAACCGTTAAAAAATATGTTCTTGTGGTGATTTCTAGTTAATCTAGATTTGTAATTAATCCAGGACGATGACTGAAAGTGGTTTTGTTAAAGCGCAATCAGACAATTTACCTAAAATAGATTATCACGTGTATTTTATGCAGTTTGTGTAGTTTTGTGCAGTTCTTATAGTGTTTCACACTTACAATACTTGTTAGGTTTCTCAGCTTCTTCCATGGTCTGTATGGCAATTAAAACGAGAATCGAGCTGAAAACTGAAACGCCTACAGTTCAAAAAGGTAAAAAAAAAACACGCGACGCACTGGACGTCACAACAAAGTGTAGTGTGACGTCATCCAAAGCCCGCGAAAAATGGCGGCGTTTGAACTGCAAAATTTTATTCAGTATTTAAAATATAAAAAAAAAAATTGAGACATTTCCAAGACTATTCATATTTTTTCCAGCATTATAATGATGAAAAGAATAAAATAAAAGAATAAAAAAAATCATGCATATTCCCTATTAAGTAGTCGCAATATTTCAGTCACAGAACTAGTCGGGTTTTAGTTTAAAAGATATAATGAGATTAATTCTTATGGTACAGGCCAAGAGCTACACTAAAGAGATTACAAAAAATATTTTTTATTAATTACCGATTAATTTTGATAGTTGGCGACTAATTTCGACAAATTAGCGACCATTTTTAGGGTGCCGTACCTCAAAAGGTAAAAACGGAACCCTTATAGGATCACTTTGTTGTCCGTCTGTCTGTCTGTCTGTCTGTCTGTCAAGACCTTTTTTCTCAGGAACGCGTGGAGGTATCAAGCTGAAATTCATATCAAATACTCAAGTCTATGGTCTCTTGGAGCTGTGAAAAAATCAAACTTCTAAGTCAACGCGATCAAAAGATACTCCCGTTTATGCCGCAAATTTTCGACACTCGCAAGGGAATCAAAACCTACAGGGTACTTCCCGTGAACTCAGAATCTTGAAATTTGGTACGAAGCAACGTCTTATAACACAGATAAAGGAAAAATTGCGAAAAGCATAAATTTTTAGTTACATCATATAATAATTTTTTTTTTAATAATTTTAAACTTATTACCCCTTTACTCATGAACGCGTAGTGGTATTATATTGAAATTCTTAACAAATACTCAAGTCTATAATATCTTTAAGCTGTAACAAAATCAAACTTCTACGTCAACGCAATCAAAAGATACAGCAATTAAAGCCGCATATTTTGAAACTCGCAACTACTCGCAAGGGAATCAAAACCTAAAGGATACTTCCAGACGACCTGGAATCTTGAAATTTGGCATGAAGCAACGTTATAAAGTACACATATAGGAAAAATTCCGAAAATCTTAAATTTTTAGTTACATCACATAGTATATTTTTTTTAATAATCATAAACTTACTAGCTGACCCAGCAAACGTTGTTCAGCGATTAAAAAAAAAAAACAGATGTTGGCCGATTCTCAGACCTACCCGATATGCACACAAAATTTCATGCAAATCGGTTCAGCCGTTTCGGAGGAGTTTGGAAACAACAACGTGCGTTTTGTGCATGTTTTAAATTTTGTCTCGTTCAGTTGTAGAATCCGCAGTGGTATTTTATTATAAAATTTTACACAATTCCCCATAAAAGAATTTCGTACCTTAGCCAATCTAAACCGAGATTGATCCAAATTGTGCCTATTTCTAGTATTAAAATTATGTCTATCACTTCTCTTCTTAAAGAGATGAAGATTTTTCCGAACATACATAATGTTTTCATATATGTATTGACAAGGTACCGTCAGCTTTCCACATTGTTATGTTATGGATTTCATTTAGCAATAAAAATACCATAACTTTTACTTATATACCTACAGGTTTGTACGGAACCCTCGGTGCGCGAGTCTGACTCGCACTTGGCCGGTTTTTTTTATGTTGTCAAAATTAAAATCCTTGATGGTGACCATGCCAGTGTCAGTCACATAAGGAGTCGAGAACCATCCGTGTACACCGCCGACGAAGCTGAATGCGGCGGAACAGAGCTGTATGCAGCTGAACAGCATTCGCATGATAATAACACATTAATTTGTCCTCATTTTACACTTGTTTTCCGCGAAAGCTGAATAGACGCGGAAAGCTGAAAGGACGCGTACGCGTCTCCATCTCCATACAAAATCCTGTTTTCTATGGGCAAAAGCTGAATGGAGCTGAATAAATGTGTTGAGTCTCTTATTCTGATTTATAGTAAAGAAACTCATCGTATTTTGACAAGTAAATAAGATACCGGTGGCAGGTCCTTGGGCTGCAGCGCGGAGTGCGGGTGCCCCCGCTGCGCGGGCGGCTCGGCCATGAGGAAGGGCGAGCACACGGGCCGGAGGCGCAGCCCGGCCGCGCCGTACACCGGCGCGCCGCTGCTGTCGTAGCAGAAGCCCACGCAGTTGAACTGGTTCGCGCGGAGACCGAACAGCATTTCAAATATCTGAGAGGAAAATAAAATACAGAATGAGACAGCTGAAGTGGCAATGCGAGCTAGGCGCTCACCGTTTCCAGTAAAATAACGGGCAGTATTGATTTTGCGTCGCTTCGGCAGCGTCTGTCCGAGCCACAGTACGCAGCTTACCTTTATCCGTATGTCTGGGTGGTGCATGAAGAGCGCGTGGCGCCGGTAGTGGTTGTCCAGATGGTCCAGCAGCACCAGGAAGCAGCGCGCGGCGTGCGCGGCCGGCGCCGCCAGCAGCTTGGCGTGCAGCAGCTCCAGCAGCCCGCCCGCCGCCAGCGCCAGGTCCGACACGTCGGCGTCCGCAGGGACCGGCACCTCCGTCACGTACATCTCGAACGGTCGGTTCAGGATCTGCACCACAAACTCAATTAAGGTACACCGTCCGAGTGCAGTCAGCACCAGCTCGCCCGCACTTACCTTCTCCAGCAGGTCGATGAGGTCGGTGCAGGCGTCGGAGGCGGAGGCGCGCGCCAGGTCAGTGAGCGCGCGCGCCGCCGCCGCCCGCAGCGCGCAGTCCGCGTCCATCGCGCACGCGCTCAGCACCGGGATGCCCACCAGCTCGATCAGCTCTTCGCCGTACAGATATCTGAATACAAATAAAGTGTCATTTCCATAGTTTTCGAGAGCGCAAGTGCCGAAAATAGCGTAAGATTTTCAAGGCGCTGATGCCAATATAGTGGTGTTACATTTCCAAGGCGCTGATACCGAAAATGGAGTTTGATTTTGAAAGTACTGATGGCGAAAATGGAGTTAGATATCGAGAGCACTGATGTCGAAAGCCTTACCTATTCCGTTTGATGAAAGTGAGGATGGCCATGAGCGTGTGCAGGCGCACGGCGCGGCGCGGCTCGTGGCGCACGTAGCGCTCCGCCAGCGCCAGCGCCGCCGCCACCCAGTCCGCGCCCAGCGGGCACAGCGCCGCCGCGCGCGCCGACACCAGCCGCATCGTCGACGCCTCCTGGCACACGCCCACCGGTTACATTACATGACGGGGGAGTCGGTTGGAAATGTTGCAATCATGTCTACGGCTACTGCGTTATACGCACTTCTACCGCGGTAAATTGGGACTAGCCGGTGTCTATACCACAAATGGGGTAAGACCTTTACTTCAAAGGATGGACAAGAGAAGCAAGCATTCTGTTCATGTAATGTATGAGTGCGCTCACGGGCCGGTCGTGTCCGCAGCAGTCCACCAGGTCCAGCAGCGCGTCCACGTCGCCGTAGTACTGGCCCGCCTCGTGCAGCTGCTCGATCGACGAGATGAGCGCGTGCACGCGCGTGTGGATCAGCTCGTTGGGCGGCGAGTAGCTCTCTGCAACACAACCACACCACTCAGCAAGCGGAACCACGCTCTGCACGCTGAGCTACAAGGATGCCAGGCTGTACGTACTGTCCTGCTGCAGCACGGTGCGCAGGATGCTGAGCAGCACGTCCCAGGCGGGCTCGCACAGCTCCAGCGGCACGCGCGACACCACGCTCTGCACGCTCACCACTACCTCGTACGTCACCACCGGTTGGTTGCCCTCCAGAGCCTGAAGAACACCATCAAATAATAACAATAAGCTAACTTAAAAGAGAGGAAGACAAGAATGAAAGTGTACTTAACAGATGTCGGACAGACCTTGAGGAAGGCGGGCAGCACGGCCAGGAAGGAGACGCGCAGCGTGGGCACGCGGCGCGGGCCCCACAGCGCCATGTTGATGTAGAACACGGCCCCGCGCAGCAGCCCCGCCGCGCCCTCGTCGGCCGCCAGCTCGCCGCCGCCGCGCAGCAGCACCACCATCTCCTGCAGCGCCGCGTGCCCCATGTCCGCGCCCACTACGTTGCGCATCAGCTGCAACACACCTCGCCACTTACCACACACGAATACTTTCACACAATATAACCAACAGCAGAGAACTATAGAACTACTATCGAGATTAGAGTTACCAGCAGAATTACAACATGAATTCATACTCCAGCAGTAGATGTGGGATAATAAAGAAGTGAAGATCTTGAATTAGTCGCCGAAGCCTCAGGTGGACCGACGCGCGACTAGGTCAAAGTAGCTGCAAAGCCTTCGGGGTGCCCGAGATGGCAATGAGAGCTATGTGGGTGGGAGATGGTACCTTCCAGCTGTTCTGGCAGTACTGCTCGAGGTTGACGGTCCGGCAGAGCGCGGACACGAAGGTGCGCAGCGCGGCGCGCGGCAGCAGCGAGTAGGACACCACGGCCTCCAGCAGCGACAGGCAGCACTGCACCACGGCCACGTCCGCGCAGTACACGCACAGGTGGCACGCGTTGCTGCAACACACCACCCTCACTGACAGACTCGGCTCGTCGAATGGACGACGACACCGACAGGTCCGCCACTCATTAACTAGCACTTAACCGCCATTAAACGACAAGCGGTTGTATATTATACTGCAGGGGCGGCAGGTCGCGCGGTTGGCCGCTAGTGCGTTGGAGCGCTTACTTCCTAATACACCAGTTCACCCGGACAAGTGTGTCTGGACTCTTACCCACCTTCGCAAAAGGGGAGAATCCCACCTATCTGAAAACACATTCAGAATGCCATTAGGGGTGGAGCGCAAGCGCGTCATCAAGGAAGCGCATCGCTTCCGCAAGATCGCGGCGAACCCGTCAACGCACGCCTCCGCGAACATCCCTGACGCGCTACATCGCCACGGCAACCCCAAAAGCACCCTGAATGCGTTATTGCAATGTACACGCAGGTCGCTGTATGCCCGCTGGGTATAATTGCTCCACAGGCTGCACGTGTAAAACGACTGGCAGAAGGCCTTAAAAAGCGTTATCTTGACGGAATCAGTACAGCATGCAAACCTGCGGGCCAGTATGTTGCAACGGACAGCCAGCGACCTGCGCTCCATGTCTATGTTTATAGAGTAATTGATAATATTAAATATGATAGGAATGCATAGACTGTGGGAAAACGAGACATGGCTTGAAAGGGGTGACTACTAGAATGACGACAAATCTATATATAAAAATGAATGGATATTTTCCTTTGTCATCGCATTACGCGTGAACGGCTGTACCGATTTCGCTAATTCTTTTTGTTGTGTTTGTGACTGTAAACAGATGGTTCTTTTGAAAGAAAAAAAAATAAGAAAGTTGCAGTTGACGGGAGCGAAGCCGCAGGGGACAGCTAGTAGAAATATAAATTCTTCTTCCACAAATAGCTGTGACAAAGGAAATTCAAATAAAAGAATTAAGTGTTATTGAACACTAGTTTTAGTCCACTACTTCGTACGCACACATCCCGTTTTTGGCATATCCTCGTAGTGCTCCCCTACACTCTGAGGAGCTACACCTTTCTACAAGCAATGGTTTCGGCTGTGCATTGTCTATCAGTCACTCGGTAACTGAAAACATTTATAATTGGTTATTTAATTTTTCATAACATTTGCTGACATTACCAAAACTGAAAAAGCAATTAAAAGTCCAAAGTACTTTAAGATGAAAGGTTCAAACTAAAAGACGATGGCAACATTAATATGCCTAGTTGTTATTGCACTAGTTTCGTACCACCTATAATTTTGTATTACACGAGACACTGACGCGTGACGTCAGCACAAGCGACGCCCACAGCACCAACAACACTGGTAAACAACATCCTATATTTATCACCAAAACTGAACAAACAAGTAAGCTTGCGGAAATTAACAACACCTTGATAACATGCGCCTCACATTAGCTGCCATGTGGAAATGGAACAGGTATCCACTTAATTTTGAAACAAGGATTGTTATGGAAGGATATAATTGGATAACTAAATATTGAAGATGTACCTACTACAGTAAATAAACAACTCGTTATATGGTACTGTGTGTTTGTGGTTGAGTCATCACCACACTGATACACTGCACAGTACACAGGTGTATCTCCCTCATTAATATGCTTGGACATTCTTCCTTCTATGTTGCACCATTATTGATTCATATTTAATGTAAATAATGAGATGAATAAACTGATGATGATTATGATGATATATGTTTATTTTATTTATTTATTTATTCCAGTAAACTATCTTACAAAACATCTTCATATCTTCTGCCAAACTGCTGCACAGTTTGTCGGCAGTGTTCTCGTGGATACTAGGTATGCAACTTCCAAAGAGCTACAATAATAATAAAGAGGCTACAAATAGCTTACGAGGGGATCAGGTCGTCCTACCCACCAGACTGGCAGCGTGATTGCTAATTACGTGACAATGACAACAACACTGAAACACGTCGCCGCGTGCGCAAGCCAGCCTGGCCGGCCGGCGCCTGCCTTATACAGTCATTACATAATTGTAGCCAACCAGTGGTAAACAATCTCGATGTGACAAACACATTCCAAACAAATAAAATACTGCAAGTCACTTGATTAAGTAATACTTAGTTCTTGTACTTAGGTAAATTATTGAGCTATTAGGTGTGATGAGCTGTTTTGGTGTACAATAAAGAATTAAGAATTAGGATGAATCATTTAACATAATAGAAATTTAATTTGGTTAGAATGATAGTTAACATAGCCAGAAAAAGTTGTAGAAGTAGTTTTTTTTTTGCGAATTTTGCAAAACAGCTGCATCAGTTTAAGGAATCAGTCATAAATAGCTATTGAAGAAAGGGAAAAATCACAGTTAAATCTTCACTTTCGGATCATTCATAAGCTACGAATTGACGTGTGTTACAATGTTGTTAGACTTACTTGACAATTCCATGGACAATATGCTCATCTAAATATGTGGCGTTGAACTTGACGACATTGATGATGAGCTGCAGGAACTCCACCTGTTGCGAGGGTGGCTGGATCTGAGGCAGCCACTCCAGCAGGAACGGACCGATCTGGAACCAATGTGGTACCGTTCTAAATACTTAGTCAGAGTAATGACACAATGTTGCATAGTGCAACGTGATTCACTTGAGGATATGCTGTGATACAAAAACATTAGGCACAAATAGAATTTATTTATGTATTTTTGATTAAATACACCCCAACTTTGTCCAAAATAGTCAGAATAAATAATTATGCATTTAAGACTAGAAAAAACATTGTGGTAATCTATTTAAAATATAGTATTACAAAATAGTATGCTAATTTTAGACCGCAATCTCTAAATTATTCTGCCTTTATTGCACACAAATCAAAGGAAAATTAGGGTTTGTTACAACGTTTTGGACAATAAATGCAATAAGCACAATTGTTTTGCCCTAATCCCAATTTATTTTGGTTTGATGTAACATATATCTTCTTACAGACAGCCCACACTACAGAGCCTGCATGAAGGAAGACGAGACAGCAACACATCTGATTCTAAGCTGCCCGGTAATTGGTGATTACAGGGCTAAGTAATTTGGTAACCCAGGTACCCTTTGTGAGAGTAACATCCAAGGGGTTGCTGGCCCTCTTTGGGGCAGCTGGGATGGATCGAATTACACCTCTATACTATAGCCATCTACATTAATACTCCAAATTTGCTGACATCACATGCACAGGCTGATTCCAAATAGGCCATAAGAGTGGCGATTAGACCATAACCAGCTTAATGATAGATATTACTTTTACCACTGCACAAGCTAATGTCGGCGCCGGCTAAACATTACATTGATTTTTCAATAATATCCCTTCTTAGATGCTCAAGAAATAAATTATGAAAAGTTTTTCATTACTAGAAGACATAAAGGATCAGTTTAGAAGTCAATTCAGGACAGTTTCATGTTATCATATCTGTTTTTATATTTAGAAAGTCAATAAATATATGGGGTCTAATACACTATGAATGCATATGCAACAAAACAAGTGAGCAATTTCTCTGACAATAGTTTGCTGTGTTTAGTTTTCATTAAAAGTAATTTGTCTCATTCAGATGTAAGACCCACTTGAGCAAACTCTAGTTAGTTGCTAACATGAGTGTAAGTAACAAATATTTCATACATTGGCCCCAGGTTGGAACTAACTTGGGAGTTTAAAGATCTAGTTTGTGCAAGTAAGCCTTCTTTTAAGGAAATAGGAAATCATCAAATGACTCCGCTCTGGGTGGAGCGTAAGGGAGTGTCAGACTCGTACTGACTAAAACCTATCCATGTTCCTCCTAATACCCTTTGCATTCCAGGGCTGCAATAACTCTTTGGAACAAATTCCACAACCTGGACAGGCACTGGCCTTGGCAGGTGCAAGTAGGCCTTAGAGTGAATTAATAATGGAACAACCAGAAACTGACCTCTTCTTCAAAGCAGTTGATATTCTTCCCGGTATTGGTGAGCGTGTGCAGTAACTTGAAGCGTAGCTGCGTGTCCTCCGGGGAGTGGCGCGCATGTGTGTCGCGCAGGTAGTGGAACAGGATGGTGCGCATGATCTGCAGGTAGTCCGCCTGCCCCTCGGCCAGGCAGCGCAGGAACCACAACTCCGCATGCCGCGCCTCCACATTACTATCTTCTAGCAGATCTCTTGTTAACGACCACAATTTTTCAACTCCACCCTAGTGACAGACAGGTTTTGACATGTTTTCACAATAAATAATGGTTTTGTATAGTTTAGGCAGTGTTGTGAACAGTTTAGAAAACAACAAAAGATGCATTTAACAAATAAAATATTACAATTACAAATGACTGTGTCCATTGAAGGGACTATATTTCTTGCACATTTTATAGAGTAAGTTTTTATCAGGTTGCTATAAGTTCAGGGATAGAGAAAGTGAGAATAGGTGCTACCTCCGTGGTTATCAGTTTTCATGGTCAATAGGCAGAATAGTGAAGCACAACTTCCAAAATTTAAAAGAGCTTGTTAAATCACAACAGAATATTGGTTATGTTTGAAAATGTATTGTTGTAAACAAAGTATCATGATAAGTGAAATGCAACATAAACAGCTGTTCTTAATAAAGAAAAAGAAAGTTGTAAAAATATCATATCAAAACAAACAGTTCACCCAGATATTTATAATCAGATAATGAAAATGATAAAACACTTTTTATGATAGTATTGCATGACAATAAAACAAAGTGAAAGAAATGCACCCAACAAAGGAGTTTGTAGCACAGGGGAGAAGAAAGGAAAGATACTGCATTGTAATGTTGCATCAGAATGAATTTGTGAGGGTACTAATATAATAAGTGTTGGGTGTGGAGCAAACCTCTTGCACGCGAAGATGGATGGCCTTCTCGCCGACCTCCTTGAGCGCGCGCAGGCGGCGGTGCAGCGGCGCGTCGGCGCTAAGCTCGCGCTCCACCTCGCCCGTCACCACCAGCTCGTGCCGTGCCGGCAGCGGCGCTGCAACAACCAGAACGGCCACTAGTCACCACGCTGCACGCAAACCAGCGCCCCCCACGGAACCAGCCGCGATACTCACCCGATGCACCCTGTTTGAAGAGCGCTTTCAACTTGTCTTGCAGCGACCTATCTCTCGAACTCATTTTACGACGATGCCGGTATTGTTTTGTATTTGTATTTACGCTAAAGCTTACGGCTAGGTACGGCGATTACCTATTACTTTGATATTGCGAATAAAAAGACATATTTATTAGAAAATATTCTCACTACCGCTCCTGCTTTGCTATTCACCATTTGACAGCTTCCCAACCAAAGTACTTGTACAGCTGACAGGCGGCCATTCGATTCAAGATTCTGAACGAAAGGTATTATTACCATTCGAAAACACATTAAAATACACTACATGACTTTATATCCTTCCAAACACTAGTATGAAAATATAAAATATAGGACATTTTCCTATTCATTACTAATTTAGTTTGATAATACATTATATCACGATTGTAGTGACATGACCTTGATCGATTAAATTTCTGCACGACCTGTGTAGTTTCGTTTGAGTTTGGAATACGAGCCTTTTGAGAAGTATTCTTTTTGCCCCAGTAAAGTTTTTGAAGTATTTTTTTTAATATTGTTGCTATTCACTTTTGAAATTGTGATTTAAGGTAAATACAGTATTTTTGCTAATTCTTTTGACAAATTTTAATATATTGAAGTACAACGACAAAACGTTGTTTGACTTTTGTAATAGATGGCGTTATCAGTTCCTAGCCACCAAGTAATTAGGTAAATAAATCTATCTTTAACTAGCTGTCCCCCACGGCTTCGCTCCCGTCAACTGGCTGGGTAGCCAGTTGACGGAAGTAGCTACCCATTGTCTTCCCTGTATTCTGGCGAACTAAACGAAAAGAATTATTCAACTCGGTCCACCCGTTCTCGAGTTTTAGCGAGACTAACGAACAACAATTTATTTTTATATAAGAAGAAGATTATAGGCAAACCTGAGTCACTGACTTGTATATCAACGCACAGCCGAAACTACTGGTCGTAGAAAGCTGAAATTTGGCATGTTGCTTTCTAGGATTTCCCGAAATTCCTTCGGCAGGATAATTATGCGCGTAGGTACGAAGACACGCGAATGATAGAAATTCTATGATGTTGATACTTTTTTGGTACGGTTTCACGAATAGTACTTTGCATCAAGGAAGTTGTCGCACCTTCCGCGTAATGAACTATTTAACGTAAAACTTTACTTAACTTTTTATTTCGCCTCCGTGAACGTGCCCGATGTGCTACAGTTCTAGATTCCCAACAAAGCCTCATTACATTATTACAAATACTGAGGGGCTACTCTCTAGGGCACGCCACGATAGCGGCGGTAAGTCCCCTCTTTGAGGAGTGGCTTGAGAGGCGCCACGGCGTCCTCACCTACCGCCTGACGCAGGTCCTCACCGGACATGGTTGTTTCGGGAGGTTCCTGCACCGAATCAGGCGGGAGGAAACGCCCGGGTGTCACCACTGCGAGGATCGACCAGAGGACACGGTAGAGCACACTGTGCAGGTGTGCCCCGCTTGGGCGGCGCACCGCCGTGTCCTCGAAACGGCGATCGGCGGCGACCTCTCGCGTCCGGCCCTGGTCCAAGCCATGGTCCGGAGCGCGACGGAATGGGACGCCGTTGCCTCCTTCTGCGAAGCAGTCATGCTAGCGAAGGAGGTGGCGGAGCGGGAGAGGAGACCCTCTCGTCCCGGCCGCCGTGGTGGACGCCGCGGGCGTCGGGGGCCACCTGGTGACCTCCGGCCACCGTAGGCGCGGGCCTGTGGACGGCGAGCTATGGGTGGCTCGCCGTCCGTCCGTCTAGTGACGACAGGCCGTGTCGACGGCGCGTTAGTGTTCCACGCGCGCCTCAAAGAGAGTCAGCAACACAGAGGGGCCCGAAAGGGCCGACGCCTGCCGGAGTCGCGGGATTATTCGCAAGAGACACCGTGGCTCCGGAACACAAAGGGCAATGAAGGAACATGGATGGGTTTTAGTCAGTAGAAGTCTGACACTCCCTCCCGCTACACCCAGAGCGGGAGGAGTCATTGGATGATTTCCCATCCCTAAAAAAAAAAAAAAAAAGGGGCTACTCTCTTAGCCCGATGCCCGTATAGTTTCGGGCTTAGTTACGGGCGTATTATATTTCGTAATGATAATGATAATGACGGAGTAGCTTGGACCCTGCTCACGACGCTGCTTACGATTAGTCCCGAACCCGAACTAAGAATGAATAACAACACGATTTGACAGTAACTATCAAATCGCGTTGTCATTAATTCTTAGTGATTAGGTAGATAATACTTACGGAGTAGAATACGCCGGCAACTCAGCCCGAAACTACGGACTTCGGGCTTAGAGAGTAGCCCCCCTGGTCATAGAGAATTCAGCACTCAGGACAGCCGCAGGCCGCAGGAGATGTAACCTTCTCAGGTGGGGGTTCTCCCACGGCACCGATAGGGTATCATTGACCTAGAACTATGAAATTTGGCAAGTAATACCGTCTTATACCTATTACAAGTATAAGAAAAGTCTGAAAACTATAGGTACATTTAGCAAAGAAATAATAATAAAAAAAAACATTAATATAGTCTAAATACCGTAGGTACGGAACCCCCGGTGGGCGAGTCCGTCTCGCTCTTTTTGTTTTTTTTTTTTCAATGACTCAATCACTCCTGTTCTCACTATATTATTTGTTTAGACAGTATCTGGGCGTGATTCTAGGTAATCCCAAGATAGTTTTATGATATTATCATAAAAAATAACTGGCTGATACGGCAAACATTGTTTTGCCTTATAAAAACTGCTTACGACCTATTCTGAGACCTACCAAATATGTGTATAGGTAAATTTCATAAAAATCGGTCAGGGCGTTTCGGAGGACTTTGATAACAAACACGTGACACGAGATTTTTATATTATAGATTAGATTAGAAGATATTTAGATAATGAATAATAAGTAATAACCTCTTCCCATTTTGTTTCTTAATCGAACTTGCGCCATCTGACTCGTGGGAGTCGAACACACGCAGAATAAGTCTATGACGGGCGGATAGCTTATCAAAACTACATTTTCAGGCAGATCTCGTTTGTCTTTGATTACACATTGATCTCACTCAGCACCATCAGTGTCCAGTATAACTTCCTGCAGTGATTTTATTTACTGTAATAGTGCTTACATCATGCTTTTTTTCTGACCGCACGTACGTAGGTCTGCCATTACCTTATTCAAATCAACAGCAATTGTGAAGGCGTTCGTGGGCGTAGTCCTGCGAAGCCTTTATATTCAGAGAGCGTACCCCACATTTTTCTGAAAACCATTGCGTGACGCCACATTTCTCTATCCGAGCAAATTAATGTCGAGAATAAAAAATGCGTGTACAGCGTGTCGAAGGTAGACTATCAAGCGCGTACATAATAGTGCGGCAACCCTCAGCGTCAGGTAATGTAGGAGGGTTTAATCTGCCCTCCGGTGACGAGGGTCGACAATTTGCTGCCACCTGTGACACCGGCACTCCGCCAGCCGCCGCCACCGCGCCGTCAGCCGACCTAAATACCTGCGTGACGTCAATTTATTGTGAAAGAATTACAACACACTTGTATTCAAACATAATATGTTTGAATACAATATGGCCGGCGCCGGCGGGGCTGCGGCGCCCTTTGTTGTTACAAGTCGGCTGTGTCCTGTGTGTGACGCTGACGGTGACAGCTCCCTGATAACGTAATTACAATAGGGGTGTGATTGCGTTAGGCTTAGGTTTGGTATTCATAGCAGTTACTTACTTTCATTTCATTTTTTGTTGTAGTAAAGCATGTTCCACACGGATGTAATCCAACGTCTCATACAAGGTGACCTTGTTTGTTGCCATCCATACAGACAGTAGATGCAGTCCAAATTTATATTAAATTAGCGGATGGAAACCATAGCTCTCATCAAGGTCACCATGGTTGGAACGTTGGATTACCTACATCAGTGGAACATGTTTAAATGTTCAAATATTTGTGTTAATGTAGGAATACCTACTCTAGTACCTTGACCTATCTGCCATGCATTACTCTATAGAAAGTAAAGAATTGCAATTTCGGAAAGCTACCTCCTATCTCTTTCCTAAAATAAAATTTCTCCATTTATAGGTAATGAGGTACTCTTGGCAACACCTCCCCGGGCTTGGGTCGCTAAGAGCGTGAAATTCACCAGCGACGGTGTCGATACTTGGCGCCATCAATCATCGCTAAAACAAACGACCTATAGGATACGCTCTGAAACCTGCGAGCTACCTACATATACAAACCTATAGGTATTGGCACTGAGGTAGGAATGTACCTACTAGTAAGGTTATGAGAAGGCACTCCTCTAAATGGAAAAGTTTATTTTGTCCTCTGCTTATATTCTAATTTTTATTGAGGTTCCTAATTGCTCTCCTTTCAATTTTATTACGGAAAGAACTTAGAAAGAACTCTGGGTGGAGGAGAAACAAAAGGTAGAAATGTTTTCTTATCAATTGTGCAGAAATATTATTCCCTATACAATAGCATTATAATCGAGTCCGTCGCCTGCACAGCGCTCAAGCGCTCGAGCAAAAGCGCTTAAAATACTTCCGAACTAGAATTTTATTAGAAAAGTTTGTCCAGAGTTGAGAGTTGAGAGAAAAATCAAAGAGGAGCCGTTGTCGGCACAGATAATGGCGCCGTTTGTCGGCTCTTTATAATTTACGAGTGTTGTGCTATTCAGTCTGAGGGCCGGACGGGTACCTATATTTTAACATAACTGTCGATATAAACTCCATTAACCGTCGGCGTATTATTTATCCGCAGGATGAGCTCCGAGTCGCCGTCCGGAACGCCTCCAAACTTTATTTAAGATCGTAAAGAACAAGAGGAAATTGTAAGCCTATAATGCAAATGTACTTAAGCGATATACTTAGTCAAATTGAATTTTCCCGGACAAAAAATTAAGATCTGAAAGTTGTGGCGCGCTCGGGCGGCCGCGCTAACTTTTAAAGCTCCCAGGAACGACTCAGTCGGTTTGTTCTGTATACCGTCCGTGTAACCGTTTACATTATTTTTCCATTAAAGTACGGATTTCAATAACGAATCGATAATCATGTAGGAACAACTCCATATTTATTAGACCTGTATTTTGATGTTACCTAGCGGCTAGTTATTGTAATAAGTATTTAGGTCCCTACCGTACCTAATAGTGTACCCAATATACCTATTTCTTCCAAGCAGGGTCAAGGTCGGTGAGCTTTGCTATGGCACATACACGATTGACCTTCGTTGCTGATTGTACCTACCTCTACGTATTGTGTACGGTACAAATACAACTTCGAAAATTGTCATCGATGTTGATTAGGTGCGATTCGAAAAGTTTTACTCCGACTTTTTACTTCGACAAATTAATAGAACTTGCTACCGTTCTCGTTTCACGTCCCGAGGCTCAAGACAAATATCAGTGCCCTTCACACTACTGACGTGGGATACCGACCTGACACATTGTCATCCGTCATCCATAGAGTACTACTATAATACTGGTACATGCTGGTACGTCATCGTAATACTCGCAGTAATCTCAAATATTCAAAATGAATTTAAAACTACTCATTTTCAGGGCGCGGTCTAGGGGTGTACCAGTTTATTGTTGTTTTCTCTTGCTGCTCTACTCCGTGTATAAGTATGGTTACTTGCAGTCGCCAAAGCTGGTCAAAGTCCCAGACTACATGCAGCGATACCTGAAGCTCAACGCACCGGTGAGTCTATCGAGCAGCTCACTGAGCGATGCCGAGCGCAGCCGCCTCGCCAGCACCATCAACATGCGGAACTACGAGCGCGAGGTGCTGATGGCGTGGCGCTACGGGCCCGTGCGCGCCGACACGCCCACCCTGCTGGTACAGGCGCGCCGCGACCTGCAGCGCCTGCAGCTGCTCGTGCTGTCCCTGAGCCGGGTGCGCCACATCCACACCGCGCTGCTCGTGTTCTCGCACAGCTACTACGACGACGCCATAAATAAGCTCGTGTCCAGCATCACTTTCTGCAGAGTCATGCAGATATTTTATCCCTACTCGCTTCAGCTGTATCCGGACAAGTTCCCCGGCGTCGACCCCGAGGACTGCCCGCGCTCCGGCGGCAGCACGGGCTGCAGCGCCCGCGACGGCCGCCTCACGGAGAAAAAGCACCACTGGTGGTGGACGGCTTCCATCGTCTTCAATAATTTGGACTGGTCGAGCAGTTACAAGGGGACGGTCATATTCCTGGAGGAGGACAATTATGTTTTACCGGATTTACTGCATATGCTACGATATACTACGCGGTCTGAGGTATACCTTCAAGAGATCGACGTCATGTCCTTCGGGAGGCCGTACTCAAAAGATTTGGACTACGACCTGCTGTCAGTGAGCGCGTGGCGGCCGCCGTACGACAAAGGCCTGGCCTTCAACAAGACGGTGTGGGAGAGGATCGCGGCGCTGTCGGCGTACTTCTGCATGTACGACGACCTCAGCTGGAGCTACTCGCTGCTGAACACGTTTGGGCAGTTCCGCGGCGGGCGCGCGGACTTGGTGGCAACCGCGGCGCCGCGCGTGCTGGCCACCGGCATTTTCCGCGACGGCCGTACCGCGCTTGAGCAGATCAGCGCCTGGCTCGACGAGAGGAAGATGTTTCCCACGAAAGTGAAGGCGGTGATGCTATATGGCAACGACGGGCGCCTGGACAAGACGCTGAAGCCTCCGCCGTGGGGCAACGGCGGCTGGAGCGACCTACGCGACCACCTGCTCTGCCTGGACCCTCTCATGACCACCGCCGCGGACAACTCTCGCACCGTAACAGCTGCGTTCCTGGACCCAGTACCCGCAGTCACGAACTAGGTGTATTGCCAAATCTTTTAACAGGTCTCATATCAGAGATGTCGACAACCGCAACCTGTTTTAAACTTTGATTTTAGCGTGTTACTTTGCATATTGAACGCAAGTATTATTTATACGTTGTGTGTCGAAGTAAGTCCATTGCGGTCGCGCTGTGTGTCGAATGCGTATTATTTGCCTGTTGTACTTGTTTAGAAAACGCGACAAACACCATGGTAGTTGGTCAGGAGCAGGCTGACGCTGTGCATACATAGCTACTTATACAAGCAAGAAGCACTACCGGCGGTAACCGTTCCTGAAGGCTCCAGTACAGTTACATTAAATATTGAGCGGTCTGTGCAAAGCTGTACGAGGCTTGGCGCGTTACTTTTTAACGAGGGCATATTCTTACGCTCGCAAGGAGTAAAGCTCGTGAGCTGAGTGCATTTCGTAAGTGTTCAGGAGGGCGGATTGCAGACTCGTTTATAATTTGCATGGTAGAGGCGCCGGGGCTGGCGCCCCCCCCCCCCCCCACGCTCTGTAGGCACCGCCGCTACATACATTCTGTGAGACCCGTGTCTTTCCCACACACATCCACCACACTTCGCTGTGAGACCCGTGTCTTTCCCACACACATCCACCACACTTCGTCGCACTTTATTTATTGACAAACAATGTGAACGCGCCGCTGGTTCGCCGCGCGCGGCATCGCGGCGGTGCGCGTTTGTCTCTCTCTGCCGGGAAAGGGAAAGTTTTAATTAACTTTTCTTAATAAACCAATTATATCTTACTGATGAGGCTTTCATCAGAAGTTACTTTGTTACAGTTTTTTTATATTTGTTTGAACACTAATTTTACTCGATTTTCTAAAGAAACTTTGATTTAATTTTGTAGCTCTGTATTGTATTGCTTTGCTCTTGCCTTTGTACAAATATGTAGTAAATGAAAACCAAAACATATTAGTTTCATTGTATGCTAGCTCCTGTCAGCGGCTTCGCCCGCGTGAATGCCGGAAAATATCGCAAGGGAACAGCAACATACCACTTGGATAAAAAGTAGCCTATACTGTACCCTTCCGGACTACACCTAATTCATCTATTTCTGTGTTAAACTTTATTCGGTTCCGTATAGCCTTTATGAGGTGATTGAATAACAAATATCCATCCAAACTTTTGAATTTTAGGAAATCATATATCCTCAATTTTGGCGCTTTCATAGAGGCAAATACCTACTCAAGTGGCTGCTAGAAAGTTGGGGATCCTAACAGGTGAGTTGGTACTTCACGCCGGAACAGCTGCTCAAACTGTATCAAGTGCAAGTTCGATCGTGTATGGAGTACTGCTCTCATCTTTGGGACGGATACCAGATACCAGCTTTATGCCCTTGAGTTAATTGAGAAACGAACCAAGAGGATCATCGGCAATGATAGGCTCGTCAAATCGAAGCTAAAAGTCTGAGCATCGATGCCTATATAGTTGGTTTTCTATCGGTTGCATTTTGGGGAGTCTGCGACGGAATAGCATAATTTAATTCCGTCAAGCCCATTCCATCATCGGACCACAAGACGTGCGGCGATGCGTCACCAGTACATGGTGGGCATCCCATTCACACGCACAAAACGTATTAAAACAAAGTAATAGTAGTAAGATTTCTCAGAATATTTATTAGTAGTCATTTTTGTTAATTTATTATTTTAAGCTAATTAGGTATAGTAAATAAGCACTTTCTAGCCTGAAGCACAGGTTTATCCTAGTTCAGGCAAATTAACTATTCTGTTCTTAAAAATGTAAGTAATTTTTAATGTAATGTGCCCCTTGTATTAATAAACGATATTATTTATTTAATTAAATCAGGCCTGACTTCCTCTCCAGAACCGAAAGAACCGTAAGTCCGAAAGAATCGAACTATCGTGGTATTCAAAGCAGAGTTATTTTCTAGCAGTGACTGTCCTGACGCCTTTGCACATGCACTCTGGGCGTGCGACACTACGGGGGCTTAGATTGTTTATGACAGCCGCCGCCCGGGCCGCCGCCGCCGGGGTCGCTCTATTATCGCCTACTAATTGTCGCCACCAATAAATTCAGGAAACAGGCGACCCTATTCTGCGGCTCCGATATATGAAATAAAACAGGAAATGTGTTGCTACGGTGCAGACCTTCGTATCTATATGCTACATGTATTTATTTGGAAGGATATAATAATAGGACCGTCACTGATCACCAAGGTAACACGATCTAAGCCAAACAATAAGTTAAACACAGTTTTCTACGATCGCAAAATAAGAAGTACCAACCATAGGTAATTATTAACATCGTTTTACTAGAAAATATTTTTGGGTAATGATCGGACCAAGTGAAAGAAATTTTTAAATTAGACATATGTATTCAACTACTTATGATGTTTGCAACAACTCAGTAATGGACGAAGTATTAAATAAATTAACTACCTCGATTAAAAAATATTATGGACACCTACTTACATTTCGTTATAAGTGTTTTTCGATTTATATTCAAACTGGTCAAATAAATAAATGTTAGTTTAAAACGTTAGTAGTAATAAATGTTAGTTAATTATTATTAATTGGTCGAAAGATACATTTTGACGATTTTTATCAAAGCTTTGACTAAACCTTAGTTAGCTACTGATAAAAAATTTCGCCCTCGGATAATTTAAGTTTAAAACGCATTAGACATTATCGCTTGAATCGTACCCAGCGTAAACTCGCGATTAGTTTGCGGCAGAAGGGAAGCCATTACACAGCCCTTCTAATTTGAACGGAGCTCATTAATAAAACGAGCCAATTACGTGCGGCCGGCGCCGGCGCCCGCCTCGCCGCGCGCCGCCAGCCCGCCAGCCCGCCGCTGGCCTCGGGTCACGACAACTTGTTACTTCGGGGACACTCGGTACTTATACAAACACTGGCACGCCACACAAAGCCTGCTCATTACTATGTAAATATTTAGCGTGTTTCATTAGCATTATAGTTTCACCATTAGGAAGTCTCCTAACATAAGGTTTCTTTTGTTTAAACGGAGGCTACAATCATTAGTTGTACGAGTAATACTTGTTAGGCCCGCTGCACAAAGCAGAGTTAGGTTTATCCAGGGCCATTGTGTATGAAAAATTTGTTATTTAACCTTAGTATACTTAATATTATAAATATAGCTATGTAACCTCGTGTTAGTATATTTAAGTGTTAGTTAAGTGGGCTACATTAAAAAAAGATATCATCATCATAAGCTTATCAGCCAGTAGGTGGAGGTCTTTAGGCTAGACATAGGCCTCCCCCAAATGTCGCCACAACAACCGGTCCAGGCAGCGTGTCTCGCATCCATCGGCTACCCGCGACCTTCACCAGGTCCACTTTGACCGGGAGGCTGGAAGGCCTGCCGGTCAAAGTGGACCGGTGCGTCCGACGCGGCGTTCTACCGGTACGCGGTCGCCACTCCAGAACTTTTCAGCCCCATCGACCATCTGTTCTGCGAGAAATTTGCCCTGCCCACTACCACTTCAGTTTGGCGATCCTTTTTTTTTATTAAAACAAATATATGTTCTAATTAAAATTTATCAGTTGCAATCTGAAGTCAGCTAGACATTAGAGATAGGTACGCCTCTGCCTATAATTCGGGAAGTACATATGGGCGTGATGTTATGTTTGTATACTGAAGTGAGGACTAGTGTGTAATACTTACCTCTTCATGACCGTGCGCTCAATAATACTACGATCTGAGGTACTCGTAGATGTATTCTAAGTGGAATCAAGCTATGTGTAGTAATATCGCATGGTCGTGGAGGGTAAAATTTCAGCTTCATTACAAACACAGACTGCGATAGTTTCCACGTTACAATAGTATTGACATAACGAAGGCATTGTTTCCTTCAGTTCTATTATAAATTCATTAAACAATTTGCATGAATTAATTCTTATAACTAGATATCCACTATTGTAACGTTGTTGGAATAATATCTAACTAGATAGATAATTATGTCAACATAATTATGTTTGTTTGGTTCAAAGTTCAATTCTCAATTCTTTATTGTGTACCATAGTTTAAACAGTTGGAAGAAAATAATTAAATTAGTCACAATTATGGACCCTGTCGGGCACAGCATAGATCAAATAGGCGAGAGGAGGAAGACCACTGTGGCTTTAATGTGATAATTTTAATAATTAAGTAGCTAGTAAATTGTAAACTTTATTTCAAAGTTCAAGCATTTATCTATCTTCTATCTATCTTCTATCTATCTACTATCTATATCTATACTTATAATAAATCTGTAGAGAGGTCAATTCTGTACATGAAATATATTTCCAAAATAACTATCAGGGGGTGATTAGGGATCAATACTGATTCCAAAAATGCAATCAGTAAAATTTTTGTCTGTCTGTCTGTCTGTCTGTCTGTATAACCGTTATAGAAACAAAAACTACTCGACGGATTTTAATGAAACTTGGTACAATTATTATTCATACTCCTGAGCAGGTCATAGTATACCTTTCATCACGCTACAATTAATAGGAGCAGAGCAGTGAAGGGAAATGTCGGGAAAACGGGAGAAGTTACTCCATTTTTTAAGCTTCCGTCGCGTGTGCAACCTTAATGTTGAAAGCTACACAGAAATCATGTATAACGGAAATGTTCTCCTTAAAATTATATAAAAAATATCTAACGACAGCATATGCCTATCTTTTATGATTGACGAACAATAACACGTGTAACTCCCGATAGCTTAGCAGTTCGAAGCTTTCTGATTGTATTTGTCTACTCTTACGTTTATAAAACTCTCAGTCGTCCCTAATTAACATTAATAAAAGTTAACATTATTAACTATTCCATAAAAAAAGAATCATAGAAATCGGTATAGAAACACCAAAGTTATACATGAAAAACGCTAATAATAAGCCATCGCGCGTGAATACTGAATCATGCTATAAGGATTATTTTTGTGGTCGCGAACGCACAGGCAGGCGGCTGCTTGGCGCCTAGAGGCTAGCGAGTAGCTTCGGAAAACGGCTTACGACAGTTTGCAATATCCTTTAATAATTATAATGTCGAGGGGAAGATGGTTATAATTTCGCTTTACACCAAACGAGTAATATTATAAATGTGAAAGTTTGGTTGTTTGTTACTCAATCACGCCAGAACGGCTTATCGGATCTTAATGAAATTTAGAACTGTTATTTTATTGGATGATTTAAATAAAAATCATTTTACAGTCACAGGAACGTCTCTCGTGTTACCATCTTATGTCTGATCCTGTCTGACTCTGTCGACAGTGTTGCCACCTTATTCTAACATCCTCCTTCACAAGTCTTTTATAGTAGACAGGTGAGTTAATTAAAAGTAAGAAAACTTATCCTAAATTTACACAAGAAAAATCAAGTAACATAACTTAAAACTAGTTTTTTTTTTACTTTGAATACACTTGTTAATATAACTTAAAATTAAAAGAAAAACTTATCTTTATGTTTACACTTCTAAACATTGCTTAACTTGAATTTAATAAAACCTTGAATAATCAACAAAATTTGAGTACACTTATAATCTAATTCAGAATTATACAAAAATACTCTAAGCTATCATTTTGTAGCTTAGTCTCAGTAGGTAATGATTAAACCTTTTGATTATCTAGATGTGAAATGTGTCTACATTTTAATCATCATATCTCTTAGTTGTATATACTTTGCGACCAACTCTAGTTACATGTACAGGACTATCTTCCCGCGAGGTGTCATCTGACTGGGGTCCAGCATCATCATCTTCATTGATTTGTATATAGTAATCAATCTATCAAGTTCTATATCATTTTCCGCTAGAAGTCTTTGTCTTATTTGTGTGTATTTTTTACTTATATTGCATATAAATATATCTCTTATCAGTGAATCTTTTAACTCCTTAAATTCACAACTAGCAGCTAACTTCTTTAACTTGGTCAAAAATACGTCCAAGGAGTCATCTCCTTGCTGTAGTGTAGACTGAAAAATTTATGTCTTTCAATTGTCAAATTTTTCTTTGGTATAAAATACTTGTCAAACGCTGCTAGGACGGATTCGTAAGTCTGTCTTTCTTCTTCAGAGAAGGCGTTATAGACATCCAAGCATTGCTCGCCCATGAAGTGCAGTAAAATAGCAATTTTCCTGTCTTTACTCTCCTTGTCATACTTCATGGCAATTGAAAAGTTGTCAAAGATCTGCTTCCATTTTACCCATGTCGCTACAGTGTCAAAGTTGTTGAGATCAATTGGCTTAATAACGTTAATTTGACCTTCCATGGTGCCCATTTTCACTTCGCGAAGTTAGCGGTCGAGCGAGTCTTGACTTGACTAGCACGCGTGCGCACGTGGTAAACCAGCATGCAATGCAATACCTTTGTATCACGACTATTCACGACGATCTTCGTACTCACTACTTTAACTGATCACTTGTGAAGACTTTTCCGCTGCCACCATGTTATTTTATTGGATGATTTAAATAAAAATCATTTTATTTTCACAGGAACGTCTCTCGTTTATTTCCGCCATCTTATGTCTGATCCTCTGTCGACAGTGTTGCCACCTTATTCTAACAAGAACAAAGATAGATTATAGTCTGGAATAGCACATAAGCTACTTTTCATCCCGGGAATATGTTCCCTAGGGATAACGCGCGCGAAGCCGCTGGCAGAAGCTAGTTTCAAATAAACCATTTACAGGCATTTTTGAATTTTAAAGGCCGGTCGGTCCAAAAAGATGAACTACTTGCTGACTGGGCAATGGGTACTCCAGACCTCGAGTTGCCGTTGAGGTTTGGAGTGGAAAACTGTAACAATTAGCGGAGAAATCGACGAACACACATTTAAAAAAGAATATGTAAAGTGGAACATAGAACCTTCTTCTTTTTGAAGTCGGTTGGAATGCACGTTAAGCAGTTGGTCCCAGTCGTCATTTGTTTATCTTTGGCAGACGATATGGATTGTCAGAAGCCAGTAAATCTGAATCCAGTCTTGCCGAGAAGTACCGTGTGACCCAGTTAATGGGTTGTGGAGGTCTGGTAGGCAGCTGCTCCACATAAAACACTGGTATTTAGCTGAATCCGGTTTGACTGAAAGCCGACCCCAATGTAGTAGGGAAGTGAAGATGAGGCGGACTTAATGCAACGAGGCATTCTCTACCAGTCAACCTTTGGGTTAAAAAGAAACGCACTGTGTGCTGTGTGTAATACTGTTCAGTATATCAAAATTTCACAATTATGCTCAGAATGTATGGGAAGCACTTATGATATTAATTGACTGCAACGCCTGTTGTCGAGGGTGGCTATCAGCAGTATGCATCGCGTCGTCGCGTGACGTCAGCAGGGCTGGTGGCCGCATACCTCCACGCCACTGCTGCACGGCTGCACAGGTGCTAAACCACTCGGCCGCGGTATTCTGATCCATTAGCGACGTTGTGTGCATGTCTCACCTCAGGGGCGCAGGAAGCACGCGGTTGGCATGATTCACGACTGGAATTCAAAGACACACACACACACACACACATATTACACAGTTGTTTATTCAATCAATTCGTAGAGTTACGCGAGTAAAACGGTAGTGAGCAGTTGTTTTCTTGTTCTTTATTGGGAGTGTATTTTTGCATAAATCGTGTCGTTGATTGATACCTCCCTGATGCCTTGAAAACATTGGCAGGTCATTGAAAAGTAAAAACCCTCAATAAGAAGCAGGTTATATGTACACTACCTAATTAATTACTACTAACAAATAGCATCGTTGTATTGTAGTTGAAGTATAATGCAGGCCCGTGGCTGTGTTTTTTGTATTGGTGTTCATAACCAAACAGCTTGGCATAAGTTGGCGCACACGATACAATCTCCCTACGTCACGGCTCACAACTCGCTCGAGCTATCTCGCATCTAATACCGTGATATTCTTTTATTTCCAGATCAGCATATACATAAATGCTCGTATTTGTTTGCGTCATAAAACCTCTCGTTATATAGGTTTTGTCATAAAAAAGTGAAAAGATTCCGCTCGTTTTTACGTGTATGCCTTATTAGAACTGTTACCGAGTTTTATTCTCTTTCGGACGGAGGCGGCCCTTTGTGGGGGGGGGGGGGGGGGGCTGTAACACGAGCACGAGCCAGCCTTTATAGCTGTATGCTATTATTTATGTAAAGTTATGTAATTTGCGTATTTATCCCGTCAAGCTATAAATAGCTACACGTTCCGTTTTTCAGTAGAGTCTTCAAAGGATTTAGAATCGCGTGGGGAGTAGATTTACTTTCACGGTTGAATAGATACTTCTGAAACTTGATTTAGTTTACCAATAGATCTACCGATCAGTCCTTGCTTCTGTCCTGCCGATCAGTCCTTAACGAAATAGATCATTGGTTCTGAGAGGTGATGGTAGGGGTGTTCCTCATCACATTTGCTGAAGAACAAAGCAGTATTAGTAGCTTTTACGTCAGGTAATAACCGACATCCAAACACACTACAAAGCATACATTAATTTCGAAGCATCTCCTTTTTTGGAAGACGGTTATATTTTTTTGTAAAAAGGTTTCTATTTTTCACTTTTAAGTCGTGATACTTGGACGACGTCTTCGTCTACGCAGAAATTGAAATAAAAAAAGAAGCTCATAAAATAAAAACTACTACTGAGCCAAACTGAATAAATACGGGACAAAATGGCCAGTAGCCGCATCGAACTAAAAAATAATCACACAAATCGGATCCAAAATAATCACACAAATCGGATCCAAAATAATCACACAAATCGGATCCAAAAGAATCACATAAATCGGATCCAAAATAATCACACAAATCGGATCCAAAATAATCACACAAATCGGATCCAAAATAATCACACAAATCGGATCCAAAAGAATCACATAAATCGGATCCAAAATAATCACACAAATCGGATCCAAAATCTCGGAGTAATCGGTGTACAAACATAAAAAAATACCCGCTGAATTGAGAACCTCCTGCTTTTTTGAAAGCCGGCTAAACACCAGGAGTAAGTAATAAGGTGCTTATGATTGAAAATATTCATGTTTCTAGTGGAAATAGCGGCGTCTTTACATCCACGCGGCATTTGAATGCAGATGAAAGATGTCGCGGCGAGGCTTTGAGACTGCGCTAATGACGCATATTACGCATTCACGCGGCGCCGCCCGCAGTTATGAATTCTTTCTGAACTTCGCGGCGACCACGACTAGTGTGCCGATGTTGAGCGAATAGCGGTCGACCAATGTTTGTCTACATCTAAGAAAGATAAAATTTTGTTTGTTTTTGATTGTAAATGGTAATTTCAAGAAACACTGGCCCGATCACTCAAAACTTTCAGTGATAGAAAGCTAGGAAAATACCATCGCTTTCCGGAAAAGTGTGCAGCAGTCCACGAGAGAGGAGCCGCGGGATACAGACATGTTTTTTTTTACTTGGTATGGGTTTGCTCTTGACTCTAGTCTTGGTCACAGATGACAGAGACAAAGTCTTACTCAGAAGTAGCCTGTTCACTCTAACTTTGAAAAGATTAGGTATGTAAGCGTTCAGAAACACAGACGCAGGCAGAGAGTTCCACTCCTTTGCTGTGCGCATTATGAAAGACGCTTGGTAGCGCTAAGTGCGAGTTGGTGGAATAGCAGCAAGGTAGGGATGGCAAGTTGCAGTGCGTCTGGATGTCCGATGGTAGAAGGGGGCCGGTTGGATGAGGTCGTGGAATTCATCGGCACACTCACCGAAGTACAATCTGTAGAAGACCGACAAACAGGCAACCTTGCGGCGATGAGCCAAGCTGTGTAGCTTGCATCCACCAGTTTTACGTCGCCAATATGTATCCTAAAAAACCGGCCAAGTGAGAGTCGGACTCGCGCACCGAGGGTTCCGTACAAACGTAAGTATTATATTAAAAGCAGAAGTTGTGATTTATGACGTATTTAAAAAAAACTAGTTACTAGATCACGTTCAAGCCAATTTTCGCTGGTAGTTTACATGGTATAATATACATCATATATTTTTTTTAGATTTATCATTCCCTTATTTTAGAAGATACGGGAGACACACATTTTACCACTTTGGAAGTGTCTCTCTCGCAAACTGTTCAGTTTAGAAAAAAATGATGTCAGAAACCTCAATATCATTTTTGAAGACCTATCCATAGATACACGTATGGGTTTGATGAAAAAAAAATTTTTGAGTTTCAGTTCTAAGTATGGGGACCCCCAAAATTTATTGTTATTTTTCTATTTTTGTGTGAAAATCTTAATGCGGTTCACAGAATACATCTACTTACCAAGTTTCAACAGCATAGTTCTTATAGTTTCGGAGAAAAGTGGCTGTGACATACGGACGGACGGACAGACAGACAGACATGACGAATCTATAAGGGTTCCGTTTTTGCCATTTGGCTACGGAACCCTTAAAAGTAGGTGCAATTTTTCCGTCCAATTTTATTAACTGGCAGCCTTTAAGCCCTACACGGAGAGTCATCGCACACTCAGTCCGCCGCACGCTTCAGCTCGTCACTGGCACCCGCAATCGATGGAGACAACTAATGAAATATTAAAATATTTCTAGTCACATTTTAAGCTGTTATTATGTAGGAATACTTTAAGGATAATAGGAATTATCTACTACTATCTTTTAATACTAAATCTTTGAGGTATACTAGTATTTCTTAAGAAGTGTTTAGTGCCTGTTTCAGTAATTCAATTTTGGACATATGTACATAACTCTTTATTTCAGTGACTCTAGAAGAAGTTTAAAAGCCACATTAATCTGTAAAAAAAACAACCGTTAAACTTATAAGCAGTTAACGAAACAGATGTACCGACAAATCACCTTCACTCGCACCGTTCAAACTTTACAAACACTAATTACGGGCCCGCGTGGGAATAGATTACCTACCGAGCGAGTTGGCCGCTCACACGCTCCATCGTGCTCTCGTATTCTCACACACTATGCTCACACGCTCACTCTACGCTTTCCGTTTGCTTGTGCTTGACGAAAGCTAAGTTATGCTAAGGACCACTACATTATCTATCTCACCTTTCTAATTTTCGAACAAGCTATAAACCATATAAGCTTTACAATACTGTATTTAAGGTTAGTTTTCGTGTGTGTAGTGTTGGACAGTCAGGTACGCGGATCTATCGCTCGGAATTCATTACGTGCAAGTACAGTCAGCCGCGGCGTTCAGTCTTTGTTGAAGATTGAGTGTGTTTTCAGATTGAATTGTAAAGCCTTTTGTTCTGTTTGTGTTGTTGCTGATATTTCCTCCGGGAATGATTGTTTATGTTTTGTTTTGTTACATATTTATATTTGTTACAAAACAAGCATTCACTTCTGGATCATAAGGAACCCGTCTTATGGCGGTATTTGTCCACAAGCGAAACGCGTTTTATTATGAAAACATTTTACCTGCGCATCGATTGTCTTCTCATTTAAATAGGAACGACATTTAGCTCTTCAAGTCTTTATTTAAAATGTTAAAAGTATGGAGAACTCTCGGCCAGACACAACTTTAAAACAACTAATCTTCATACTCGTGTTTATTTACTACTAAACAAAGTTAGGATCCCGAGCAGTACTACCTAGTTCTTTAATGTCTTCCATTAAGCAGCGACGTCCATTTTACATTCTGAAAGCCCATTTCTCATTCCGAATGTAATGTACGCAGTTATTTGGCCAGTTTCCATCTCCTAAATCATGATCAGACAAGTTAGCTACAGGCCGCGACAAAATCTCGGGACGGAGGTAAACTGCGCACCTGCCAGTACTTCCGACCCAATCCGATTCCACGTCGCTTCGAAAGCGAGCGAAAAAAGTGGTCACAGACTGGTCATGAATATTCATCGGCGGCGTCTGGTGGCCACGTGGACACAGCCCCGCGTCCTTCGGCTGACTTTTATTAATTTGTTTGCTGAACGAGCTTTGAGGTCGATATTGACGTCCGAGGCTCACACGACTAAATATAGTTTGACAGCACACTTTATTTGGTCTTCACATATGTATACAGTGGTGTCTGTCAATAATTTGTATTTACGTAAATCATGTAGATACTGTGTGTGTATGTTCTGATACATGATTGTGATCATAAATTATTTTTGTCGCTACTGAAGTACTTAATCCAAACTATAATCTTCACATAGGTAGTACAAAACCAAGTCGCCTTTTTTGTTTATACGCTTATATCTTTTAAACTAAGCAACGGATTTTATGAGGTTTTCATCAATAGACAGGTGATTCAACAAAAGGTTAAAATGTATAATTCGTTCCGAATTTATAAAAATTAACGCTCCTCGCTCCTGGACGCGCCGACGATCCGAGGGCCATTCTACTAATTTAAAAACAACTATCGCATTCGCATTTCAACTGTCAAAAAAGCCTTAATTTTCATACATTTTTGACAGTTTGCGATTGAGATGTGAATGCGCGCGATGTGAATGTGAAAATTAGTAGAATTGGCACACTGACATCTGTCTACACTAATATTATAAAACGTTTGTAACGGATAAACTTAAAAACTACTGGAGCGATTTAAAAAAATGTTTTACTATAAAAATTCTACAATCACTCTGAGTAACATAAGCTATATTTATGACTAGAAAAAATAAATAGAGATACTACGAAAGTAGCAATATTAAACCCGCGCGAACGAAGTCGCGGGCGGCGTGAAACACTTTCGCGCCTAAATCATTGAACCGATTTAGATGAACTTTGGTACGGAGACAGATGGCTCCCTGGACATGCTTATAGGTTACTTAAAAGCAAATGACGCCGCGGGAATAACTACTTTTCATAAAACTTCGGTTCCCGAGTGAGCGAGTAATAGAGTAATAGCCATAAACTGCTAAGCAGTGTTCGGGGAAACTTGGAGGTGTCGTGAATGATGCAGAGGTCGCGAGCTCCGTTACGCGCCATAATGTGCAAACAGCGTATCTTTATTCATAGGAGGTTGCATTTTATATCGCATATTATAGTACTCAAGTAATAGTGTTTTAAAGAGCAGCATAGAGAGGTAGTACAGCTTTATTTAAGTATCCTAGAATTACCTAAAAATAAACTCGGGAAGAAAACATAATGCCATTAAACTTTCACATGTATTCAGTAGTAAGGTTAAACTGACTGACTGATTGCTACCTTTTCAAATCCAAAGTTAAAAGTTTCTGCATAATATCATATTTTAGAGGTAAAGTTTCAGAGTGAACTTGGCGGAGACAAAATAGTAGACAACTTTTTTTTTTGGATGCTTAAATAAAATCTGCATCAATTAGACGCTGCTAGTGCGGCCTGTCCAATCAGGGCGCACACCGCACGCTATAATGATGCGGCGCGGCGCCGCTCAAACAGACCATTATCGGACTCCCACATATCGTAGCTGTTGGCAAACTTGCAGCGAACGATCCATCACTGATACAATACTCTTGTGTCACTCGACAGGCGATACCAGCAGGTCTTCAGTATAAATGCATGCAGGCCTTATTCTTAGTCAAAATATAAGTGGCTGGAGCAGGGCAACGCCCACCCTAACATTCCTCCATTTTTAACCGACTTCCCAAAAAGGAGGAGGGTCTCAATTCGGTTGTATGTTTTTTTTTAATGTTTGTTACCTCATAACTTAATAGTAATAGTAATAAATTTTATTCACAAACTTTGTTACAACAATCCTATGAAAACCCTGACTTCTGAGCTAGGTAAAAACCTGTATTACAGAAGTCACTGACCTCTCCCACTTTCTACTTGATAAAAATTGTGAATAAAAAAAAAAACATAATTATATAAAGAAAAATAATAATAAAATGATTTAAATCAAATAAGTGATGGGTTAGGTTTATTCATGTTATGTGTATGCATGTAGATAACGTGTTTGTGTGTACGTGTGTGTGCGTGTGTGTGTGTGTGTGTGTGTATGTGTGTGATGGATGTTAGATGTAGGTGAGGTATGTGGTAGTAGGGAATATTAATCTGTAAGCAATAACTTTTCTGTTTGGTCGTAGTTTAATTGAAGTAGCCAGTTCTTAATTTTCATTTTTGTTTCTCGAACAGTAAGTGGATGAATGTTTATCATTTTATTTATTTGATTGTATAAGTAGGATGACCTATAAGGTTGCTGTCGTCTAACTCGTCTAGCCGTAGCTGTCCGACATCTGACAGGTAAGCATACGTTAGTAATTACACGTTTACTCTTATACACATTTACATCACAAGGAGTTTGCTTGTGTTTTTTTAATATAATTTGGGATATATATAATTGTCTAAGTAATTGTTAACCATTCGCAATTTTATAACTCCGACAATTATGAACCTAAATGAAAATTCTTGTTTTATCTGAAAGGATATACTTGCAGATTGGTCCCATTTAAATTTTATCAAAATCGGTTATGAACTTTGGATTTTAAATCGAAATAGCTGGAATTCGTCTACTTGGATGATGGTTTTATGTCATCCAAGTAATCGAAATTGCGTATTTTGCTTTCTGCGATTTTGCAGTGGTGTTGTTAAGTATGGGGTACCACTAAAAAGTGAAAAATAAATTTAATTTCGGAAGTCGGTGTCAAAATACGAAGAAACTAACAAAAACACCGACTTCCGAAATTAAAGTAATTTTTTTTTTGGAAGTCGGTTGTATTTTTTGTAAAAAGTTTTTTTTGATAAACAATTCGTATTTTTGTTTTATAATTCATATATCCGATGTACTTACGAACCAAATTTTTGGTGTGAATCTGATAAAAAAGGTCATCTCATTTTTCTGGTTCAACATATGGTCAACTTTTGTATAAGAGCCACCTCGCCACCTCGTCGCGTTATCTCCTTCTGAGCCTACCGAGGTCATTTCCTGCCGGTTCCTTTCTTTGGAACCCAGTTTGATGCTACTTTTTCCAATGCTGTTATGTATGTATGTAAATCGGGTTGATTTCTGCAACTCCACGACTAAGCACGTATTTTGCGTGCAGGTGGGACAAATGTAATCGAATGCTGTTACGGCATGCAATAAATGTGGCCGATACAGTTCCATTTCAATATAATTGACAGTGTTACCTTCCTCTACTATTTATGTTTGTTTGTCATGGTAAGCGATTTGGTACTTCTGCAAGCTTCTACGATCACAAACATCGGCGCATTAGTAGCGGCAGGTAGCGAAACATTCGGCCATTATACGTGTGACGAGCGAGTTTAGTTGTTGCTGCAACAAGCCATCGCGCGGCGAGCTACGAGCTGCGAGTGTTTCCCGAACTATTCATATTTGTGTTGTTAACAAGTTTGTCGTAGTTCTGGCAGGCTTGTTGAGAATACTATTGAGTCATGTGTGATTTGTGTAATTGATGAGTAGTGAATTGTTAAAGTTCTTTGTACCGCATTTTTTATCGATGCGATGGAAAGCTATGATGTAGTCGATAATGGAGTACGCTTGCCTAGATATAACCTAGTCACTTTTGACATAAATACCCAGGTTATAGCTGTCAGGAAACAAAGCGAGTACTACTCTTCAGCTGTATCCACAATCAAAGTTAGTTTTAGTTATTGTTCAAATTCAAACCATTTACTTATGCATATTCACTTTTTAAATATTCGGTTTCGTCTTTCCCGCTACAAACTCACTGCTGAGAGTTCTGTCTAGAAAAATATTTCTAATATTTGCAAAACCTATTGGGAAATGTAACATTTTCGCTAATATGTTCAGCAGAGCAGCTGCTTGCGGGAGCCGCGCTCTCCGGACAAATGAGTTACCTCCGCGTCGTCGCCTGCAGCCTGCTCACACGCCAGCCGGAATAGCTGCAGATATGCAAACTGAATTACGCGAACTCAACACTGTACATTTCAATTTTTATTCAAAAAACTACTTCGTAAACTCGACAGTCGTCTGAGCGAGCTGCACCGTGCGGCACAACTTAGCGTCTGCCTCCAAACTAATAATATTATAAAACAATTTACTATTTGAGAACGCAATGCCTTTGGGTCCGCTAGCGACGGTAACTGAGTGCTCTTGTCATGTTTATGCTATTGAGGAACATAATGAGAAGTGCATTAAGTTTAGCTATCAGAACCATCCAAATACGTGTTTACAACCTCAATACGACCCAATAGTACCTACATGGATCTATCTCATACATATATCTTGAGAAGATCGTGGTAGGTCAACCTTAATATGGTGAAATGAGACCCATTTGAGGAAAATCAAGGATAACATTCATAGTAACGTATAGATTGTTTCAATAACCGAATAGAAGGAAGTCTTCAGCTGAAGTCTACAGCGCTCTTAGTAAATTAATAATTGATTAAATTTCGCCACGCGGTTGATATGATAGGGCAGTGTACCGACGAGCGGGAACAGGGGAAGTTGCCTCTATTAGCGGTAGTTAGGCAAATTAATTAGTTACAACAAGCGGCCGCCTCATTGATACGCTGTCTAATATTGTTAGTTATACCATAGTCCCGATCAATAGCCCACAAGTCGATAGTAACAAGTTTTGATTAACGTCCAACTCGCAAGTATCGGCTGAAACTTGCTCTGTTATCACAATGTTCATAATTATTATCGTGTCGAGTGCTGTCAGGTACCTGTCTATCTGACTAGCCGTCAGGTACAGACGTCTGTGTTGAACAGTTACCTTATGTATCGCTGTCGCTCCACCATTAGATAATATATATCTACGTGTTTATTTATGACGCCTCACGCCTTGTTACGTTTATATAATTATGCAATTCTTTTATCTTTATTGAAATTACTAACATCATGACTGTATTTCTACAATAGGCGGAGGTATTCCTAGTGTAGGTACATTCACACGTCGCCAGTTTATGTTTTAATCCATTGTAAGTAATAGGGGTTGAGCTATTTCCATTCCCCGGGCAATTTTCTGACTACGAGCTGTTACTGAGGCGTTCTCTTTTTTAAGTTAAATATTATATTAACATACCACACATTCGATTCACCTTTCAAAAAGTGGTTTGATTCAACATGTAATATCATGTATTAGTCAGACCGGGGTAAATACAAAATCCCGATTGCAAAAAGAGCGCTGAGCGTATAGATGAGCCGTCCGCAATCCAATCGCAATGTATCAGTGTTACCTCTAATGCCAATCATTTACATGTAGATCGGACTGAAAGCTATAATCCAAGCGGATATTCGTCACGCAATGTTGTGGAAACTGATTTAAAAGTCAAAACAATTTTTAAATCGGGATTTAAACGTTTTACTGGAAAATATGTTTTTGAATAATTACTGAATTGTTGTTGAAAGATAAAACCACTAATTTAAAAATGATCAAGCCAGAAACCCAGCCCGTAATTGTTGGCAGTACTTCTGTAGTTACCAAGTTGTGGAAACAATATGGATCGTGTTTATTTTGAATGAAGGTGTTTGGAAGAAACGATGGGTCTGGCCACAAGTATATTGCCACCACTTACCTATAATGATTACAGAGTTGGTTGGTTCTGTTAACATGTCGAAGTGAAGGCTTGTGTGAAGTGATCACGGAGTGAGCTGTTATTTCGTCTTGATTACATTACTGGTAGATATCGCAGTCAGCGATAAGACCGCCACTGTACCCAATTAGAAAGAAAGAAAGTATAAAGTTCATTTGACAACAAACCAGACAGTGACCTACACACATTAATTTTATTAAATAATAGGATTTTTCTATCTATCTATTCATACGTCATAAAAAAAGGTAATAAAAATTATTTAACAAACAGACAGCCGAGGTTTCATCACTGTTGTCAATGAAAAAAATGTGTAATTACGTCTTTTAATCTAACTAGGAAAACACTGTATATTTAAAGAACAGATTCTCGTCTTCTCGCTAAGTGCGTGGATACGTCACAAGTGCCACGCGGACTGCTCAGCGTGCGACTTACTTGTTCTCCGCCACGTCACACGTCGCGCGTCGCCACAATGAAACGTGCCGCGCAACAGATTCACTTTGACACCGTTACGATTGTTCGGTGTCGATAGCAAACAACTTGGGGCATCGCGCCTATAACTATTAGTTGGTCGCTAAGCTGTAGGCGGCGGACAACAAAGGGATAAGTCTCGTATTTAGTAAAGAATCGTATCGTATTTATAGTAAAAGGATAACTTTCGCATTCACATCACTGCCGCGATCTCATAAAACAAAATCGATCTCTGAAGATCCCTACTTTTTGACAATTTTTTTACTAATTGTCTCTGAGATGATATTGCGCTTTGAAATTGAAAGTTTGGTTAACAAACAACTATTTTACTCGTAAAGTAATATGATTAAGAGGTAAGATCGTTGTTTCTAAGATAGAATTAAAAACGACTAGAGCTAGACAGCTCTGTTTGTATGATTTCGAAAAATCATTGAAACACAAAGCTAGATTATTCCCGAGCGCCGCAAGATGATGACATGTTGAGGGATAATAAAATTAAAATTAAAAATAGTTTAATTCTCACCAGCCTTATAACATTGATTACAAGTACTTAATACTAGGTGGGCACAATCACATAATATTATTGGCTTTTATAATAATAATATAGCAGCACAAAGCACTGGTGGTAAAAAGAGCGTTACTTAATATTGACACTATCTTCTGAACTAGGCGAGGCCTGTATCTCAGAAGATAGGATTCAACTTCCAATTTCTTTATCTTATAACCTAAAAACATTGAATAGATTTTTATGCGGCTGAAATCGCGGACGGAAGACAATTAGAAGAGTCCAATTTACGACAGCCTGATAAAGTAAAACTTGCATTGCTATACGTGCGTTTTAATTTTAGTATCGTTTATTTCTGTGTGATCAGCTTAAAAGGTTACGTAGCTTCAGTACAATGTTGCCTAATGCACCGTGGCCCTGTGTCTCTGTCTCTCTGTCACTCTGCGCACTTGATCGAAACATTCGGAGAATCTTCCGTTTTGCTCTTAAGTTGGACGTAATCCGTTTTGCTCTTAAGTTAGGCGTTTGTAAACTACAAGTAGTTGTGTGTGTCCGCTTTATGCGCCGTCCACACCCATCCGGGTTCCCCTCCCTGACGGGGCGGCGGAAAAGCAAGTTTGTACAAATCATATGTAAGCAATTTTTCTCCGTCCCGTTCTCTGTATGTGGACTGAGCTTTAGCACTGTGTCCGTACCTATGTAATTTACCAACTGCTGGAATTATTATGAGCGGATGTTTTAATTATTATTTTCTTAAAATCCGCGTTATGTACTTTTAAAACACTTGTGTGCACTTTTTGAAAGTAGGGGAATGCCTTTATCCGTTGTGGTTGTGGTGTGGTCCAACTGCCGGACAAAGGCATTCCCCTACTTTTTCATTTATCTTAACGATAACGATATTTTATACCAACCTATAATAATAAAACCGATATATTTTTTTTTTACTTGGAATTGGTTTGCACTTGACTCTAGTCTAGGTCAGATGACAGAGACAAAGTCTACGAGAGAGCGAGCTTACCCAGAAGTAGCCATTCACTCTAACTTTGAAAAGATTAGGGTTGTTGTTATTTTAAAATATTGATTTCAAGAGGTACCTTTGTCATTTGATTTGCTCAAGCGTAACTAAGACTTAAATACAGCTTTGGCGTGAATAGCCAGTAAAAACAGGATTTTCTAAATTATTTTTTTATGTATCATTGACCTTTATTGATTTTCTAGTGGTCGCTCATGCAGCTCTCCTCCCAGTGCAGACTGCCCAGATGATCCATCAGCCATCCGTCTAAAACTAACTAGGTAATCTCATTCAACGCCGAGCTAGCCGGATCGAGCCTCACTTCCGGCGCGGCTGAGCTGTTGCGTCACTTCCGGCGACAGTCGCCGTTAACAAGCAGCTTGCAGCTTTCATTATAAATGTACGGAATAAGCTGTTACTTCGAACGTCGACGGACTCAGCTTTTTGGTATTTGGCTACAAAATCTTATTCATGCGTTTTGATGTGTTTTGTATTTGTGTGTGATGCGGTTTTATCTGTTTTATTAAATTAACATGAAAGCTTAGTCAGAGTTTTTTTGTAAAACACCGAAAACCTCTCAGGACTATTTTACTAACATCATAATCAACAAATTTTGATCAATGACGAAAGAAAGCTCTTTCTTTTTCTTTTGATTCGCATGGACTTCGAAACATTTAGAGCGCTCATATTTTTTTTTTGTATGAAAACCTGATGAACTAAAATATAATTATTTTTTTAAAGTCAATAAACAAAAGTTGTTGATTATGATGTTAGTAACATAGTCCTGAGAGGTTGTCGGTGTTTTAAAAATAACCCTGTATACTTTGAAGGTAAAGTGCAAAAACGAGTGACTGCACGGATGCTACGCCGTAGCTTGACTACATCAAAAGTACTACGACCAATTACTACTACAAAATAGCACTAATATAACTTAGCACTCCTACGACGTAGCACTACTACGACGTAGAACTACTACGCTGTAGCATTACTATAACGTACCACTACTGTGACGTAGTACTACTACGACGTAGCTGTACTACGACGTAGCACTACTACGACGTAGTACTACTTCGACGTAGCAATACTGTAACGTAGCACCACCACGACGTAGCACTAGTGCGACGACGTAGTAATACTACGATGTAGCACTATTTCGTCGTAGCAATACTATGACGTAGCTTTCCTACAATGTAGCACACTATCAAAATATTGGGAAATGAATGCCTACACTGATGCTACGCCGTAGCCGCTACGCCAGCTACGAATGTGCTACGAGTCATAATTTGTGTACTACATTATAACGGGTGTAAGGGACAGCCCTCCTCAAACTGATAGGGTGATTTCAGTATATCGTACTAAGTTGACCGGTACATGAAATTATTTCAGGAACTTTATGGGAATCCAATAAAACTGATTTGTTTAATTACCTCACTCGCAATGTATCGCTACCTCTGCAAAACGCACGCAGCAAACGGCAGCGCAGCGAGCTTTCGAAAGGATAGCTGCGCCCGCGCTACGTTTTAACAGCTGAGTTCATGCGTCGTTCATGAGATTTTTTTTATTTTATTTTTTATTTTTTCATTTTAGCTGTGTTATTTACATTAATGGAGTTCTGCATACAGATAATGTAACTTTACATTGAAATAAAGCAAAAAAAATGAAAAATCGAAAAAAAAATAAAAAAAAATCCTGTGGAAATTTCCACTGGAATATGATTCAAAATAAGGAGCTGATTGCACCCTGTTAATTTGTGGAAGGCTGTCCCTTACACCCTGTATAAACTTCATACACAATAAAAGCTAATAAAACCCTCGGCCATATATCATGCATGTAACCAAGTACATACGTATTGTATGCACTCATATGTAGGTACTGTATGTAAATCACGCGTGCGGTATCATTCCTCAATTTCGCGGCGAGCGGTGCGGCTCACGCGGGTAAAGCTGATATGGCGGATATATGGCGGATATCCGGGCACTCATCTGTCTGTCGCTGCCCGACCCGTACCGCATCGTGACTGAATCATTTCATCGTTTTTCTTATTGTAATATGCATGCGAAAGTGCTTGTTTGGATGGTTGTTATTCGATCATAACGGCTGACTGGTTTCGACCACGAACCTTGACACACGGGTAGACCATGATTCCGTTTAGTATAAATAACACTTTTATCCTGGGTAGAAGGTCCCCTATGATAATAAAGCCGGGCGAAGCCGCGAGTTGAAGCTAGTACGAACATAAAACCAGGACCCCCACAAGTACAAGTAGAGTACTCATAAAACTGAAGCATGCCTGACTGATAGCGATCTGGAGCGAACCGACCGAACCCATCAATAAAATTATATGATAGTTGTGTAGTTGTGGGCCCGGCTTGCCGGGGTACATCACTATCGCTGACCGCACGGAGGTAGATCAGCCAAATTCTATGCATTTAGAAACAGCCGGCCCCGGGTGGTCCTCCTGCACCCTTGGACCCTTGGACCCGCACATACATTATTCACACTACTACTCTCAACATCGGTCAGCTCTCACTGTTACATCATAGTGTCCGGGTGTCGCTTCCTTCCATCCATCAATTAATTATTGATGCAAACTTTAATGTAGACCGCTACACAGACCATTCGGAAGGTAATGTGGCCGTTATCGCTACATATTGCTAGCGAGTTTCCTACTACTCGTATGTTAATCAGAGTTTTTTATACATGCACAAATTCATGTCTTTTCCCATGGGATTAGGCAGACTCTATAGAAATCTGCTACGATTTTTAAATAATCTTTTGTCGATAGTTCACTACCTATAGTTGATGTTAAAGAGTTTGATAAGAGAATCGGAAATATTTAATACGTTGTCGTCCTACTTTCTTCTAATTTTGTGCCAGGCAATGGAGCTACTTGAGTGCTTTTTATTCAATACCCGTGGTGAAGAATAAGCGATTACTTTCTTTAGGATACAAATTGTAGCAAATCTTAGTTCGTAGATATTCGTCGGTTACCAATCTGATCTCGTTACGCTCATGTAGAAGGTGTTAACGCGCGCTGAGAGCCGAGTTCTGTCTCCTACCTAAAATATATAGCTCTCGCACAAATCTGGCCCAAAATCCTGGTGTAAATATAAAGGAAGGTGGAAAAATGGTAAACCCCGTATTTTAGAAAAGCCTTATAAGAGAAAACCAATCTCAAAGCAAGGCGCGGTGCAGCGCGGTGCGGTGCGGCGCGGTGCGGCGTGGAGGACGCAGACACATTATAACGCTGCAGGTGAAATCCCACCGCGGAAATACTGCACGAGATTCAAAAATAAATTATGCACATTTTTCTTCGTTCTAGCGTTTAATATGCCCTGGGGCTCAGCTTCGTATAAAATACAATTTGTTGTCAAGAGATCGATCGATGAGGAGGATATGCTGACGTCATTATATCATGTTGTGTACAATTGATGTGTCGGTAACATTCAGCGCAGCGCAGCACGCCGGCTCAGTGCAATAGTGCGCGTTTATCAACAGCCACGCGATCTAAACGGGGCGGCTCGAGTGTACTCACCTCGCTAACAACGTAATGTGCTGCTGGTGTTGTGGACTCAGCAAGCAAAAAGGAACAACGTCGGATATTCAGGTTGTAACATGATAATTTAGAGCCCAAAATAATATACATACGTCCTTCAAACATCTCATCAGAAGATCAAGATACAGCTTATTATTTATAAATTAGTTTAATAGTTATTCCTCTTGAAAACATACTCTTGACATAACGCCCGGCAAGTCGCATGCCAGGGGAAGTCTTACACTAAGATTTGTTCTGATAGGAACTCTGAGAAGTGTGCAGCAAACATGTCCGCGCTGTGATAGAACTGCAGGAGTTAGTGTTATTACAAGAAACATACCGACGCCGATGTGGTATGATCTCGAGTACTGCGAGTACAGTTTCAGCTGTTCTTGGGATGAATTCAGGTGCAGAGGTGTTTACTGCAAACGACTTATTTGCGCCGTGCCAACAGAATTGTAGCAAAAACTATTGAGTTCAGAGTTCTTGCAACGAAGACGTCACTGCGTTCCACTGAAGAGCGTTTACGTCATACGGTAGTATATGACACAAACTTTCAAGTCCTTATTTATCGAAATGAATGAAACTTCCTTCACATAAGCAGAATACATAGGGTAAATAAGTTACTTAAAACCTTTTCAAAATGTCTTATTTAAAAAGATAACTCTGTTTCTACCTAAAATTTAAGATCAGGCGAATTTAGCTGCATCACTATTTTTCAAAAATGATTTTCATGAATGAAGGGTTTATCTGGATTTAGTAAAACTCTCTTTGGCTGAAACTGCCAACTACATAACTGAAAACTATTACAAGAAATTGGTTTGAAAAGCATCAAAGGAGGAATTAAGATAGTGCAGTGGCGCCGGATACAGGACATTGTCCGGTGCTCGGCTCGGCACGGCACGGCTCGGAACGGCGCGGCGCACTCTCGGCAATCTAAAGCCTCTTTATGAACGTTAACAGGCAATCGAAGTTGAGTCCGCTCCTTAAGAGTTTAATGGCCACCGCCGCGTGCTAAATTGAAAAGTTAAGATTCATTTAGAACAATAGTAGCCGACGTAGCCGTCCCCGGGCGCCGGAGCCGGCACAACTCTCCGCCGGACGAGGGACGTCCCGTTTTGTAAACTGAAGTTGTGGAGTTGCGAGCGCCGAGCGGCGGGTATTAGCGCGCGCCTTCGCGCTGCCCGGGAATTGATCACGGCGCGCCGCCGTCCGGCCGTCCGGCACGAGCCGTGCAGCCGTGCTCGATACGTTACGTATATAATTATAACTGCACAACTTGCACTACTCCCGCCTCACTGCTCACGCGCCGCAGTTTTCTTAAACTGTGCATTTTGTGCAGATGTGGGACAATTTGGTGTATTGTGTTCGGCGCTCGCTCAGTGAAGCGTTCTCAGATAAGCAGATATTTTATTGTCGTACCGGAATACGTACAGTTGCGCGACAGACTAAACTCAAGTTGTTTCAGCAGTCGACGGTTAGTGCGCCTCGTTCTACGATCGAATTTAAATCTTTCTGGAAACGGATTTATAGTTAAGGTTGGATGTTGTTTATAGCGCGGGCCGGAGGGGGGGCATGCGGTGCAGGTGAGGTGGGGGGAGGGGCGGGTGGCTAGTACCGCGAGCCGCCGTGATACACATCTCGCGGCGCGGCGCGGTGTGGCGGCGCCTACTCTGACGAACAACTTATTAAGCTTGCTCCAAGAAGCTGGCACTTTATGATGTAAACTATGTTGTGTTTGTAAATTAGTAAACACGTCGCCTTCCTTATTGATGCGCCTTCAAAACTCATTACAAACAAACTGCTACTAAAAGTAACGTGAGGTTGAACCTGTTCTATCAGAGCTCGGTACACACTGGCACGAACTATGACGAGCTCTTGAAGTCACCTCTCTGTGCGACACTGTAGTGGCGCTGAGTGCTAACTGTTCACACCCGCGCCCGCACACGGAGAGCACTCGACGCGAGTGGCTGACTCGACTCGCTCGAGCACTGGCGCGAGCACTCGCCGGTAACCGAGCACCACTGACATGCTGCAGCAGCGCGCTCGAGATATGATCATAATAATGTGTCACTTTTAGCTCAAGTTTTAAAACTTAAGTTGTGACATTTTTGAAAGTTGATGATGCACACTTTACGTAGAACTACTGAAGGCTTTAACCAATCAATCGTATTTATTAAGTTTAGTTTATGTTTAAGTTCTAACAGACAATTTAATAATTAGGTCCACTTAGAATACGTTTTCATAAGTAATGTTTCTTTTTTTCCTTTCATATCTTTTTCTTCATATTTCCTTTTGAAACTTTTATTTTCCTTTTAAAACTCAGACACAGTTACAATCACAGTAGCAACATTGATTTCATGCGACGTCAGTGCGGCGGCACATGTCGACACAAACCTAAACATCTTCGAGCATGTTCACAATACTATGACAACGGCAGTCAATTCAATAATCTTATGCATCGCTTGCCGGCTGCCTGCAGTAGCACAAACAATAAATACATACATCGGTATACATCTCTCAGACCAATATGGATGTGACGTTCTGATTATTTGGACGACGCCACGATGTCGACAAGGTTGAGACAGGACATGAAATAATGGCGTAGATAATAGAAAAGGTCGTCTCTAAATATAAATAGTTACAAAAAAAACAGTGTGAAAACAGACAGACACACGAGTGATCCAATGAGGGTTTCGTTTTTCCTTACGGACGTTCGGTAACCCAAAAAAAGAGTTGTGGAAAACTGACTTTTTCGTGTGTATTTTCAAGACGACGAGGTTGGAATACGTCGTACCTATCTGTAAAACCATTATATATATTGCTATTGATTTCGTCTAACACAGCACATCTAGACGGTTTAGACACATCTCTTTTGATGTAAGAGTGAATAAGAATGTAAAAAATAGAATACTCCAACATGTCGCTGTCCAGTGGCGTGACAGCCCTCAGTGCACGGGACGCTATCGGGCAGTTCGTACATTGGCCGTGTTGTCGGCGCCGGCTAATACGCACACCGACCAATATGAGCTGAACCCAATATAATCCACAAATGGCTCTCGCCTGTCATGTGCCAATTTACAACACTACCCGCTAAATATTGATAGAGAGGCGACGAGCGGGGGGGGGGACAGTATTGTGATGGAGGGTAGTGAGTACTGAGGGCCTCGAGAGGACGTGTCTGTGACGGGGTGGTTGAGACCTCTCACGAGTGATACTTGTTTCGTAAAGGTAAAGGATATCGTTTGTACGAAGGCGACTGTCCCAATCAGTGTTTATATGGCAAATATTTTTTGGGGTAAATGCTATAGGAATGTCGAATTGATCGATTTAGTTACCACGGCCTGGAACGCAAAGTACATTTTTTATTCAGTTTTAGTAAGTAAGTGTCTGACAGTCCCTCCAAGTCATTTGATAAGATAAGATAAGATAAGATTTCTTTATTTGTTTAAACATTGTATACATACAAGAGCATGCAAGATATTACAAAGTTTAAGTCCCATCCTCAAAGAAAAGGGTTAGTAATGCTTAGATTACACACACTCCTAAGACGGAGTATTTAAATGATCCTTAGCGTATAATAATCGCTTTTGTATTTTTGTCGCTGTTTATTATCCCAAAAAAAAAAAAAACGGTACGAGTACCTACGTAACCAACCAAACCCAAATAAAAAATTAATTACTCTAAAACGTCAAACGCAAAACCCGCGCAGTGGGCCGATGAAAGGCTTTTTCAAAAACCGTTTACAAAATATGCATGGTCAGTTTAATAAAGTTTCCGGCGGTAACGTCGATAGATTACGTGACGCGTCGCGCGGCACATAACGATGTATCGATGCTCGACTATCGATAGTATCGAGCGATCGCTCACTCGCACATCACTAGCGCTGGATGACCTGTCCGGCGGATGGAGACTACTCTTTTATTATTTACGGAATGTCCGACTGATGGTATCAGTGTGTCGCTGAATGTAGCTAACATCCTATCTATACATTCAATCAACTGTAAAAGAGGTTTAGTAAAGCATTCAATACATCGTCAGTGTTTTGATACTGAAATAATGTTTTTGTAAGCATTATATTATTTCGTTGTCCGTCGAACCGCTGCCGAACTGCTTGCGATTGCAAAATGATGGTTCAGTTTGCTGACAAAGCAAATAAAACTGAACGCAGCTCGTGTAAGTTATAAAATGTTATGATATTATTACACAGGACGGCGAAGAACTCCATAAAACTACACTCAAAGAAACATTGTCGTAAATGACAATGAAGGAATCATCATACAGAAACACTTACAAGCGGCACTCGGCGCCCTCCCACATAAAGATAAGCGCAGAACGCGACCCGCTTTTATTTCCGCTTCGCTATCAGATCTGTGTACAACTTTACACGAACTTTCGGAAGTAACTTGCAGTTTTTTATCTTCACCCATCACGGATTTACGAGGGTTCCGCCTCACGCACGCAAGGACGCTACACAAATTAAAAAGCTGCTTGACGCACTACCTCGAGGGAAATCAGGCGCCTTTGATTGGCTACTTAAATATAAAACGCATGTTGTTGCTCACGTGTGCGTCTCGTACGATCTCGAGCGCGGCGGTTAAAGTTTCATCGGGCGGGAGGGTCCGCGCTGTACGCTGCGAGGTTTCCGCGACTTGTTCACATGACGTAAAGCTTATAAGTATGGCTTCCGAGGTGGATTTGATTTGTTGAGAGAAATTGAAAGTGACTTTGATAAAGGTACAGGATGTACCTACCTACCTATACTTTTCTAACAACTTCAACTTTCCTTTTCATAACACGATGTTTGATGAAGGAATTCTACTTTGCAAGTACCTGGTCCATTCAGTTTTGTTATCGTGAATTTGATGGTTGGAAAACGAGAATTTGGAACTGATTCATATTATCTACACTAATAATAATATAATAATAATAATAATAACCCTACCGCAGTATCTCTACGTTGACGTCGTGGTGGGGCTTGCGCGTCCCGATGGACCTTAGGTCATACCTAGGGTGAGGGACCAGACAAAGAGAGATACAATTCGCAAGGCAGTTTTGTGGCGAACTGTTGGGCAGTAGCGACCCCACGAGCCTTATCTCCCGGGAGAAGTCTTGTTCCTCATCTACGGCTTGCCTTTATTGGCTGGCCAGAGTGAAAACTGACGAGGAACAGAGCTCCCACCTCTTTCTTGCCTTAATCGGCCGGTCTGAGTAGAGATTCGCTAGAGCAAACGTGCTCGGGAGAAGGATGTATAATCCAGTAAGATGCTGGTAGGGATCTTGACCGCACTTCCGGGATTGTCCTGATAGCCGTGGTATACCTCTCCACTCCTCTAGCACCTCAGGCCATGTTGCCCCCTTGGCGCTACGTCACTTTGTGCTAGCGACCGTTTTCGGGGGCCCATTCATTGAGTGTGCAAGTCACCCCCTGCCATTTAAAAGCCGTGTATATTGTTAGTGGTCAGGCAGGGGCCAATAGTTCTATAATAAACGATTATCATTCCACTAAGCCATCCAAACCCATAGCGTTTCATTTTTTGTTTCCATATTCTGCAATAGTACTGCTCCAACCGGAGATTGTCCTTGGGAATACTTTCAGTGCATACAGGGATAATCGCCGGTTGGTGCCCCATTACATTTGAAATGTCTAACGGGGCCTCTGCGAGTTGGTTTCGGCCCCTCGTACGCCTACCAAAGGACCGGGTCTCCAGGGGCCCGAGAAAGTAAAAAAAAAAAAAATAAAAAAAAAAAAAAAAATAATAATAATAATAATTAATAATTAATAATAATAATATATAATAATAATAATAATAATAATATTATAAAGAGGAAAACTTTGTTTGTTTGTTTGTTTGTTTGATTGTAATGAATAGGCTCAAAAACTACTAGACGGATTTAAAAAATTCTTTCACCATTCGAAAGCTACATTATCCACGAGTAACATAAGCTATATTTTATTTTGGAAAAAAATAGGGTTCCGTAAGATATTTGGGTTTTTCGGACACAAGGTGTAAAAATTAACCAGAAAAGTTACTTATTTTGCGTACGCTGCCTAAACTATAAAAGATAGAACCATAAATTGTTCTAATTAATTGTAGATCTTATAAATATCTACAAAAAAGTCCGCGATACACTATACCTATCTATGTCGAGTGAGGCACAACAACCACTTTTTTATTTAAAAATCTTGATTTTTTTGGGACTACTTTTAAACACGTTTATTTTACTCATGCTATTAATCCTTATCAAAATAAAGCATTTCATCACTAAGTACAGTTTATGTAGATAATATTTGGTCTTTTAATGATCAAAATCGGACGTTTGGTTTTGAATTTATGGCGAAATTAAAATATTACGATTTCTGCTGCACGGCCCGTTGCGAAGTGGACGTCACCAAGGCGGGGGTGCGCGTGGGGACCAGTTTAGATCTATGAGTAAGGCACCCGCGCGGCTCAAGCGCGAGGTCGGCTCCCTACACAGCGGTCGTGCGCAAAGTCTAATAAGTTTCGTGCGATTTTTTTTAGATTTCGCTCTTAAAACTACACCTACGCAAAAGTTCTTCTCAGAGCTAAACAACAGTTCTTCTCAGAGCCAAACAACAGTTCTTTTCAGGGCCAACCAACAGTTCTTTTCAGGGTATAACCAACAGTTCTTTTCAGGGCTAACCAACAGTTCTTTTCAGGGTATAACCAACAGTTCTTTTCAGGGCTAACCAACAGTTCTTTTCAGGGTATAACCAACAGTTCTTTTCAGGGCTAACCAACAGTTCTTTTCAGGGTATAACCAACAGTTCTTTTCAGGGCTAACCAACAGTTCTTTTCAGGGCTACACAACAGTTCTTTTCAGAGCTAGAATATTACACGCTATTAACATATTCTTAAACATTTGAAAATGCCTAAGAGAGCCAGGTCTCAACTTACTAAACATAGTTCTCAAGCACGGGCAGCAAGAATACGCCGTATGGGAGAATCTTCACCTGAACGTTCACAACGCCTTGCTGAACAAAATCAGAGAAACTCTCAGGTACGCGCATGAAAGTCGAGTGTCGAACGTTCGCAACGCCTTGCACAACAAAATTTGAGAATCTCTAAGTTATAATAACATTATAAAGCAGAAGAGTTTGTTTGTTTGGTTGACCACGCTAATCTCAGGAACTACTGGTCCGATTTGAAAAATTATTTCCGTGTTAGATAGCCCATTTATCGAGGAAGGCTATAGGCTATATATCATTAAGATAAGTCAAAAAGGAGCGCAGAATTAATGGAAAATGTGACGCAGACGAAGTTGCGCGGGTCAGCTAGTAGTATATAAAACGATTTATGACATCTGAGGCTCTCTTGGTCACACAGCAGCGTCACGCATCAGACGAGTCAGCTACGTATATGTGACACACCTCCTGTACCTACCCGTGACAAATTGTCCGGTAGCTAAGTGTATCAGTAGGTACATTCGAGGATATTGTAAAGCGCCCTGTCGCGGTCACAATGGGGCGCAATGTTCGGCCACCCTGTGTAACTCCGGCGCTTCGATAACCAAGGGATAGTGCACCTTGTTTCATCCCGCTCAACGCCTCGTTATGACCGACATGTGTAAATTATTATTCGTCGTATATAAGCGGAATATACCTACACGTAATATAATCTCTTCCGGTTTTTATCAGTAGGCTCAAAGAAGAGGCGAATGAAATGTTACCAGCGCCTTAGGCGAGCTCCTTATCGGCGCCCCTAAGATGGTCTCGTGTAGGCGCGGATCCAGAATTTCACTCAAGGAGGGGATATTTGTCCATCTCTACAATTTTTAAGTAAGAAAATTATAGTGAAAATGACGTTCACGAAATTTTTTGTAGCTAAGGTTTTGTAATTCCAGATGCGAGAGCGAGCGAGGTGAGCTCAAAAATTAAACCACACCGACTCAGATCAGATTAGATTTTCTCTTAACCATTCATACTTCTGTAGTAGTTTATTTGTCAACCTACGCCTAGAATGCTTAGGTAGGTACTAACATTGATGAAAAAGAGCTAGAAACTTGGGTCATAAACAACTGTCATTTATATTTCTGTGGTTAGATTAGACTTTTTGAACTAGCTGTTACTAGAAGTTATAGAATGTTATCCAGACTCTACCAACTTCCAAACTCCAGGCTGCACTGAAAGCCTTCCCAATCCGGGAATCGAACCTAGTCCCCAAGCAGCCGTGCGAGCACACGACGAGATATTCATAAGCAAGAGAGAGCTATTGTGAATGCCGTAAACAGTCATCAAATGACTCCTCTCGCACTGGGCGGAGTAGAAGGGAGTGTCAGTCTCTTACTGACTTAAACTAATTACTCTCCCTCTGTTTCACGCATTTGACCTCACTAGCATAACCGCTTCCCATGCCTCTTCGCTCCGGACCATGGATTGAACCAAGGCCGGTCGCAATAGGTCGCTTCCGCCTATCACCTCGACGAGGACCCAGCGGTGCTCCGCCCAAGCAGGGCAGACCTCCACCGTATGCTCCAGGCGATCCTAGCAGTGTTGACACCCAGGCGTATACTACCGCCGAATTCGAAGCTAGTATCTCCCGAAACAACCGTGTCCAGTGAGTTCCTGCGACAAGCGGAGAGTGAGGTCACCGCCCGTGGCGCCGGTAAAGCTGTATAAACTACAAAATATGTTCTTTTTAACATTTATGTAATTACCTAAGTACTTTTTTTTTCCTTTTATCTTCCTCATTCGCCCATTTGTAATCTGGCGCCCCTAGGCACGTGCCTACTTTGCCTAAGGGATAATCTGCCTCTGGCTCATAGGCTAAGTTGCTTCCTTCACAACAAACTTTTGTTACAACTAAATCTAAAAGAATTTTCTCCAAACAGTTGGAAGCGATACAACACGAAACTTGTGCCAGAGCATGAAACAACACTGCAACGTATCTATCGCTCAGTTCGTGTTTGACTTCATGTCAAAGTTTGTTACAGCCGCAGGCGGATAAAAAGTTCAGCTCGGGCTGGTGAAGCCGAAAGAGGTGGTAAAGCTGTGCCGAGCGCGGCCGACGCAGCGGCGGCGGTGGGGGGCACCGGCTCCAGGAAATTGAACGAGAGCCTTGATTTATGTGCCGCGAGGAGGATGCGCCGAGTGACCGCTCACCGGCGGGGAATTATCTGCTTCCAACAGAAAAGAAAATACGAACTGCACAGCAACAAACTAATTTGGCACACACGTCGTACTTACGTAAGTGTGAGGTACTCAGGTGATGGGTATATGGATTATATATATATGCAACAGTGAGTTTGTTTGTAACGCATTACGCCTTGATCGCTGAAACGATTTAGATGAATTTTGGTACAGAGAAAAATAGGAGCCTGGACACGGTTTTAGGTTACTTTTTTGTGCGAAATCTAGTTAAACGTGATAGACAAACATAGTAGTGTAATAAAAAAAAAACTTCATTATTTCATGCAATAATAAATGTACAATAAAATAATAAAGCAGCATGGTTCAGATTGTCAGAACACAAAGATTTTGCATATTTAAAAGTTTACGTTTAAACGGCAGCTATTCACAAGCCGATTGGTCTGTTAACTCAGAACCAGCGGGAACACATGAGCTGAATTATTCATCGTATTACTGCTATTTGTATTTATACATCTCAAGCAGTATTTCGTGTGCAAACTGTGTACATTTAGCGGCGCGCGCGGTTTTGTCGCGATCTTATGCTAATGTAATCCGACGACGTTCTCGATGTAGGCATGTTCCCAGGCATGTAGGCGTGTAGCCCCCGGAACAGGCCCGCGCCGTTTGCAAACACTAATGAACACGGGATTCGCATTAGTTTCACTTTAAATGCGGCGCCTCGCAATCTGTCCGCTGTGATGAGGGTTCCCGGACCAATAATCAACCAATTAGGCTCGCCCGACGAGACCGACCCCGAATACATACTCTTTTGTGATTATAGTAGGTCATTATACTGATGGGAAAGAGTTGTAAACTTTACGCAAAAAATGTTTTATTCTATTTTTCAGGACTTTTTAGGAGCACACTACTCATTACCAAAATAAGAAGTATCCATTATTTTTCAGCACACAAGTGACGTCAAGCACTTAAATGTATTAACCGACGATTATCGTAGGGAGATGCTATCGATGTATCGTGTCGCATGTATAGGCAGCGCGGCCGGCGCCTGGCGCGGGCGCGGGCGCGGGCGACGCAATCTCACGGCTCATTTGAGGCGCGCTGATCTACGACGCCGACTAATACGCCGCGCACTCGCTCAATGTACACTGACTGTACGCTTTAATTGAGCACTCGTCTTATTTAACATGGAAAACGGAGTACCTACACTTTGATTAATGGCGCTAAAATTGAGTGTGCGGATTTTGGCAAAAACTTTACACAAAGCATCACAACTGCCCACAACTAAAAACAAACACAAAACACAAAATATTCATGTTGTTGAAAGTAACACTTAAAACTATGATAGTAACACTTTTATTTGGACGTAGTTCCTGAAAAACGTTCCAATCCACACACTTAACATTTTGAGATAATTGCGATTAAAGTTCAATCTCGTATTACTTTACGAAATATTTTTTTTAACGGCCGTTACTTTTGTATGCTACAGATGTTATGATCAAGTTTTAATTTGACCCTATTTTAGACTTCCAATGTTAATACTTTTTTGAATATTCATAAAAATATTGCTGTGGAACGTTTTTGGTTTATTGCAATATTCATGTTACTTTTAAAATTTTTATTTATACAAAACGTTCCATACAACATGTATGACAAAGAAAATAATAATAAAACAAGATTAAATAACAAAAAGAGTATATTTGTGGTGAAAAATATCAACGATATACATTCTTCTTCATCGTCTTCAAAATCAAAGTCACCACTTTCGATTTGTTATATTTTTACACGACTGCCTAATTACACGACTGTCTAAAAAAGGAGTGTTATGTTTTCAGGGTTCATGTATGTATGTATGTTTGTGAGTTTCTTTATTCCACCATAACTTCTAAACGGCATAACCGTTTTCAATGTTTGTGATATCGTTAGAAAAAAGCGTTGCTTTATCCCGAGTAACATAGGCTAGTGAAAATAATAAAATATATAATGCGGTAGCCATTGATCATGAAAAAAACGGAAATATTATTTTATTTTCCTGAAAATTTGCCTGCATTTGCTATCATCGTCTAGAGCTTGCTTAGTACATAACAAAAATATAAAACAGTAGGATTCAATATGCATTCATTTGCTAATTAATAACAAACGAAATTAAATAAATGCAGGACTAGTAAATAATCCGTAGCAAAATACAATGAATGAATCAATAACTAATTAACTACGTATACTATCATCATCTAGATGCTTGGTAGATTACAAGAATATGTAATGGTATAAGATTCATTCATTTTTAAATAATTCAGTAGTTTTCGTTTCTAAACTCGCCTCCTTTCTCGAAACAAATAACAATATTATACAGATACTGTATGTAAATAAACATTTTCTATCCTTTAGAGTGGTGATCAGACGTATCCCGGAATAGAATCACATAATGTAGGACGTTCCACGTGACCCCAAAATTTCGATCCCCGCCATTTATGGCTTACACTAATCGAGAGGTGGACAAGTATACGAATACGACATTGTGTTTATCATTTGACCCCCCGAGGGCTACAACTCAATTGCAATATATAAAATTCTTTCGTTACTGAGTGATTGAGTGTCTGTCTGAGTGAGTGAGTGAGTGACTGACTGACAGACAACGCACAGTCGAAACTACTGGACGTAGAAAGCTGAAGTATGGCATGTTTGTTTCTCGCGTGAGAGCGAGGGAAAACTAACGCCCCAGCCGCCGCAACAGAAGAAGACGCCCCGGGCCTGAGGTCGGCGAGCGTTGGATGGCTCTCTGTCCGATCAGAACTAAGCCAGGATCGATGGCACGTTGTGTTCCATGCGCGCCTCAAAGAGATGTCAGCAAAGTAGACGGGGCCAGTGCCTGCCAGGGCTGCGGAATTTGTTCGAAACAGTCACCGCGGCCCTGGAACGCAAAGGGCACTAGGGGGGAACACGGGTGGGTTTTAGTCAGTAAGAGTCTGACACTCCCTTCTCCTTCGCCCAAAGTTGGAGAAGTCATCCCATCCATAAAAAAAGTTGCATACAAGTGAACTTTTGGATCTATTATACCACTAATGCCGCGATTGTCTTGGTACTGATTACACAGGTACAGTAGATTTTAGAACCACCACAGTCGGAACACAGTGTCACCGCCGGGAACTACACGGCCATTTGCAAAGCTATTTGTTTCTCGCTTTGTAACCCAGATACGTCAAGAAATGAGCTTGGTCCTGCGAATTGCACCCGACCCCAGGACCACCCCCAATGCACAGATCCATTAAGTTGTGTTCTGTGCGGACGTTTTGGGCACTCGGCGATCTACTGCGGCTGCTCCAAAACCCCAAACTCGCTTTCAAACTGGTTTAGCATGTCAACGCTCACCAATAGCGAGGAAGTCAACCTGTGAGGATCCCATCCTCCCAAGTTGCACAACAGTGTTATACCACAGAGGGATCTGATATTTGGTAAAAAGGAAGATCTTCTGACCGGACGGTTGTTGTGTGTTGTATGCTACCACTAAGATTATGTATGGCTATGACAGTGCACGAGCTGTAAGGGACAGCTTTCTTCAGAGTTGTCGTAGATCTAGGCTCTACCATGTTTTCTAAGGGCTAATGCGCACTTAGTCGCGTGTGGTAGCTAGTAGGTTTCGGATTTTAGGATCCACGTAAGCTTATCTACGAGCTACGCTAAATGAAGTCTCTCCATGTATTGAATCACCTCAAAAAATTTAGTATTGAATCAATCAAAAGACGAATTAGTTTCGAATTACTTATTATTAAATCAAAATATCGTTTGGTCACTAAAACGTATGAAATAAAAAATAATTAATTGAAAAAATCAAAAAACGCCTGCCATGTCTAAAAAAGAACTAAAAAATGATAAACAAACATTTGCCCAAAAATTTAAAACTCAAAAATAACTTTTTTAGTGCAGTCGGGGGGCAGTAGATACTCTGTAACATTTCTTTAAGGGTCCCCCGACTGCAATCAAAAAGTTATTTTTCAGTTTTAAATTTTTGGGCAAATGCTTGTTTATAATTTTTTAGTTCTTTTTTAGACATGGCGTGCGTGTTTTTTAATTTTTTTAATCAATTATTTTTTATCATTAATAACTATCGAATTTGTTAAGAAAACTAATGAAAATAACGAGATGGATCACTTTAGACTTATCTCGTTGGTGTATCTCGTGTAATATTGCAATAATTAAAAACATTCCATGTAATTTGAAACGTTTAGAAGAATCAAGTTTATTTTTAGTGTTGGTAAATATTCCTAAATCAAAAACGTTACAGATATCTTGGAACTTTATAATGAATTACTTATTTGGCTGACGTTATGTATAATTAAAAAAAAAAAACATTTCAGATGACTTGGAACTTTTTAATGAATATTATATTTTGCCGAGATGAGTAACATTTATTTAAATCGAAAACGTTTCAAATGGTTTGGACCATTTTAATGAAATATCTATTCTACGGAGAGTGCACATATTATTTTTTTACAAAAACGTTTCAGGTGGCGTGGAACGTTTTAGTGGAACTTCAATTCTACTAACGTCAAACAGATTTTAAAAAATCAATAACGTTTCAGATAGCTTGGATCACATTTGTGATAATTGTTTATGACTCTGTCTTAAATTTGGGTTGTTCCACACAGCTTGGAGTCTTTTAGTTGAATACTTATTTGTGTTCTCCATACATGTGGGTTGGGCTACTAGATCATGATTTCATTTTTAAAATGACAGTAGAGCCACCAAATTTTGACAGTTATTAAAAAGCAATCACCTGACTTATTTGGTATTAATAACTCTATTTTGATCTGATTGTGGGTTGGAACGTTTTTCAGAAACTACGTCCATTTCTTTTTTTGCAATTCGTCATAATAAGAATAAGCATGTGATTTACTACTATCCTTTTCTCTTCTATTAGATATGAAAAGTCGAATATGTTCGGTACATAAGCCTATAATGACAAGTACTATTTGTATTGCTTATTTCTTCTGTACTCTCAGGCTCCAGCAGATTTGTTTTATAACTATTCCGCATTATTTGTTAATACCCATTTAAATCTAACACACAAAAATGTCCCGCTGTAACGTGTTGACATAAACTTTTATTATGGCGCTGCGTGTGTACTGTATGTGTGTAACACATCGGGCCCGCACTCCGCGCAGCCCATCCATCGACATCAATCGGAATTCAATTCGCCGCCGAAATAATATTTATATCGGAAATCCATTAGCGAGGTAGCGACGTGCTCGACATTGTGCTGTTGTGTACCTACCACGGCGGGCGTACCCGCGCAGATTACATAACTAGTAGGTACATTGACGTGTCTCAACTATATGTTACTTCTAGGTATTTTTATGCACACACTCTCAAAAAGCCTTTTACGCTTCGGTCGAAAATTGTGGTTTGCAAAATTATTGGAACTGTATTATAGTGTTGTTGTTCACGTAGGTTTTTGATAATTGTTGAGACCAGTGGTAAGTTTTGTTAATTGTAATTATTGGTTTCATTTTAATTTTAATTAAAGAGTATATAGTTATAGGTAATCTAAATAAAAGTAAAGTAAGCAGGGACCGTCTAAACGCAATCATCTGGAAGATTTATTCTATTTAGAACTGCCCCTACTATCCACGACTCCTTGGCAAACAAAACAATAGTTGTAGTATTCATTTTCCGCACAGACAGCGTGCACGTTTCCGTGCCACAGCGCACTAACCGCGCTCACGAGATAGCCATCTAAACGAAAGTTTAACTTTAACGTTCGAGCCCAATACAGTTAGTTATAGCGGCATGTCTTTGTTGCCAAGTAATTACGTCGCTTCGCGTTATGCGCCGGGCGGATTTCTTTGTTTTGTAACATCGCGGCACGAATGTAATCTGCATGCAATTGCTTTTAGATAACTATCTATTGTGCTGTGTTTTCTTATTATCGCACGATTGGAACACGATGGCATTTTGTCGTGCAACTGAATATGCAGCGAACAATTGCTGCAACGGCAGCAAGGGTAACTTTTTACGAGCTCGCTAAGGTTTACCTGAAAACTATTTTGTAACGCTGTATTTCAAAACAACTAGTTTCTGTGTTTCAATTCAACTATTCTGTGCAGTGCGCATGCACAAAAGGGGCTGAGAGCTGGTAGTCGATGTGTGGAGGCGTGAAATGAGATCGCTGACTCGCTCAGTATAATGTGTTGACTCACCACATTGTCGCCGAGCGGAGGGCGATCACATCTACGAGTCATGGACTACATTGATGAAAGGAAACGTAAGCACCTACTGCAGTTCGTCAATAATTTTACTGACGATAAAAGTATTCAAAGTATAACCTAAGCAAACGCAGAATGAAGTAATTAACAAGTTTCTTGGAAATACTTACCGAGGTGGAACAGTGCAGTGGTTGCAATCAAATAACCTCGGCTGCTAGAGAGGTTAAATTTTGCAGCTGTGATCGATAATTTATAACATCTTTGAGAGAAAATATACTGTGTTTTTATGTAGCTATACATTTCTTATTGGTGTGCCAATAGTAGGTACCTTTAAAAACTCTTAGTGTTTCGATAGGCCAGACGAGAGCTAAGCCTTAAATATTAAGTGGTGCTATCTACCCGCGGGATGCTGGCCTGGAACACGATCCATCTAGTTTGTTCTCCGGTCGCAAGTTTTCGCGATACTGAGCTCGACCAATAACCGTGAAAGATGTTGTGAATATAGGGCGATACTTCAGGATTTACACTACGACAGCTCGTGACACAAAGTGTATGTGGTTCGGACTGTAGATAGACGCAGAGTGAGTTGTATACGTATTGTAGCAGCATGTCGGTAACAACTATGTGTACGAGTGTTTAGACAGGTACATTATGTGGCTTCTGCAAGACGTCTCTTAGTAGGTAGCCCATACGGCTATCTTTAAATAACGCTGCATAAGGCTGCGTCTACATATCTTCACTACTATACTCTATTTGAATATTAAACTGTTCACAAAATTAAAGCATAACATTCAAACAAAACTATTTGAATTAAGAATAATACTAATTCAAACTATTATTCTTATCTAGGCGCTACTATATTCGTAGATATTGTCCGTGCACTGACGGGCTCGTGGCTGATGGCTGGGCTCATGTGCCGCACATCGCAGACGGCTGCGAAGGCTCGTATTTTGATTGTGTTACGGCCGCTTGCCGGCTGGTCGCCCGGGGCGCTCGCCACACGGCTGCTGCTTATTGTGTCTCACGTCGCTAAATTAAATATAAACATTATATTACTTGACTGTTTTTGTAAGTAATGAATGAGAAACAAAGGTGTGATTCACTCAGCTGTTTTATGGTATTAGAGGGATTTTTTATCTAAGGACGAGTTTTTGTCAAACTTTACCTATGATTGCGTATGAGCTGGTAACCTAGCCAATTTTGTAGTTAGTCACCGCTTTTTAAAAGGTATTGAGTTGATGCGATAAGTGCCACAATTTCACTGTTTGCAAGTCCACTTCTAACTGAATACTTACTAAATATTCCTAATTGAATAGACTTGAATGATACAGAGCGAGTGACACCCCACGTCCACCGAAATTGTTTGAGACTAGCAATGCGACGTATTTTTTGCTAAGCGTTTAATAAACTGTGACGTTCCCAACACGTTACTATTTCGTATCGAGGACTTATCATGACCCACTACCATCCTTCGGCTCCAAATAAACGTGAATTTTCAACTAAATAAATCCGGTATTCAGCTATTCCTGGCTGCGAGGTTGGCGCACTATCTCATAGGTCGGCGCGGGATATTGCCTCCTTCGCGCCAAATGGAATATTCCCGCCGCCGCACGCCACACGCCCGCTAGCCAAGGATGACAGGTTTTAACCTGAAAAAAATAATAACTGAAATTAACTTTAAAAAAAAATTACTGAATAACAGCTGACCGATATTTATAAAATTGCTTCTAATTGCAATTTAACTGACTCTAAAGTAAAACATTGTCTTGTCGTTATGATTGTTTATGATTGTCATTATGATTGTTTTACAAAATTATATAAATTCCACTAATAACGATTTTGATTTTATAGGAACAATGCCCTATTTCTTATGAATCAATTGTCTCACACTCGCCGAGTGTGACAAAAAATGTTCAGAACTGATATGGCGCCGACAAAAACTTGGGAATCCTATCTAAGTTGTGTGTTGAGTTATGTGAGCGCTCAGAACTAGTTCAACTACTTCTAGTACTATCATTTTCACAGGACCCGATACGATACAGCGCATTTACATTTTTAGATAGCTAGAATTGTCCCGATGGCGATGATAAAGTTCCAACCACCAAGCTTGAATAAGACAATTTGAATCTGTCCCTGTACCTAGGTATATGTAACGAATATGTCATTGTGTGCTATTCTTCTGTAACATCTTATTTTATTTATTTAATACAAATAGTTATCACAAATAAAATTAACAATATTCGAATGTCAAATAGTGTTTATCTGTTTTGACGTTATCAAATTCGTAAATCTAAGAAAATCATAAGAGAACCACGACTGAAGGAATTTGAAACTGATATTAATTCGAGAGAAATATGTAACGTAGCAGCTGCAGCTTGCTGTGTGTACAGTTTAAATGATTCCGAGAGGCACAGTGTTGCCGTGTGGCAGCAGGCAGCAGGCAGCAGGCAGCAGGCAGCCCTGGGCGTGCGGCGGCGATGTGAGAATGTTCGCATCACTCAGCGGGTGCAGTGCGCCGCAAATTGTGTTCCGTCGCCTCGGCCGCGGCGTACCTGCGAGCGAGAGAAGAGACCTGATATATCAAGATAATTTTAATAAAAGTGAAAACACGCAGTGGCGCAACACATTTAGTGCCATGCAACAGAATTTTGTTGGCAAAAGAGCCAGCCAGCTAGATCTCACAGTGGATAAATAAATGAAATGGCTGTGTATGTCCTCGATCATCACATGCCATATGCTTTCCATAAGGGTAGGGATGAAACCAAGCATCTAATGCTCGCCAATGTGGCGAGCATTAGATGCTTGGTTTCATCCCTGCGCCGTCAATATACACACAGAGAGTGTTTTGTACCCATTTTGGTAACTAAATCTGGTGTTTGTTTTCATTTCATAATTTCATCCCCACTCAGCGGGAGCGGTCCGCGAGGCTACTCGACAGCAAATTATGCTGCCAATGAATGCGATTTATAGTTCACAAGCAGCATGTACTGTATTTCAAAGGTTGTTCGTGACTTTAGGCTGCTGAGTTGCAAAGCGTGTATTACTTGCATGAATAAAATCATTGAAGCAGTGAGTACTATTGAATATTTCGGCCTAGCACCATAAAACTTATTATACTCTTACATACTCGTAGTTAGATATAATCAGTAGGTATTCGGCCGAATGTTTGGTTTCGGTTTCGTTTTCAGCCATAATAACTAGTTTCGGTCGATACGGTAAGATTACGAGAAGTAAACTCGTTTGAAAAAGGGCGCTTTGCGAGACTTTTCACCTATTTTTATATGACAGGTTTTTTTCGTAACAAGTACCCATGCATTAAGTATAAATTGAAGTATTTTGGTTTTATAGACATCCTTCATTTATGCTCCTCGTACCAACAGTAACAGCACTGCCTCGCATGTGACCGCACATGTCGTGAACCTCCTTCATGTCGGCGCTCAGTAACTCACAAACGATCACCTCGCTAACTGTTAGTTTATGTGCTCCAATTGTCGCCGCAGCCACGGCAGGCGCGAATCAATCCAACTTACATTACTGCACACTGTGAGGCGGTAACATCCATCGCCGGCAATAAACCGGCCGGCTCTACGACGGTTATACTGCCGCGATCAACGGCGCCCGAATATGAATCGCTGCCGGTCACGTACCTACCGAATTTGTGAATAGTTGTGAACTGCAGCGCTGTGCTGGTGTGCTGATTGTTGCTCAGTGTTAACTTGTTTTATTGAGTTTAATGTTTGGCTGTACAAACAGATCTTATCATGGAAGTTCTTTTCTGATGGGAATGTTCAGTTCAGGGATAGAGGATCTTAAGCAACCCTTTCCACGGTGAAATGTTGACAACTGGGTAGGCACGTCTTGCTGAGAGTGCCTACACATACGTTAAAAATTTCACGTATCAGTATCAGTACTAGCAAGAACGATGCAGAGGGAGTTTATCACAGTCTGTTATTGTGTATTGTATCCAAATTATATTTTTTTTTGGGTCAAGCTCACCGCAAATTCCCTGACACTGCAACTTCTGAAAGCCAGAATCAATAGTGGCGACCACAAAAAAGCCGAGCCAATGAAGCCTAATGAGTCCTGGAGAAACTATTCAACTGTCTCGGATCCCACAACGAAATTAATCAGTCTGGTACACAGAGGAGTAGGAAAATAATAAATATTATTTCCACTTCCCTCATCATCAAACAGAAGACAGAATAGAGATAAGCCAATAGACACCAAGGGACATATACAACTGGGTTAAGCCCAGTTGCCAAGCACCACAAATTATATATTAACACTGAAACTAATGAGTCCTAGGCATTGTGAGCTATTTGATTCCAGTAATAGGTATGGCAAAATCGCCTGAACGCACGGAAATTTGTTCTGGTTTCTACAAGGTCCGTACAGTAAACTACTCCAGATGTAACCTGAATACTATTTAACATAATATTACGTTCAAGGTGCCAAAGAATACCACCCATACGATGTGATGTGCGGATTGTTCGTTCTTTCGATTGCTTGTCTCGCCTAAATCAATGGTTTAACGCAATTAATTGAAGGACAGTCGCGGTCTATAACCGGTACAGAAGAATGTCCATTAAACGCTTCGAGTAAGCAAAGTGATCGAGTGGTGGTGCCGCCGCGCTATGACTAATTGACTCGCGGAGATTTATTTAACCACTTGTTTATTACACACAGAAGGTTTGCTGTTCAAGAACACGTGTGAAAAGCACTTTTTGTACTCATAATTATAAAAATAAACGAAATACACTGCTGAACATAGCAAACAGCTTCATCTACATACGTAGCCAACAACGCCCAACAAGGTTTGTGGTCAGATGCGAGTCTATCTACCTACACTAATATTATAAAGAGGAAAGATTTGTTTCTTTGTTTGTTTGATTTGAATAGGCTCTGAAAGTACCGGACCGATTTGAAAAATTCTTTCACCTTTATAATCCTACATTATCCCTGATTAACACTTCGATAATGTAACCCAAGGTGTGAAAAAAGTACCAAAAGTATCCTTATATCGCGAACGCTGCGGAAACTATTGACAATAGAGCAAAGTAACTTACTACAGTTTTATAGAGAACATCAACATCTACAAAAAAATCTGCGAGGGTATATATCTAACTATTATGTTTAAGTCACAATGACCGCTTTTTGTTTAAATTATTCGATCAATACCCGGGTGGAATGGTATAGTGGTGATTTTGGTATCATGATAATAATCCTTAATTCCTTCTTCATTCAAATTGTTTGATAATTAAGGTTGGTTATGTACATTTGACTTATATTTTAAATTATTCAAATCGGACCTGTCTTTTAAAATTAACGACGGGTATAAAAATACTCTAAGTAAGGAAAATGTGGCGATTTGAGCGAACTGCCCGACGTTTAGTTTATTAATAAGTAATTTACACCCTTAGTAAATTACCTACCCTAAGTAAATTACCCTTTTTAGAGTTCCGTAGCCAAATGGCAAAAACGTAACCCTTATAGATTTGTCATGTCTGTCTGTCTGTCCATCCGTATGTCACAGCCACTTTTCTCCGAAACTATAAGAACTATGCTGTTGAAACTTGGTAAGTAGATATATTCATATTTTAATAATTCAAAATATATAAAAAAAAACAAAAAAAAATGGGGGTCTCCATATACATACAAAGTTTGAAAAAAAAACATCAAACCCATACGTTTCCTATCTATGGATAGGTCTTCAAAAATTATATTGAGTTTTCTAATATAATTCTTTTTTTTTCTAAACTGAATAGTTTGCGAGAGAGACGCTTCCAAAGTGGTAAAATGTGCCCTCCCCCCGTAACTTCTAAAATAGGAGAATGATAAAACTAAAAAATATATATGATGTATATTACCATGTAAACTACCAGCGAAAATTGATCTGAACGAGAGTAAGTTGTTTTTTTTTTAAATACGTCATAAATCGTAAATCGCAACTTCTGCTTATAATATAATACCTACAGGTTTGTACGGAACACTCGGTGCGCGAGTCCGACTCGCACTTGGCCGGTTTTTTTATATACGGTAGCGGGGTAGGGGAGGGGGGAGGAGATGAGGATGAAGTTCGTGGAGTATCAACTAAACCCGCGCCAATGAAGTCGTAATTAACTTCTAGTCTGCAGGGTGCAACTGTACCAGCCGGGTGCAGCTGTACCAACCAGGTGCAGCTATACCAGCCAGGTGCAGCTGTACCAGCCGGGTGCAGCTGTACCAGCGCGCTGTTCAGATGGCGGTATTTGTACGAAACCTCTGTTTTTTTAAGCTGTACCAACCAGGTGCAGCTGTACCAACCAGGTGCAGCTGTACCAACCAGGTGCAGCTATACCAGCCAGGTGCAGCTGTACCAGCCGGGTGCAGCTGTACCAACCAGGTGCAGCTGTACCAACCAGGTGCAGCTATACCAGCCAGGTGCAGCTGTACCAGCCGGGTGCAGCTGTACCAGCGCGCTGTTCAGGTGGCGGTATTTGTACAAAACCTCCACTAAGCGGCCTTCATAATTAATACTGCAGTAAAGAGTGGTATTATTTTAGGCGAGTTGATGCCTTCATTTTTTAGATTTTGAAGATTATTACTGCACACAATTCAAAGTACGTGCTACTTTGAATTGAGTGCAATAATAACTTCAGACAAAACACGCACACGGCGTAAAAACAGTAAAATGTTTGCTACGACTCGTAGCAGCGTAGGCGTCTTAGTCTCGTTGCTACGTCGTAGCAACTACGACGCCTACGACTATTATGTGCGGTTGTTTTTGTTTCATTAACATGAGGCAAGAAAAACAGTATGAGGTAAAAATGTAATTGTTTATTATATAAACAATGAAAAATTAAATAAATGCAATCTCCTTTATTTTTATATTGAAGAACAAGATACAAAATTATACCTTAATAGTGTCATAGTGTCATAGTGTGCTAGCTGACAAGTGATAATTTTTTTTTTTTTTGTGTCATGTTTTTGCGGGACTGCCTTTTGTAAAACTCGCGGTTAAAAAGTGCTGGCTGTCAGCCTAATTTGAATAAATAACTTTTGAATTTTGATCATACAGTTCCGGAAGATAGAACTTTGTTTTGGACAATATCCTCTACTTATCGAATCCTTTTTTTAGATTTTAAAAAGCTGTTTTAGATTTTGAGATATTCGAAAAGATAAAACCAAATCCCTTTTTCTTTTTTCAATAAATTGTTTATAACTTTTGCAGTTTCAAATCAAATCATCAACATGCTCGTCCGAATCGATGACACCTTTTTCATATTTTTCCGAGACTGCTGAAAAAGTTGAAAAAAGGACTTGTTGACTAGACTAATTAGGGCACTTGCCGTAACACTCTAAAGTCATTTATTTTAGCTCTACATGCAGTTCTTTGGCAATCAATTTGTAAAACTATTACAAAATTCAATATCCTTGAATACAGTATTATGAGCCGAACATTCGCTACATTTGGTAAGAAGATGCAGCTCATATATATCGCGTGAGGGGCCGGGATACATACAAACGACGCCATTACGAGGTGCGTGCACACACCTGAGCAGCGACTGTCACACATTAACACGTGGGAGATTCGACTCACGCACGCATGCACTTAGCGTAATGTTCCCGCTGTTTACATCCAGAGTCTGGGCGTGCGAGAGAATTCAGATCACCCGGGAATCATTTTAAAAATTATATTGAGTGTAGGATTCAAGATTCAAAGCATTTATTTCAAATAGATCATTTACAGGCACTTTTGAAATGTCAAGGTCGGTCAGTCAAAAACATGAGGCTATTTTCACGTTCCAAAGCGTAGATCTCTATGGAGAAGAGTGTGCAATCTTAGTTACATCCTACTTGTTTCTTTATGTGAGGAATACCTATGCTTCTACATTACACAAAACTATGTTTGTCAATGACCAAGTAATGAAAGATTCAAACAATTTAATTGTTACTACAAGACATTCTTGTAGAGAAAGAATAAATACATTATTGTGTGTAATAAAAATACAAAACAAAAAAGAGGGTGAGCATCTCTTCCAGACATGAAAACCTAACCAGTGGACCCCCGCGGCTGTGACTGTGGAGCAGGACCGGCACCTAGCCAAGTATTTTTATCGAGGATATAATCCACCACTATATAATATGCCTTACCACATAGTGTGCGTTTTATGCATGCTTTAAATTTTCTCTCATTCAGTTCGAGAATATCAACTGGTATTTTATTATAAAATTTAACACAGTACACACTTTAGCCAATCTGAACCGGGATTGACAGGTAAAATGCCACATCAATGGGGTTGGCCGGTGCAAGCTGAAAGCAGATGGCGCTAGCATAGTTTGTTCCCTTGTTATTTTTTTATGTTTTGTTAGTTGCAGTTTAACGTCTAAATTCTTTACTTTGTAACTTAAAGGCAGCTGTAAAACAATTAAAATAAGTGGAGCACATAATTATACATCATGTTTTCTAACTGGCGAGTCAAGGAACTGAAAGAAAAACTTAAAAAAACGTGGAGCTCCCTTACGAGGAAAGAAAGCGGATCTTATTGAAAGATTTTGGAGTTTTGTTTTTAAATTCAACAAACAAACCATAATCATAGTATAGAATCCTTGTAGAACGACGGGCGATTGATTGGCAAGATTTCGGACAAGTGATTTTTAACATTGAAATCACACAGGCAGGTGCGAAATATTATAGGATGAGGAGTGTAGGGATAATTGAAAAAAGTAATAGTCAAGCCTTTATTTATGATCAGCTTGCCTGTGTATTACGTGTTTTTCATAATCACTTTCTACAAAGTGTTTAGCTACCCCATAACCTCGTACTTTTCGTAAATAATTTTTTCACGATGGATAGCTTTTAAACCAAAGCCTTCGTATTTTTATATCCTTCGGTATTTGATGCGTTCCAATTTCAGAGCATTTAGAGACAATACATTGTAACTGTTTGAAATTATTTTCTGTAATTGACCATATGAAAAGGCAATGTTTTGGGAACAAACTACGCTAGCGCCACTTTGACAGTTGCCAACCCCATTTGGAACACCAATTAATATTTCTCACTTCCAGTCGATAGCGATGGGGACGAATTTTTTGATGCCATTTTTTAGTTAGGATTTTTTTTTTCTATTTTAAGTTCTTTAAATACATTTCTCGAGGAGATTAATATTTAACATCACTGAAGCAAATAATAGGAAAATCGAATTCCCTTCGAAAACTACACCCCGACAGAAAGATAGATACACATATCTGCCCTGTACCATCCTCGATACAGTCGCCGGAAACATGATTCACATATCTAAACCACCAGTTTATTTCAACACACAGACATTTCAACAAAACTGGCAAAAGCGCAAGCCAGCAGTTAGATACATCTATCACTCAGAAAAGTAAAACAAAGTGCAGTTTTATCAAAAAGGACTTAATGGAGCGTGCGGTGCGCGCACCTATTTATGTGACGGGCACTATGGGCTGCCCGGCCCGGCACGACCCAGCACGGCGCGGCGCGGTGCCAGTGCGGCCTGGACGCGCGCTTGACGTCTGCGCGCGACAGGCGCAGGCCCAGCACGATGCACTGCCCTGCAGAGACTTGTGTTGTCGTTCTGAAATGCAATTAAGAATAATAGTCAAAATTTTATTTATTTTGATCGCCTGTTTATTAATCACTGGAAGTACTTACTGACTACAGTCAATTTATCAACGGGATAAACAACTGTACCATCGCTGCTGAGTTCCTTCACTGAATCCTCTTTTACCTGGACCCTTGCGTGTGCCTGTTATATAGGCCACCAGATAGAACTTGTGGGAGAAAACTCATAATTATGGCTCGTGGTTCTGGCAGAAGATAACCAGAGCAGTATTCAAATACGAACCATTGTTATTTAATAAACAAAGTAAAGAAATCAGATATTATTTTTGAACATGATAATATTTCGTTACTTATCTTGTTGCTGCAACGCTGCAGGTGTGGTGACCACGTTATGTATCTTGTTGCTGTAACGCTGCAGGTGTCCAACAATATAAAAGTACCACTGAAACTGCACCAAAAAATGTATTTATACTTATGAACATTATTGCATGGATTCAAGTTCTTCTTACTTAACAGACAGATGTGCGGAGTTTATTGAGCTACTTCTTCTTCCTATTTAAATCGCGGCGGGTTAGTGATTTGAAAAACACTACAAAGTAAAAAATAACTTGTGTTTTTGTGTTTTTTTTTTTATTTGGAAGTCGGTTGTATTTTTTTTTTTTTTTTTTTTTTTTTTTATACAAAACGGGGAAACTCTTGGCCTAAATCTCACCTGATGGAAAGTGATGATTAGGCCGAAGATGGAAGCGAGTTTCACCCGGAATCCTCTTACACAGAGGAACTGGCTATCATACCTCTAACTGCCGGAACACAACAATGCTGTTAACATTGCTGTTATGGCGACAGACTTAGACATGATGGTGGTAGCTTGCCAGGCGGACTTAGATCAAGTCCTACCACCAACCAAACCGAGCAAAAAATTTGCCCCCGCTGGGAATCGAACCCGGGACCTCTGGGTCTGAATCAGGTGGTATAACCACGAGACCACGGAGGCGGTTAGTGTCACCTGTTTAGCACCACCCGGGGACCACGTGTAGGGATTCGCTGAAGGGTATTAAAAATAAAAGATTTTTTCATTTTTTTTTTTTTTTTTATTCTCCTACGGACGCGGGTGACTCGGCCCCCAAAATATTATATATTATTTTTTTGTAAAAAGTTTATTATTTTTCATTTGTTACTCACTCACTTGGTACCCCACACCTAACAACACCACTTGACTGCAAAATCGCAGGAAAGCAAAATACGCGATTTCAATTACTTGGATGACAAAAAACCATCATCCAAGTACACGAAATCCAGCTATTTTGATTTAAAATCCAAATTTGCCAACCGATTTTGATAAAAATTTAAATTGGACTAACCGACAAGTATATTCTTTCAGATAAACAATTATTTTTCAAATCGGTTCATAAATAACGGAGTTATGAGGTAAAAAACATAAAAACAACCGAATTGAGAACCTCCTCCTTTTTGGGAAGTCGGTTAGAAAGCACTAAGTTGCAAGATAATTGAAGCAATAATTTTTTGAGTTATTTTTTATATTAAGCAGCTGATTTTGGTTGTTGGCACTGTCCGTAACTAATAATATGAGCGTTATGACCATCAAGTAGATAGTCATGCCACGAAAATGTAACTGTTCACGTAACATGCAATTAACGACGGATCAGTTTCAGCAAAACTGATCCGTCCAAGCAAAACACGGCATCTATGCGCCTTTGTCCGGCAACCGGCGCTTACACACAAATAAAATATCAATTTCCCGGCTACAGGCGCCGACACCGGTTCGACGTTAAAAAACTATTATCTGTGACAAAGGACGGCGGCGCCACAAAGCGGCGGCGGCTTATGACAGTGGCACTGTGCGGCGCTCCTTTGTTATACCTGCACATGGCCGCGGTGCACCACCGCCTGTGCTCGGACTTACACACGAATATGTATAACATATTGTCACACATTTCACACAACACTATGTGGCTCTAACTTTCAACATGTTGATTTATTCACCGATGAATCCACCGTAGTGCCTATATGTATGTGTGCTAGGATTCTATAGCCAATCGAAATGTTATAATTATGTAGAAACTTGTCTATGGTAAGTAATTGGTTCCTCACTGCTTTAATTTCGCTCTGTACCAGAAATATACTCGTGCGGCAGATATTCTGGGAGACACAGGTAGTGTCACCATATATCAAGTATATACAGAAAGTCCACTACACTCATCATCTTATTATGCCTTTGAATTGTAGCCAAACGTCATCAAAACAAACGTTTTTTCAGGTCAGACAGTTTAAACTTTTTATTTTTTTTGATATGTTCATTTTTATCTTCTGTTCACCTTATCCAAGGAATATGGAAATCCAAGACCTGTCCTCTTGAATCAAAGGATTGCTCCGAAAGTGTAGGTCTTCTGCCCCCGCTTGCCTGGTGCGCCTGCTCCAGTATGCATCGTGTGTGCCGTCTACGTGCGCGCTGTTTGTATGCGGCGAGGTGAGCGCGGAGTGCCATCAATCTTAGGCGACAAACGCTGATAGATCCCCCGCTACCCCGCACCACCCCGCACTCGCACACTCACAACAAATTGACTTTGTTCAACTTTTCTAAACGAAGTATCTCCTCACGATGACTCGGCAAAAATTGAATTTGGAACGAAAAGAATCGGAGGTAATGGCAGCCGAGAGGTTTATCCGAGCCGTAATGTAGAAGTTGTAAATAGACGAGCGAGCAGGCTCCGTGGTCGCCGGGCGCCGCGCCTCCTCGGCAGATAGCATTGTGTAGACTAAGCACCGAACGTTAACTTAATTGTAACAAGAAATTATTTACAAGAAATTCTCGCTTTTGTTGTCAAAGCTCAAATGTTTACGCTCCAGTTCATCAGAGTCAGAATCACGTTGACGATGTCACGTAATTACGCCAATTTTAATTGAGTGCGGGTCAATGACCGCGCAGAACTAAATGCTAACCGTCAGGCTAATTAAACGGATAATTAATGAATTTATTTCAAAAGACCTTTCATTGCGAATATCATAATTAAAAGCTAACTAGATTTGCTCACCGAAATGTTAGGCATTATCGGGATGCTCACTTCATTATGACATAATTTCGGATTATTACCTACGACTTTTTTTAACATTGAAATAAAATAACAGAGAGAGACGTTAGACTTGATATTAATTTATATTTGTTGATAATGTCTTTTGAATTTGTGTTCTCGTGTGTACAATAAAGAATAGGAATATGTCAAAAATTGTTAGATGCCTTGATGTTATGGAGCCTGATGACACAGGAATAATCAAGCACTCCAGGTAACATGGCACAAGGGTGGGCAGAAGATTTTTGTCTATTACATTGACTGCGGAAGCTGAGGTCGCTCCATGACCTTGACATACAGATTCCTCCGTGCTTCGGGAAGCACGTAAACCTGTTGCTCCCGGCTGTCATTTGTAGATGTTCGACAGTCGTTACGGATAGTCAGTAGCCGGGACATCTGGCAGCAGTCTTATGGGAGGTATAGTGTTAGCACGTCACTGGGTTGTGGAGGTCAGACAGCCAGTCTCTCCATGTGGCTGTAAAATACTGGTCTGGTCTGGTTGCACCCGGGTGGTCTGGAAGCCACGCGGTCTGCGTGCTCGCCGCGCAAGTCAGAGGGCAGCACGTTCCTCGCTCTATCAGAGCAATCGTGTAATGAATGAAGCTGCGTGTTATCCAACTTGATATTCCTTCCAAAGTTGTTCGTCTTTATATCTCGCTCGCAGTCCGCGCTAACTTCGGATAATTTGGTAACTCTGGGCCGCTCTCGTTATTGTACGAGAGATTGGAGGCAGTATGTCCTGCAGTATGAATTGCTGGAGGAGTGTACACTTAGCAGGTCGCTGCCAGACGTAATTAGTACCTACATGTATAAAAACTTAGGTTATTTTTTGTAGTGAATGTTGTGCTATATGTGTCGCCCAACGGCATTATTTGAGTTTTCAATAATAGGTGGCTACAAGTAAAATTTCTAGTGTCAGAACGGTTTTTATTTAGGTAAACTTTCAGAAATATTGCTGGTAAAAAAACAATATTTGCTCAAGCAAACGAACCACTCTACATAAACACTGCACTTTAATCTCTGCCATACGCTTACTATGGCCCACGACAACAGGACTTTTCAATGCGCTCTACACTAATTGTGTGATTCGTACTCACAGCACAGTAGAGCTAGTAATGAATAATGCCGACTTTTACGTATCGGCACGTAGCGGGCGCGGTGCGGTGCGGCGCGGCGGCAGCGTGTAGGAAGCGCAAGTTCGGCGCGTTCGGGAGGCGATCTAAGTTCGGTAATTAACTGGCGCGTAATAACCTGAGCAATGTAATGGGAATAGTTGAAGTCGCGACTTTATTAGCGAAGTGGGCTCTCAAGGAGTTCCGGTTATTAATGGAGGATTTTACCGCCGCGGCGGGAAGTGGCACGGAAAATTGAAATACTTAAAACGTTGTTTTACAGTTAAGTCGATGATGACGGTGCACTCGGCCCCGCGGCCCGCGCCCCGCGCCCCGCGCCCCGCTCTCCGCCACGCTGCGCCGGAGGTGTTCGTTCCAGATACATTTCATGTGTCGGTATCTTTACGAACGTAATTGAAACTGCATTGTATTTTATTTCACTCTTTTGGCAGCGGCGCCGCTCGTAAGATTTTTATAATAATTTCTTGCTCTTTTCATCTTGCCGAGTTTCCCTGGCTCCACTCCAACCCCTGTTAATGACTCATGTATTTAGCAGACCGTGTGCTGTACAGGTCTGTCTCTAGTTCTTCTATTTTTTCTTTTAATGTAGGTCTTGTTGAAATAAAAAAGCCGCTCTTAATATTTTTTGAACAGAGTGAAAAGATTTCTGATAACTAGTAAACCAACTTACCCTACAGTTTACCTTTTGAAATTCTCACTGTCTCTTAGTATAAAGTGTTAGTGTTGTCTGTGACCGCGGGGCTCAGCGCAGTTGTTTTGAAGTGTACATCTTAGCGTAGCGGCGGATGCTGCGCCCCCCGACATCCGCCCGCGCCCCCGCACCCTGCACGACTGCACGTGTCTGATCGGAAATTTTTAATTGCAGCTTGTATTGAATTGGAAGTTTAATCCGCGCCGCCGCGTTTCAGCGAACACACTGTGTTGGTTCCATTGACTTCATACCAGATACGTGCGCATCTTTATTTCATGTCGTAAAAAGAAGAATTAGAGGACTAAGATTCTTTGCTTGCTTACGGATCCTTTGTTTGGAAGTAGGTACGCATTCACCTGGACCGTCCCTGTTTAGAAACCAAGCAGTTGGATTCATTGTTTCCATTGAGTCAACTTTTCTAGAGAGTGTCCACATTACCCCGCGCACCGCGGTACATAGCAGGCAGTAACGCTCCCATGTGCACAGGCCGCAGGTGCGTCCAACTAGCGCGGCGAATGGCCTCGTCTACTGATGTACTACGGCTTCGTCTCCAGAGATACCGACGCCCGCGCTATGCCCGCTCTGCCCCCTTTGCCCGCACTATCGGCCCGCGCTCTGCCCACGCGAATGATTTATTCCGACTCCTGCCAAACTGACTTAGCTCTGTTGAAACCAATTTAACACGAGAGAACCTTTGCTATATTTCAAGTTACTGATTTTTTTATACTTGTTTAGCTTTATCTCAGAGGAATGCGCCTGCCCTAGCTACGAGTATTGAGTACCGCCTGAAATAAGCAGAGCTTCGTACTCTACCAATGAACAATTATGTTGCTTATATCTTTACATATCTGCATTATACGTTCAAGTTCAGCGATATACAGTCTGTGAAGTTGAGACACACTGAACATTTTTTTACGGCACTTCTTCTTTCCTATTTGATAATACATATAACTACCAAATGCATCGCTTTCTACTCGGTAGAAGCTACACACGATCGGCGCGCGTCAACACCCCGCTCGGTGCACGCTGCGTTCACGTCGCACATATCTCGCGCGCGCGGTCTCGTGGTAGCGGCCACGAAGGCTATTCTACTAGATTTTCCTACTCGACTCGAATTTCAATCGGACGGCAATTTCGCTTCCTCGCTTCCCGAACGATTTTCTTTATAACCGCCGGCGGTCCGGCTAACTATTAATAATATACTTACCTCCATTTATATTTGGCTTCCTTTCAAGCGACTCTACGCGACTGTGTCGTAACTCCGTGAAATAAGAAGGGACAGTAGGTTCCTGCCTCGCGTCATAAAGTCAAACATTAATGTACTTACCTTTTGTCGTGAGTCGTACCGTAGCCTTTCAGGTAATGTTTTATTATTATAATCAGCTTTTTTGATGATTCATTGTAAGGAGTGGACCTTCGGCAGCCGTCTGCCGCGCGACACGCGCGACTCCGCTGCTCGCGTTGGCAAACGCTCAAAAAATCACGTCCTGTGGAATTATTGAGTTAGTGCACGCTTTATTGTTTTGTACCGCAGTATTGCCATCGACAAATGGACCTGAAGTCACCACAATACAACAGGAAATATAAACAGGTATTTCTGTTGAGGTTTCAGTAATGGAATGGCATTGTTCTACGGTCAAGATAAAAATAAAATGTAGCAAAGCGAGCACTTACATCACACGTCTGTTCAAATGAGCTGCAAAATTACCAGGAACACATATTCCTGCAGGAGGAGGCACATTTGGAGTTAGCGTGACTTCGAGCAGTTCTATGTGGCTTGGGCGGGGGAGCGACAGGAACGTTGTCGGTCGCCCAACTACCAAGTGTGTGTGTGTGTGTATGTGTGTGTGTAGCAACAGGCTTCACTCGGTATCATCTAATAACGGACTCGTCCGCGGGGAGCCGCTAATTGTCGCCGTGGTGGCTTCCCACGACCGCTGCCGCAGACCACTTGTGATACTTTAACCATTTATTTAATTACTGGTCTGAAAAAATATGTCATTAGTATTGGAAATACGATCATTGAGTCGACAACGAGGTCCTCATAGAACAAGGACATGGAGATGGAGAAAATAAGACCATTTTATACATTCTTATTATCAGCAAAATATCACTTTATATATGAATTCAACTATTTCTCCGTAATATACCTACACGACTGTTAGGACAGGCGAATATTATGGGACGCCGCGTAGTGCTGCAGTGACACGAAGATAAATGGACGTTGTGAAGCGAGAGCTCAGCTCGCACGGGCGCCGGCGCCGGCTGCGGGCGGCGGCGGGCCGGCTGCGAGCGCGGAACTACGGGATTATGAATAATCATGACGTGACTTAATACTAGCGCCGGCCGTTCCATCTTCAAGTGTCGCCTAAACTGTAAGGTTGGGTAAGCAGCACTACCGCTTAACTTAACTGCGCAGTATTCTAAGCTATCTCCACAAAAATATTTCCTTTTCGAATATTGTTATAATCCAAATTGCTATAGAACTGCATGCACCATATAAAACCCGAGATGCTATTATATTCAAAGCAGGAGAAGAGTCGCGACTTATTTGAGAGCGTGCATACAACGCCGCGCGCCGTCGGGACGAATGGCGAGATATTTCTCACGACGGGCGACGCGCGTATCGAGCGTGGCGCGGCTCAACCGCGTACGCGACGCGCCGCGTCTGCGGGAATATCGCGGCGTGTGCACCGCGGGCGCCAGGTAATTGGTTTCATATTTTCAAAGCGATGTTTTTTAAATCGAAATAAGATTGAATAATGTTATCCTTGAGAAGTTTTTAGGTTTATTGAAAGACTTTTCTTTCAGTGTTATCGAGTTTTGTGAGCTTTCTAATTGTCTCTCACAAGCTCTTACTTAATTAGTTCAATGCGGGATTAGAACAACTTTTAACGCGTTTGATGTTACGTAGATTTTAATTAGCGGATGAACTTAGGGCTTATACATATTAAGTGTCTGCAGGAAAACTGTCTTTATAATCTCTTTTATTTAACGACTAACTTTTGCCAGTGAAGTTTCAAAAGTTTTCCCATGGGAAAATACTCCGAGAATATAGATTATCATATGTTCCACCTATTCTAGCACATTATCTACTCGTGCGCCAAGTTTCAACCAAGGTAGTTCAGCCGTTAAGACTGGAAACATACAGACATTTTAGAAAGTATGGATAAGTATTGGTCAAAATTTCAGTTCGAAGTCAAGTCTGTTATTCGTTAGTTCTGATAGAAATGTTACTTACAAAGCAGGAGCGTAGCCATAGTCGGTATCAGCCGTATAAAGGATACGGGGCCTCCGGACTACAAGGGCCCCCAAGTGCGCAAAGCTATACATTTAGTTCCACCATCTCCTTCGTGGCCTGTCAAGACAGTTCTGAGCTAGTAGGGCTATTTTTTAAAAAGAACTATACCCTAAAAACGACCCACAAAAATGTTTTATACTGGGCCCCTTTGAGCTTTGATACAAAGTCATCTACGTAGGTGGTCGCATGGTGCACATCAGTTTAGTGTTATTAATATAGCGAGGTCAACATCGTCGGCGGGCGACAGAGATTGATTCGAGCGGCGCTAACTTCTCGTCCAGTCCGCCCAGCAGCACTGCGGCGGGCGCGCTGTGCATGTGCGTCACGTGTTGGTACAACTGAAGTAATAGACACATCCTACTACTGTCGACAGCTGTGTTCGGTAACAAGAGGGTGCGTTACCATACGAGATTTGCGAGCATGCATAGTGGGGATGCTTTTAGGATTCCGAACATCCGTGAAAAACGGAACCGTTATAGGATCACTCGGGTGTCTGTCTGTCTGTCACAGCCACTTTTTAACCGACTTCCTAAAAAGGAGGAGGCTATCAATTCGGTTGTATGTTTGTTACCTCATAACTCCGACAATTATGAACCGATTTGAATTTTTTTTGTTTTATCTGAAAGGATATACTTGCAGATTGGTCCCATTTAAATCATATCAAAATCGATTACGACCTTTGGATTTTAAATCCAAATCGCTGGAATTTGACTATTTAGATGATTCTTTGATAATCGAAATTGCGTATTTTGCTTTTCTGCGATTTTGGAGTGGTGTTGTTAGGTGTGGGGCACCACTAAAAAGTGAAAAATAAAAAAACTTTTTACAAAAAAAAATACAACCGACTTCTAAAAAAAAAACACTACAAAGTAAAAAATAACTTTAAATTCGGAAGTCGGTGTCAAAATACGAAGAAACTAACAAAAACACCGACTTCCGAATTTAAAATTATTTTTTACTTTGTAGTGTTTTTGTTTTTTAGAAGTTGGTTGTATTTTTTTTCTCCGGATCTACTGGACCGATTCTGTTGAAATTTGGTATACAGATGGACTTCCGTGACCCAAACACGGAAGATGGCCGCTGGAACGCTCAGTCTCATATTCAAATCAAGAATTAGACCAAAAATTATGACATCCGCTTATCTCCGAAACTACTGAGCCTAAAATTTCGAAAAAAAATCACATGTGTTCTATACCTAAAGATTACAAGAAAATCTATTTAAAGTCTGTAGTGGTAGAAAACATGTTAAAAATGAAATTGGTTCGGCACCCTTTGCACGCGAGTCCGATTGCTCTTGCCCAGTTTTTTTTAAACCAATAGAATGACTTGCGCTGAGCGAGGCTGGGTAAATGAAGTGATTCTATTGATTCTCAACAATTACATCCCTCGCTACCCAACCTCGCACAGCTCCGGTGGAAGTGCAGCCGTCGATGTGCTAGGATTGCGAAGTTAAAGTGGGTAATACTAGGTACTAATATAACTTCGACTTCGCCGATATTGCAATGTATCGGCTAACTTTTTTCACACAATCTAACTTGATGGCAAGCGATGTGAAGTTGACGATTGAGCTCGCTTACCCTACCAGTTACCTATTCACGCAATCTAACTTGATGTCAAGCGATGTGAAGTTGACGATTGAGCTCGCTTACCCTACCAGTTACCTATTCACACAATCTAACTTGATGGCAAGCGATGTGAAGTTGACGATTGAGCTCGCTTACCCTACCAGTTACCTATTCACACAATCTAACTTGATGGCAAGCGATGTGAAGTTGACGATTGAGCTCGCTTACCCTACCAGTTACCTATTCACGCAATCTAACTTGATGGCAAGCGATGTGAAGTTGACGATTGAGCTCGCTTACCCTACCAGTTACCTATTCACGCAATCTAACTTGATGGCAAGCGATGTGAAGTTGACGATTGAGCTCGCTTACCCTACCAGTTACCTATTCACACAATCTAACTTGATGGCAAGCGATGTGAAGTTGACGATTGAGCTCGCTTACCCTACCAGTTACCTATTCACACAATCTAACTTGATGGCAAGCGATGTGAAGTTGACGATTGAGCTCGCTTACCCTACCAGTTACCTATTCAGCCTTGACTTAAAGACGACCAAATTGTAAATTGGTCGCATCATTTGATAACAATCTGTTGGTAGATTACATTTTTATTACGATTCAACGTTTTTAGTAGGTATCATTTTGTTATAAATATTGTACCTACACATGTTGGTAGTTTCCCTGTGGAGGTGTCGGATTATTTTGTAAATTCAAGCCGCTGTTGCGTTTCACCAGTCACGTTACACTCAATAGAGGATTCTCTTTGAGAACTGCGTTCTGTGACTGAAATAAAAGTGTTTCACGAGAGGGTCTAGGCAGCATTACAACATCACATTTTAAAGATGAAAAATTTTGTGTTTATTTGTGGTTGGTAATTTCCGTAATCCGATTACGAAAATTCTTTCACTGATAGAAATCTACACTATATTTATACCTTTAAGAATATATCTTGAAGAAGCACAGCATGTTTGGTGAAATCCCGTAAACGATGTCGTTCGAAAAGCTAGTCTTTAAGGCGTAGATCGATAGTTAAACACAATTTTAATTTTAAGAAGACGTAAAAGTTAGGTGAAGTATTCTGCATCGTAGCTCCGGTGTCCGCAGCTCACGTCTACAGCTCGGATACAGAGCGTGCCCCGCGGCGTCGCTCTGTTTAGTGTGTTCGCTCTCCTTTGTAGTGGCCAATGAGTTCCTGCTGAGCAAACGCCGGGAGTTTTGACGTCGATGAGGTGAGGACATGTCGTGCCTGCTCCCGGCACCAGTATAGTGTTAAAAAACATTTCAAACTAACTTCTGCCGACAGCTTCGCCCGCTGGAAGAGTGATTGACTGCTGCGCTTCATGTCGCTGGTTTGATTCCCGAACGGAACAAATAATTATATCTATTGTGTATGGCCTACTACTATGGGATAGTTGTTCCAGGTCTGGCTGTTTGTGTATGTGAGTTTATATGTTTGTAAACGCACCCATGGTTCAGGAGAAGTGACTAGTGTGGGGCAACGTTATTCTTAAAAAAAAGTTTTTGTGTAAGATGTTTTTGTTCTTGAACCTATCCTATCCTATCTCTTTTAGAGTTCTCATATAGTGAATGTAGGTACGCGATTCAATGCGGGACAGCGGTTACGATGTGTTTCAATCAGTATTCAATATAGGGCGGCTGCCATCCGACCGCCACAACACAATCACCGGGGGACGGCAAATAAGAGCCTTTCATCTTCGAAAAACGTGTGCACGGGTTCGATTCCCGGGAGAGGAGCCAGTTACTGTGTGTTTGAGCATTCTCTCTGTAGATCACGCCTTTGTGGACGACTTGACGCGTCCTTGCGCACTGACGCAGTGCTACCGAATACCTACGGTGTGTCGTGTCTCCGTGTGAATAGCTGCCGACAAAGGACGTCCCACAGACGAGATAATCCTGTTTAGGCAGAACGACGAACATTGTGTTAGGATTTACATAGTGAGTGAGAATGTATTAGAGATGGTTCCGAACATTTGTATAAAAACGGAACTCTAACTCACTAGGGTGTGTCCGTGTGTCTCAGACAATTTAGCCTGAATCTATTATTGAAAAATAGACACGCATGCCACTTCCTACTCTTACTAGTAATACTAGAGATGCGAAAGTTTGTGACGATGGATGTTTGTGACTGTATCACGTCAGAACGCCTGAAAGGATCTTCATATTTGTCAGAGAGGTAGATTATAGTCTGGATTATGTCTGGTTATCTATTGACATGCTACTTAATTTTATTTGCTTGTTTTTGTTAATATTGTACGCTATCTACTGGCAAAAAATAGTGTACAAATTTTAACTCCATACTGTCTGTAACCATACCTATGTTTCACAATATAAATAAAGATTGATTGATAACACAGAGGATATGTTTTTGTCCTCATTCACGCGGGCGCAGCCGCGGACGATAGCTAGTCTGTAAATAATTCAGGCTCACAAAATAACATTAGAAAAATAAGTAACACAACTAATCACAACGATGATACCCATTTAGTTCATCTATGAAAGTAATAATAAATCCTGCTATGTGATTGAGAAACTGATCCTCACTAATGGAACCTTCAAAACATGATGACAGAGGACACAAGAGTACACATGTAGCATGTTGTGTTGTGTACTTTACCGCCTGACACAGAACATAGACAACAGGGGCGCACCGGGTTAACAGGATGTTAACAGAGGGCTAATTGTGCCTGTCTCGAGATGTTGTGTGTTGCGACAGACCCGTCGTCCGCGGCGAGGGGACCTCTGCTGATCCGGTGTAGGTACGACATGCTTGATTAGTTGAGCTTCCTAGAAATGATGCAAGCTATCATCAGACATGTCATCCATCATCTACATCTAATATTTACGGATGAGATAATAATTAGGTACCTACTGTTTTTCGTGAAAGCAGGGAAATATGGGTAAGCTTAATTGTTTGATTTTCAAGTGATGCGTCTCTTTTCTGAAAGGTTGTTTATAACGTCCTAATTATGACTGATGTAAATTTGTTTTCAATTCCAATGTTAAATTATTATTGCGTTTCCCTCGTCGGAGTTTTTTCGCAGAAGTATTGCGTAGGTTCCGCCTCCCCCCCCCCCCCAAAATGTAAATAGGTAGAGAGAACTGTAGGGTGTCAAAGCATCCAATTATACAAATTAATTTGAAAGCACTCTAACAACCAACTCAATTATAATATTTTGTCACAATAAAAAAATAACAAAAAAAACTTTAACAAAACGAGAGTCGTCCCCGGAAGCCGTGGAGTGCCGGAAGGCAATACTTGTTAATTAATATAATTTCCTGCGCGGGGGCCGTTTTCACAGGCGTTTCAATAAAAGTGGAAAACAACGGCGCGATTGTTTCGTTCCGGACGGGCGCGGGCGCGGTGCGGCGCGGGGCAGAGGGGGGGCGTGTTGCAAGGGACAACTCCTTCAAAGAACAATAAAAGTTAGTAATGAGGCTGAGCTAATGGCCGGCAAATTAGGAGAACGTTTGGAAACAAAAATAACGAGCAGCGAGCGAGAGGCCTCCGCCCGCCCCGCGCCGCGCCGCCTCCTGTCGAGCGCGCCTTTGTCTCGGAGCAGACACACCAAATATTTAGGCATCCTAATTAACACCTACAACAATAGGAGTCCGAAGTTTCAGACACTTTACAGCTTGTGCTCATGTAAAATTCGACAAATACTAACAGTATGCTGAGTTTCAAGTGAGGTTCTGGTGATTTAGAATAAAAAATCGCACCAGTTAAAAAAATGATCAAGCTGAATATGCTCTCCTGGGGGCTAATCGCGCTAATTTTAACAGTTTAGCTCCGCTTGCAATTCGTTTCCAATTCAGTTTTGGTTATGATCTAGTTTCGATTCACCTGTAAGGAATTTGGTATCGCGCTAAAGTTTAAACTTCAACCAAAGTTGCGTTGTCAAAATTTTACAATTAATATTTTCGTTCAAAATCCAAACAACACAACGCGAACGATTGAGAAAAAGTAGCACTGTTTCAACTTTTTGTTTGACAGCGGTAACGTTACAGTTGTGATGCAGTTGCGTTCCAAGTTTCTGTCAAACGTTTAGCGCGATACGGAATGTTTAAAAAAGTTGTGAAATGGCTACAGTTCAGTTGCGTTCCAGCCGAATTTTATTAGCGCGATTGCCCTCCTGATCCTTGAAGCACCTGCCAAGAAAGGAACGTGTCTCAAGGGGCGCTCACATTGAGAGGAGTCATGAAGTTCGTAGCACTATATTCCAGTTTGCGCCAGTTCTCACCAGCTGCAACCGGTTCGCACTGGCACACGGTGGGTCGTGGAATCAGATCGCGCTCGTGTGAACACAACAATACACTTAACAGATTACGTTCTCGTTACGCTCGCTTATTCGTAGTGAAATCATTGCTCTTTCACGATATTGTGCACTTCATCCGACTCGCTGGGTTTCGCTGGAGGATACTCTTGGATTGTATTTGAGATTTTAATTACTTCGGGGGTTGATGAGATTTTGGAGCTGGGAATCTACGTTTGGATTAAGGAAAAATGGAGCTCATAGCCAAATAAGGAAAGCTTGCCGAGGGCGGTCGGTAAGTGACTACATTTACATAGCGAGACTTATTTGAAACGAGGGAAGCACTTTAAGCAGTAGGTGTCCACGGCTATTTGTAAATCTTTGAAAAGGTGAAACCAGAAAATCTGCAGTGTTGACAAAGATTTTAGTGATAATCGATTACTGCTTGATAATCAACTACACCTATCTAAAATACTGGTTTTGAACTACATTCGGTTAGACTGGAAGTCGTGCCGTGCAGTTGGGAACAGATTGGCAGAGTGAATTATGTATCTTCGTTTGAATTCAGCAATTTCGGAAATGGTCCATTTGCTCGTATCTGCACATACTTACTTAAAATATAATGCTGTAATGATATCTTAATGGTCAAGGCACTTTTATAGCAGCTCGAGAGTCGAGGCACTATTGTTTCTTCTTAAAGTGGCAAGCAGGAATATAATCACGATAACGACGACCGGATACTATCGCTGTGTGAAATGAGTTCCCGAGCAGCAAGCGCCGTCATTGAACGAGTGTGTGTCAGTGTGTCGCACAATGATGTCGCCGTGAATGTGCCGCTTGCCGCTCGAGTGCCGCCTGCATGCCGCTTGTGTGTCGCCTGTGTGCCGCGCTGTGCCGCTGTGTGCTGATGCAATGTTGATAGCGCGCTGTTTGCTCAGAGCTCGTCTCGCGGAGATAGTATTCAATGGCACTGCCCCCGTTTTTTCCTCAATATCGTATTACACATACTTACATGTGCGATGGTACCTCTATGTTATGAGTTGATAACGATGGAATAGTTGAAAAGACCTAAGTTTGTTAAAGTGGACTGTAACAAAGGGAGGATCTTGTAAAACTCCCAATTCTGTAAAAACTGGACATCATGCAAATATGCGAAGTGTTATTTTCTTTATTTAAATCTATAACTTTAACCAACACTGAATTAAAAACCGTAAGAAAACCCTGATATGCCAACACGTACGTAGACGTACCACTAAGTAGTTCCCGGTGGCAGCCGCTCGGCCGGTGGGCAGGTCGCCCGGACCATTAGCCGGCGCACACACGGCCGCTAAAAGCCTCGTCCGCGCCTGTTTGCGGCGGCCTTATTTTGTTTTGCTGTCGTTACCGCGCGCCACTCGCCTTAACGTTAGCTGCAGTTTAACCTTTCACAAACGCCGCAACCTGAGCCTTGCTCTGAGTATGTAGTTGGGACATTTGCTGTAGAGCGCTAGTGCAGACGCAAACCTTTTCTTGTAAAGGAAATCAAATGAATTTTCTCCCGCTTTGGGCGGAGCAGGAGGAAGTGCCAGACTCTTACTGACTAAAACCTAGCCGTGTTCCTTCAAATGCTCTTTTCGTTCCAGGTCCGCGGTAACTCTTTCAGACCGTTTTACAAACCTGTTCGGCAGTTAGTGCAGCATAGCTATGTAATGCAGGTTTCCTCCTAGAATCGCCGTTAGATATTCATAACATATGACATTTTTATTTATCTATACCCTTTTACATGAATGTTTACTTTGTAAAGTATTTTATTTTATTTTATTTCAAATAATTATTTTTTTGACATGAATACTTGTAAAGTAATATGTATATTTTTTATTATTTTTATTTATTATTGTGAATATGAGGAATGTATGGGTTATTATTTTCCCTTCAAGTAGTTTTTTAACGTTGTCTGGCAGTTTGAGTACTTTTATGGCCTACCCAAATGTCCTTTTATTGACACTGTTCGTCGGGTCGTTGAGCTCCTTATTGGTTCTAAGTTGAGCTACTCGAATACTGACCAAGGCTTGCAGTGAATGGACAGGTCCACTCATATCTGTGTGGTTCTTTCTTCAAAAGACCACTTCAGACACTGATCTGCATGGTCCTCATATAACGTATTTTGAATGTGGGAACCATGTAGATCGCAGTATTAGGGTTTCATTGCATGTTAGTCTGGCGGTTTGAGTTCTTTATGCGGCCTCCTCAAATGTCCTTACTTTGGTATTGTTCGTTAGCTCGTTGAGCTCCTTAAAATTCTCAGTTTGAGCTTCACAATACCAGACAAATGCTTCAGGATTGCAATTAACCTAACAATATGTCATATTACTAGATTTAATTGATTATAAGTTGCGGAAGTTTATCTTCGAAATTCTACGTCCAATGCAAATGCAACTAAAATTGGTGTCTGTAGCTTTAACTCAACCCAACGCAAAAATAATCAACAATAAAATAATCATCTAAATCGGTTAACAATTGGCGAAAATATCGCTAAACAAACATTTTTCCTGTGATCCCGTCATCAGATCCTGACTTATACCTTCCGTCATCAGCTCATCAACATGAGAAAGTATACGAAATACATAGCATGTGCTTTTAAAATTTGACGGTTCCCCTCGATTTTCCTGGGCTTCCATTAACAGATTCTGATTTGGTAACAATGCAACCACCTCAGAAGTATAGGATTTCAATCAAAAAAGAATTTTTGAAAATTATTACACAATTAGCTCAGAAATCGGTGGACATACAAAAAAAAAACATACAGACGAACATAGAACCTCCTCCTCTTTGAAAGAAGTCGGTTAAAAAGGTGTCCTATTTGCGAGGACCACTCTTAAACACACCACACAACATTTTGTTAGCTGTCTCTTTTTAAGTAATTTATTTAAAACTTCATGTACGATTGCACAATGGTGCATAGAAATAACACACATTAATACATTTTTGGTAAACGGGTAGTGGTCCCCGAAGTCCAGCACTGGAGAGCGGCTTATCACTATATCTCACGCCGTGGTCGTCGCCTCAGGTCTCAGTTTGCTTAGCCATCACCACTCGCCTTGTATGCATGCATGCTTTTAGCCGCCAGCAGAAACTCGTTACCTTGTTTTGTTGTCGCTACCTCGCCCCTTGCTTTATACGCATGTGTGGTGGCTTTTAGCCAGCTTGTTTTGCTGTCGCTCCGGTACTACGCGGTCACTTTGCATGCACGTTAGCGGGCGGTTGCGGTCGCACGCATCCAGTTATGTTGCCGACGGTACGCCGCACCGCGTCGCCGCGCCTCGCCAAGTACCGACGTGACCCAAAAATGTTTTCGTGAAAAATGATTTAGTGCGACACTCGGCGCTGGATAACATTCTCACCGGGAACGTACATGTTCCTGCAAAGTTATGTTTTTTGAAAACAGAGGGCTCGCTCGGGAATTCCAGGTATTTCGAGATATTATTGTGTAGAAAGAATTATTGTGGGAACATTTCAGGCACGACAATTCCATAAAGTAGGATAGGTTTAGGATGCTGTTTAAGTATTGGGCACACGTTTGGGGCTGTACGTCACGGCGACACAATAAAACAGCGGGCACACGACGGCGGTGGCGCGCGACAGAGACGAATTGTGGCCGCGCGTGTGCACTCCGCCTAAGAGGATGTGTTGCGACAATTAGCGCGAGTGCTCCATCCCTGTTGGACAGCGGACAGGTGATCCAGCTGAAAAAGTACTTGGTTTCCAATTAATTATCAAAAAACTATATTATGGGCATGTGTTGGTTCAAGGGTTACATTTTGAGAAATAGACAGTCTCTCAGCAAGCCAAGTCCTTAGCCTAGACCAGACTACAGACAGAGGGGCCCGAAAGGGCCGAAGCCTGCCGGAGTCGCGGGACTTCTCGAAAGAGATACCGTGGCTCCGGAACACAAAGGGCACTGAAGGAACATGAATAGGTTTTAGTCAGTAAGAGTCCGACACTCCCTCCCACTCCGCCCAGAGTCAGGAGGAAGTCATTTGATGATATCCCATCCCTAAAAAAAAAGGAGATTATATAGAGTTCTGAAATGGTTTTGTAAATTGGAGCAAAATGGTTTCCAATTGAATAATCAGGGTTGTCCCGGAGCCTATAGACCAGTCACGGCTTTATTATAAAAATGTTTTAGCTGAATGTTAAGTTGATCTAAAACATTGTCCCCATTGCACGCAGCGAACATGTTTACTTATGTTTAAATTTTGATGGTAAACCCTCGATATTGGTACCCAAGATATAGGCTTGCCTAGTTTAGGGCCAATGTAAAAATCCATGTAATATTTTTGGTAATAAACGTTTTCTTTTTTTCTTTCAGATAAAATATAGCATCAGTAGTATGTCCCGGCGCGAACCACTCGGTCCCGGCCGTTCGGTACAGTGGCTGAGCAACAAGTAGATGCGCCACACAATTAACTAATTAGTTAACATCAATACAACTCGCTAATTACACTTTGTTTTACTTAATGTACGGCGCGGGCTCGTCTTCTAGAAAGTTTGTTGGAACAAAAGTTCGATTGAAATGTAAAGAATTCAATGTTAAGAATAGTATATTAGAAGGTTATTGTATTTAATGTTTGTAATGTTACGAATGCACTCTCTTGTTCCTTCGAGCCGGATTCGTTCGTAACTTTCCAAAAGTTTATAACCAGTTTGTAACAGATCACTAGTTCTAGTTTTAGTTCCTAATTTATTCGATAAGGTACATCCTCAGGGTAACTAATTTATTCGTTTGAAGCTACCCGTCGTGGTAGGTACCTACACCCACTCGGTTTATCAATGATTCAAATTAAATAGCTTTCATAACACCGTTCACTCAATCAGCTCAACTCTCCGGCTGTCGGTGACAGTGCGGCAATGACGAAGTAAAATAGATTGGCTGATTGTCGGCTGATCCGGGGAGCGGCGCGGTGCGGGACGAGATAGAACCATTAAATATTAAGCGGGTATCGGCTCATCAGAACTACTGAGAATTACTCCATTGTCATGCGATCCGCCTTTGTTCCGCGCTCACAAAATTATTAAACACATTCAGTGTACACTGTGTAGTACCGACAGAATGAGATGAACTCAATTATTCCGTCGAGCAAAAACTCGTCTCCGAAGTTATAGCGAGTATATTTGCCTAAAGCCTTAATATCACTAGTACCCATGGAGTTCGTTCGAAATAAGTTCCATTTGGAGAGTACGAGGATTACGCGAAAGGCGCATTCGGTAAAATTGAAACGAGATTGCATGTAAATGTGCGAGGGGCGCTGGCGAGCGCGCGCCGTGCCGGGGCGCAAGTAGTGACGGTGCCCGCCTGCCGCCCGCTAGGAGGGCCGAATGGCGATAGACAAACATCAGCTTCACGATCCTCTCTTCATATAATGATTGCTGATAATAACCTAGATACATAAAATGTGACATTTTAAGGGCTAATGGTTATAGGGAATATGCATGAAAATAAATAAATTATTATTACGTTTATCTAAAAATAACACTAATAGACAACAAAATAGAATCAAAATTCCTCGAAAAACAAAGGAGATACAACCATCTTAGACAAACATATCTGTCCCTCTTGCGAAAACGCAACGTTGATTTATATGGCAACTGTATAGGCGTCATGGCTTTTGACGTCAGTACATATCGGGCTTATTGTAACTACTAACTACTACTAAGGTATTTAAAAATAATTTCATGATTGTTTACTAGAGCTATAAGTATTTTATTTAGCAAATAAAACACTTGCATGCGTATTCCCTAATCTACTAATAGTCGGTGCGCTCGTTCGTAACAATCTGTCATGATCGGTGAATACGCTTCACCCTGGTTTAAACTAAAACGGTTTGTGTGCGATTTTTTTCATGTATATCGTAAACGGTCGAATGATTTCAGCAAATAGGTTTAGTGTACAAATATATTGTTTGTATGTTTGTATTCATATTGGATTTTCCAAACCATTCTACTCGTATTTAGTTCTAATCCCGCGTCTAGCTCGGAGGCACATTTGAAAGCATTTGTTTCGGCTCGACTCGGCGTATAAAATTGTATTTTCCAAGTAAAGATGAAACGTTTGGGACTTAAAGCGACGGTTGTTATAAAAATTCAAATGAGAGTGGAGTCTACCTCATGAAAGTGACATTAGATGGCGTTCAGATTAGCGGAATAAGAAGTTTATTTTATTTCTCGTTCGTTCTGCTTGGTATTCTTACTTATTTCCCAAGTTTGTCGGAAGCTGCTGAGCATTACCTGCGGGCCTTTGATAGTCACTACTTTAATATCTTATGATGAGATGTCCATTTTATTAAGTTAGTAAGTCTGCCAAACGGTTATTCTGGAATTTAAATAACAATCGAGAATTAACTACAAATGGAAGAGCGTCGGCTGCACATTACAACGCAATTTACAAGCAGGACCCATCGTATTACCGCGACAGGCACAGTCGCACTCAGTGAGAGCACAGGAGAGGCCGGAGGTGTAGACTGTCCCTGCGCAACAGTCTACATTTTAAGCATCGCTAAGTGAAGCTAACTCGCCGGCAGCCGTCTCATTTCGTACGTGCGGCCGCGCCTATTACTGTAGTGATAGTTCGCCGTTGATGGAGACGCAGTATGGTCAGCCTCACAGCTACCGACTTACATAAAAAATGCTACGGTAGCCAGTTTACACATCAAGTTTTTCAAAAACTTGATGTGTAAACTGTCATCGAGGAATAATTGACTGAGAACATAACAGACTCTTCTTGTCACCGTGGCAGTATTATCTCTGTTGCACTTCACAATTGCAAAAGAGAGAAATGTACTGGCACGCTGTCAAAAAGTCACCAGTATGCTCCTAGCCTAAGATGACATCACGTCTGTGTATGTCAGTCAGAGGGCCACACGTACGTCATCAGTTACTATAAAGTCCCATGTAATAAGAGGCGATCCAGTTGCATGTAAGATATTCATTGACAGAGAAGACGCCCTAAAAATTACTTGAAAACATTTTCTACAAAAGCTAGATATGTTCAGTTAATTTTGTTTGGATCGCAGGTAACTCTCGGATATATTACAGATACGCTCGCGTCGCGTGGCGGTGCACCGCCGCGCGCCGTCTAGTGGCGTAGTGTAATGAGTCCCGGGGGGGCGCGAGCGAACATCTTCAGATATCATCTGCGCTGCGAGGCGCTGCAATATCAAACATTATTAAAATAATGCTGTAATAATTAAGAGAACCGTACTATAGTTTACATATTGTTGCAATGATGTATTGTGGTGGCGAGTGGCGGATAAACAGAAGTGCAGTGGTATAAGAGCATTCTAGCGGGTCCACTAAGATTTTTCTGAATACCTACGCACATTGTATGACCTTGTGAATGGTACGACTTGAGTAGGTCTGATGGCAGTGTGTAAAGGTGCCTGTCACTAGCAAGGAAGTTTAAATTTGAGCAACCATTGAATTCTCAATGTCTTAATAACCTTTTATCATTACAATTTGAAACTGATAAGGATTATAAATACATTGACATGGTACATGGGGTCAGCCAACATCACCTGAATACCTTTACTTTCGTAAAGAAAGCACACAAAGTTTACCCTAACAGCTATTAGCGCAACCACTCACTGTGGGAATAATGTCAATGTAGCTGTGAGGTCACCACTAAAAGTTGAAAAATAAACTTTTTTACATTTTACAAATATCAAAATATGAAGCAATTTGAAATTGTGATGAATTTCATAGTGATTGTATGTGACAGCACTTTACAGCGCGGAGTTGTTTAACAAACGACGCTCTCGTGTAAATACAATCAGTAACCGATGCAACGCAGCGCTGCGTGCCCTGTAATAATTACCAGCTATACTGACACCTGGCACTTGCGGTATTGAACTTTATGACTCGGGGAATAGCGACGGTGCTGTGTGCACCGGCAGGTGGGTGGTATAGGCGCTGGAGATACTAATTAGGCGAAGTTGTGAGCGCCTGCAAATGGTGTGCAGTGACAACTCCGCGCGACACCACGCCCACACGCGCAGAAGACTCACCTCATAATAACACGCCATCATTAAAAGATAATGGTCATTCAGGTCCCCATAACATTCACCATAACTGCTTTAGACAACCATACTGCGGTTGGCTACCAATCATGACAGATTTAGCTGAATACCATAACTTCACGTTCTGTCATCTGCCCATCTGACCTTTGCTACTCAGTAACTAGGTAACAAGGTACCTTTTGGTTAGACAGGTCCCCATAACATTGTCCTAAAATTTTCCTTATCTTTGCACTTCCACTGTGGCTGAACAATTTGTGACTGAACACTACCTTCTTCTTTTTACCACAAACAGTTTTCCAGTCAGTTACCTCGCTGACAGTGCCATGATTAGCAAATGGTCATCAGGATAATAAGCAACAGTAACTTAGTTTGAACTTGAAGTGCACCTTCTGTTAATAACTCCTTCATAGCTGAGTTTGAGCTCAGTCGCATTTCCTGAAAATAATACCAGTTTGGTGATGTCTGTAAAGACAATTGTAATTTGTGCTACTTTACAAAGTTCAGAGTAGTGTCGACGTGAGGTGTCGCCTGCTCGTCATGTTGTGGCATGTTTAACTTGCACTTTGTAAAGCCAACACACACACACACACTCACACAGTAAAGTAGAACACATAAAGAAGTTCAAGTTGGAAGTAACGAGAGCTTCATACTAATTAAAACATTGAAATCTTTTGTTCAACAACGAAGTTATTTTCTTCTGTAAATAACAGAAACTTGATTATTTCCTAGAACCCAGGTTCTAGGAAATAATCAAGACGTCGGTGAAGTTCCCAGGAACTTGACAGTAATAGAGATAGGTACGTTCAGACAGCTACACAATCGCTTGCACGCGAGTGTACCATAACAATTACATATATGACAATGTTGCAAAGCATCCCATTACACTCGCCGCATTATTGGCGCACCAGCGTGTACAGGCCTGGGCCATTACCTGCCTCTGCGAGGTACTCGTGAGCACATAAATATCTATTACACGGAGTCGTTCAGCGGCGCCGGGCGCGGCATTAGTATGCACGCGTCGTACACAAGTACTCGAGTCCCTACTGGTCCCGGGTCATTTGGTTGCAGCCGTTAAGTATATCGCGTGTGTTGTCCCTTTTCACTGAGGAGAGGGAGGGGAGGTAAGCGGTATTAAATTTCAACTGTTTTAGTGCCAAAGTTGGGGATAGCGTGTAATTGAATTAATTTGAAGCTCAGTCCTGTAGCTGTGTGTATTACTGTATCCGCGTGGAACTGGACCACACGTTTCGTTACTATGACCTGCTTTAAACTTCTTTCCTGATTTTGCATTCATGTTATCTTTTGCTGTTCAGTTTCTTGGAAAAATCTGGGTACCAAACCCACAATCTTCCAAGACACTGTTTCCATAGTTTTTCTGTTGGTCTCTATCTTGTTCCTAACGGAAAGGATTTCTAACTTTAAAATTCAATCAACTGTGAGTCGCGTTTGATCTCACCGGTCCGGTCCGGGTCGGCCTCAGACGTGTTAACGTGCTGAATTACTTATTATCGAATGACCGAGCGGCCTCATTTATTTACACGTTATTTCTCGAGGGTGTTGAAGAGAGGATTTAACATTGACGGTTAATTAGTAAAAGACATTTGAAGGAACAGAAAAAAAATTGTGGTAGACTAATCTATGTCAACTTCCTGCTCTTATCCAACGTCACTTGGGGTCGGCGCAACACGTCTAAATCTTCCATTCTGTCCTGTCATAGCCTGGCATGTTATAGTGACAGCGGCGACAAGACATTGCATTATTTTGAAATTGACTCATTTTAATTACATCCGTCTGTTTGTAAAGTATAATCACTAATTTAAAAGGTTTACTAACTGTAGTTACAGAACAAGTGAGCAGTAATCACTGCAGCGGAGTGCGCAACGACATGACGCGCGAACTTTATTCAATCCTAGACATACCTGCTGCCCTGCGCTGTGCTACGCTGTGCTGCGCTGCGCTAAACGGAGCGAGTCCACGCTACAAGTGGCGCTCGGGGACTCGGTGCAGCAACAGTCTAGGGACGCGCGGCCTAAGCAGTCAAATGAACTAGACACGGAAATAGTGCTCTAAATCGGTTATGATACAAGTTTCCATTAAACTGAACACAAGTTTACAGCAATAGTTTTAGGTGCGCCCGGCTGGAATACTAGCTACCTACGATTTTAATTGACTCGTCTTTAGCAGGAGTACATCAGTCTGATTGAACAATAGGACATGATGCATATTATACTCCTGTTTGATGATGCTTCAAAAGGATTTGAGTAAGTATGCTGAATGGTAAGAGAAGAGGTCTCTCTAGAGTGGTGTAAGTACTATGACTGTTACCTACTCGATGTATGTTGAGAAAACTGACATCAATGGTGCGTGACACCTGCAGGGCAACCCGAAAGCTTGCGGACACAGGCAGCTGAACGAACAGAGGGACAATTCTACTCATTTTTAAGCAACGTTCGCATTCGCATGTCAGTCGCAAACTGTATGGAATTAAGGCTTTTTTAACAGAATGCGACAAAGATGCGAGTGCATACGTTGCTTGCTTAAAATTGGCCCCCAGCGGGTCTGAGAATGCGGGGACCTCTCGCGTCCGGCCCTGGTCCAAGCCATAGTCCGGAGCGAGACGGAATAGGACGCCGTGTCCTCCTTCTGCGAAGCAGTCATGCTAGCGAAGGAGGTGGCGGAGAGGGAGAGGAGACCCTCTCGTCCCGGCCGCCGTGGTAGACGCCGCGGGCGTCGGGGGCCACCACCTGGTGACCTCCGGCCACCGTAGGCGCGGGCCTGTGGACGGCGAGCTATGGGTGGCTCGCCGGCCGTCTGTCTAGTGACGACAGGCCGTGTCGACGGCGCGTTAGTGTTCCACGCGCGCCTCAAAGAGAGTCAGCACACAGAGGGGCCCGAAAGGGCCGACGCCTGCCGGAGTCGCGGGATTATTTGATTATTCGCAAGAGACACCGTGGCTCCGGAACACAAAGGGCAATGAAGGAACATGGATGGGTTTTAGTCAGTAGAAGTCTGACACTCCCTCCCGCTACACCCAGAGCGGGAGGAGTCATTGGATGATTTCCCATCCCTAAAAAAAAAAAGCGGGTCTGAGAAGGCCACTTTAGTATAATCATGTGATTCTGTGAAATTTCATTTTCATCTTTATCGCAAAAGTATTAGGTTCAAGGTTGATTGGAAAATTTTACAGTGACGTACAGGCAGATTCTGTAAAGTAGCATTTTAGACCATTTTTTAAGGATGGGATCACATCAAATGACTCCCACTGAAGACAGAAGTACGCCTCCCGCATCCGGATAGTAAGCACGCGGGCTGTGCACCCGCAGCCAAATCACGTAACGCGTGCGTGCTGTCCGCATGCGGACCAGCAGTGCTATTCTGTAACAACATTTTCGTGTCTCGACAGCGGAATCCGAGGTGAGTTTCAAATTCGTATAAATATAAGACCTTATGATGTGTGAAATAAAGTTCACTTTGTAAGCTTAGTCACTCAGGTGAAGTGAATATCGAAATAGCTGGTCTATTCTGTTGGCATCTCACCGTGTTCACTTCGGTGAAGTGAACGACAAGTGAGCTGCCAATCTATCTTGTTTGTATGGTTTGACAGCTCACTTCGTGTTCACTTCACCCACGCCTTCACTTCGATATGTTTACAGAATCGACCAGCAGATCCGCGCGCGGGTGAAAACACGCATGAAAGGAAGGCCCTTAAACCATTAACTATCCTTATGATAAAAAATCTGTACATTATTAGAGCAGACATGAATAGTCATGCCAGCTATTTTAGATTTTAAAAAATCTTCAATATTAAAAACCTTTCATTTTTAACCGACTTCCCAAAAAGGAGGAGATTATCAATTCGGTTGTATGTTTTTTTTTTATGTTTGTTACCTTATAACTCCGACAATTATGAACAGATTTGAAAAATTCTTGTTTTATCTGAAAGGATATACTTGCAGATTGGTCCCATTTAAATCATTAAATCATATCAAAATCGGTTACGAATTTTGGATTTTAAATCGAAGTACCTGGAATTTGACTATTTAGATGATCCTTTGATAATCGAAATTGCGTATTTTGCTTTTCTGCTATTTTGCAGTGGTGTTGTTAGGTGTGGGGCACCAATAAAAAGTGAAAAATAAAAAACTTTTTACAAAAAAATACAACCGACTTCCAAACAAAAAAAAAACTGCAAAGTAAAAAATTTTGGTTGTATTTTTTTGTAAAAAGTTTTTTTATTTAAAAAAAACGTCAAAACACTCTATTCGTTTCCATGAAAAGGGACTACGTTTGAAGTGTTCTGTCCCTAATGCCTGTTCCGGACAGACGGACCGGACGTGTCGGTTTACGGCCGCATTACAATTAGCAGCGAGCCAGACGACCACCGACTGATATCCGACACGACCTACAAACGACGGCCGACGAATGATGACCGATTTGACCGACATCCGACATGTCTTCACTGGCGAATGTCCTTAGGCGTTGTACATAGGAATGAATTCTGCTACAAGAGTACACGTACTCGTACATTCTTTTTATAGGTACTTCGTCACGTAATAAACCAAGTAGATAAGTCAGTATTACGTTTTACGGTGTACTGGACCGTACTACGTCTATTACCACGTAATGTAATGCAGGCCACTCCTCGGACCGTTGGACATGTGGCGACACCACTATATAGGAGATAGTAATGATGCTGCTTTCAAGGGTCAGAGAAATAGTGGAATGTTTTTATTTTTCTCTCATTGCTTAACATTACTGCGGATGTCGTCTAGTAGCTGAACGGTGAACACCCCCGTCTCGAGGGACTTGTGAGAGTCTTTTTCATGAATCCTGTACAATATATGAAGCTATATAAATGTACATCAGTGTACCTACATGAGAACGAGGCTCACTAAATATAGTTAGTATACCTATCTAGTCGACTAAGTACTGCGAGAGCCTTTGTTATTCTATACTCACCGTTTCTCCCAGCCATACGAGATAACGCTGAAAAACATACTCTATCCGCGCCCATCAAATATAATATCTGTAGTTAGTTTGTGAGAGCTGTGCCCATACCTGCCGCACACACTCGTAGCTATGTGTTCGGATTTACACGGATACAGTAAACAGAATATTTCATTTGCTCGGCTCGTTTAGAAGCGTACTCTATTTTTTTTTTCGCAGAATTGTAAATTGATCGGCAGTATTTCGCGTGAACGTATATTTATCCTTTTGTAGCCGCTGTTAAAACAATATTTTTCATCATGAATAACAAATCCTTTGTTTACCTTCATGTTCCTATGTAAATAATAACTTATTTGTCTCCCTCACACGTCTCGACGCTCACCTGCCTGTTACGAGGGATATCAAACCGTCCGTATGAGTATAATTATAATGACACGGACATCACAGATCGATCGACCGATCATTTAGAGTGGTTCATTACTTCTATATTAATGTAATGGCTCATATTAGTCTACTGAACCCTGTTCATATATTCATACATATAATTATCAAAAATATTTTACTCACAAGTATTAAAAAACTGGTAAAGTAATTATTTTGTAAATGAGTACTTCTTCTTAATTGAATGCGAGGTTTTTGCCCAAGTGTAGTACCTAATTTTTGATGTTGGTGCATACAGTTTAGTACTCCTATATATTATGTAGTATCTAGGTATGGATACATTCAGGTGGTGGAGGCGTGAGACACAGACGGCGTGTTTGTCGTGAGTGTCAAAGCGGCTGCTAATCCTGTGGGCAGTGCGCGCTGTGCCGCTGTGTCCCTGTGCCGCTGTGCCGCTGTGCCGCTGTGTCGCTGTGTCCCTGTGCCGCTGTGCCGCTGTGCCGCTGTACACGTGAGCCGCGTGTCTGTGTGTGTGTCAGTGTCGGGCTGATGTGTGCTCTGTGTTACAGCTTCCGGGCATAAAGTGCCCACTGTGTCGGACAATTAACTGAATTCATTCCGAGTTCTGGACATATAGACATTTAGTACTACACCTATGTATTTCTTACTTGGTTTTTGTTTTTGTCAGACAAATATGCATATTTTAAAGTAAAATTTGAGTGATAGACAAAAAATTTGAATCACCGAACCCAATTGTTGTGATTTGTTAATGATTGTTTTCAGGTGTTGAAGTTATTGTTGCCCTCTAGGTGCCTACATTTGGTACTTAAATTGCCTGTTATATTTATACACATAACGTATCGTAGTCATAGTCAACGTTATATTGATTGAATATACGCACAACCTGACTGTTATTCTGACAATGTACCGGTGGGATGTAGTGGGTGTATGTAGAGGTATACAATAATGAATAGTAGCAGTTATTAATATCCGGCGGCGCGCGGCGGAGCGGCACAGGAGCGCGGGCGTGACGCTCGTAGTAACAACAACTGTCAATATTTGACAGATGACCGCGTGACGTCACCCGCCGCCAGCCACCCGGACTGCTCGCTAGTTGTGACGACCAGCCCAACGCTAATTACTCATTAATATTATAATATCAAGTACGATATACATATATATGCATACATAGCTTGTGACGGTCTCCAGGGTGTCTCTGTAACAAAAAAAGACTAAAATTGCTGTAGGCGTGACAGTTTCACACACAAGCAATCAAAGTTGCGCATTTGTGATATTAGTTAAGACTAATCGAAAGTTGTTATGATTCGTTCACAAGAATTAACAATTGTATTTGTATTGTGCATAGTTTCCACAAAAAGTCAGCCACTATACAATAAGATTTCTAGAATGATAGTTAAAGCAATTACGAGCAGATTGTACTGCACATCTAACTATGAGCCCGTTTTGTGTCGGTCGTTATATTGCCGACGTTTTACGTGCGGACATGGAATTCCTACACATTGGTGCGCCTCAAGCGAAGCGGACGAGCGCGTCTGATTCAACGCGGACAAGCGGTGCGGAGCGGTGCAAAACGTTTAAAAATGGGCCATCTCCCCTTTCCCCGGCCACACCACCAGGCCGCACCGGACGCCATTTAAATTTAAAATAAGATACACGGAGCGGCTCCCGGCGCTACTCGCGGCTACAAACGTAACATAATTTCATACATATGTATGAGTGGATTCTTTCCTGAACACGATAATCATGTTCGTTTATGCCAAACTCCCCCCTTATCCCTCGCCTCCCGTGCCGCTGTTCTAACATCCCGCATAATATCATAACGAGGCGTCTATACGTGTGTCGCGCGGCTGCTCGCGCGTGCTCGCGTCTCAGCGAGTCCCACGTCGCTCATTGCACGTCAAGCAATCAACATTTTTCTTAGAATGAATGACCGCTCATTATAAACAAAATGCAATTCTTAGATATTCATGTTGTTATTCTCCATAGCGTTTATTTTGCTCGCCCATCTTAACTGTAAAATAATAGAAATCTGTCGCTCATTAGCATTCTTATCTCGAAGCCGTGGGGAACAACATTAAACTGTCTGTTTTATTCCTGTACTGTAAGAAAAATATTGTTTTGTTTACGTTGTTAAAAAAGAGGCTAAAGTGATTGTTAGTTGAAGGAAATCTCTGAAATCTCTAAATCTAATTTCGAAAATACTTTACTGATATCAAGCTAAAATATTTCTACTTTAATTCCGGAAACCGTCACAATGAGATTGATGCCGCGAGAAAACCCCACCCCTAGTATAAAGTAATTTTATTAGACCTTACATTTTAACTCGCAGTTCAGAGCATGTGGGACATGTTCAAAAGTGAGGAAGCAGAATATGAAGTCAGGTTAAATAAAATTGCGTTACGTATAACTCGAAGGCCGATAGTGAAATTTCCCCCGGGGTGGCCTGCGCGCCCTTACAGCACATAATGTATGTTCTTACGTCACATATGTATGTATATACAATATGTATATAAGGAGCGCTGCGATTTCGACAGCTAACAATTTTCCGCGCCGCGTTCTTTACATACGTGTTTACGTTGTCTACCTCGATATATCAATCCGTGAATGATAACGTGATAACTGATTAGCTATTTCTTTGTGCCAGTGCCCAGTGCTCCCTAAGTGTTCATCGCCTTTTACTTTTGTATGCATCACAATTAAGGGCGGTAATAGACACTCCTTGCTAAATTCCCGCGTAACACTGTACCCTTCGCGTATCGTATCGTATCCTACGTGTAGCATCGTAGCCACCGCGTAGCACCGTAGTTTTCACGGAATACTGTATCCGTCTCGTGGCACCCTATTAGCTTTCTCGTAGCACCGTAGCCTTCTCGTAATACTGTATAGCCTTCTCGCAGCACAGTCTCCTCTTCACAGTACCGTAGCCTCGGCATATCATCATTACCTTCTCGTAGCGTTGCGATGGCGATGCACAGCTTAAGTTACAAATATGTAGACAACAACAATAATAGAGTTCCAGTGAACTAGCAGACGGCAGTAAGCTTAAATAACAATACATTCTAAAGGAATTCCTGGAGCCGGCACACAAACGTTGCAACATTTTCATCTTTTACTAAACAAGTGCCCGGAGTAGTCACAATGCAGAACAGTGCTGTGCACTCTGCAGCATATCATATTATTTTATAGCTGGCATACTTCTAGCCGGCGACGATAACGACGCTATTGTTCGAATGAAATGCAACTTTGTTCCACTAAGTGTAGTGAACAAGTGTTAGTAAATAACTGAATGGAAATAAATCGGTCAGTTCTAAGTTCTAGGACAAAACTGCTTGCACTACACATGAAGTTAACAGAACAGTTTAAATTGAAATTAAATTATCGCCCGCCATGCGCCGTATTTCACACAGGTTTTATTAAACGTTACCCTTTGACGGGCGTGATTTCGTAAAGACCTAGATCTAAAAACGGGTGTAATATGTAGTCGTTAATCATCCACTACGTATATTACGGAGGTTTTAATAAACACGTGACAGTGAGCACCGTTGCCGCATTACAAACACCGCCATACATCACGTCGCGGGAATTCAACGGATTTTTTAACTGGAACCTTTTCCACCTGCGCGCACTCGCCACTCGCGCCTTAATTGAACGCCAGTGTAGGCCGCAACACTCGTGCCGCCCCGCGCCGCCGTCCATACAGTGTACTGTATGGCGCCCAAATGTGGGACACGGCGGATAAAACAGATGTCAAGCTGAATAGAGGCGCGAGGCGAGAGGGCGAGGGATGGACTCATTGAATACTTCTGTCGGTAGGAGAAGTGCCGGAAAAAAATAGTATTTAAAAAAATCTTCCAAAGAGCGAGTCGGGCTCGGCAACAGCGGGTTCTGTGGGTACTTTGATTGGAAAAATATGAGACAAATCGTATCCTAAGAGTATCTTTACCTTTTCGTTTCGGAAACCTAATAGTGGCACGGTACCATTTTATTGACTGTAAATAATAAATAGGTAACGCAGTCGCTACCTGCTCAGTGCTCATTATATACGAATAAATAAATTTCCTGAAAATATTCACCAGCGTTAGAAGAAAGAAAATAATTTCTCTAAAACTTTATCTCCCACAACCTATTAAATAGCAGACGATTGACTCTCTAAATACTTAACTATGATAGCGGCGAGTCCACGGGCACTGTGTGTGTGTAGGGGCAACCCTCCCAACTTTACAGTTTATCAAAGAGACCGCTCACACATAAAAGTAAGTTATTACGTACCGCGTCACTTTATAATCGTATATCACGGGCGTCGATATTCGCGCGGAATTTATTTCTAAATAAACTATCTGCCCGGCCGACTGAGACTGATAAACGCACGTACACGCAAGCAGAGACGCCGCAGTGTCGCGAGTGTCGAGTGTCGGGAAGGTCGGGGTGTCGTGGGAACATCATAATTGTACGAGTGTGTATTACGACGGGGGCGCTCTGCCGCTCATCGCAAAGCGCCCCTAAAGTGTTTCTTATTCATAGAATTTCGGGACTCCAGATTGTTACCTACTTACTGACACCTCGTCTCACGTTGCTATCTCGGTCGAGCTGAATTCAACTTTATTTAGTCAAGACAAGGTTTAAACTACAGAATGTCTTGAGAATGGAGTCAAGATGTTTTAGGTATGAAAGAGGACTTCAAAAGCAATTCAACTTTCCTACTTAGAAATATGTTTTTGATGAGCGTGTTTCTGTGTATGATCGGTAAACGTTGGCGCAGTGTCGCCCCCTGGCGGAGCGGCGGCACTTACCTATGGGTACCTATGTTATTGTTTCTCGGAAATACTCACAACTGCACTGTCTTTGTAAATATTTCTATCTGCTTCATTTTCTTCGCTTAGATTACGTCATCGTCACTAAGATACCGAGAACCGTCTTGTTGTACCGATATTATTTATTTGGTCATTCTTTATGAGCCAGTTACACAACTGTATAAGTTCTGAGAATCTCCCGCGCTGCGAGCTAGGAGTGAGTTCATAATTGTATGTTAATTTTTGTAAGTTTAATTAAAAAGTTTATCTATACTAATTACTAATATAATATTATAAAGAGGTAACATTTGTTTGTAAGTTTGTATGTAGGGGGTAATCTCAGGAACTACTGGTCCAATTTGAAAAATTCTTTCAGTGCTAGATAGCCCATGTATCGAGAAATGATATACATAATCATCACGCTAAGACTAAAAGGAGCCGAGCATTAATAGAAAATGTGACACAGGCGAAGTTGCGTGGGTCAGCTAGTAAGTAAATAAGTTGTGATCTAACCTGCTCCATTCAAAAAAACAAAACTCGGCGTTTGCAAACAAACAGCGACAGCTGGTCGCGGGCTCTGTTCCCAGTTAACGCAACCGACACACTTCATAATAATACAAATGGATATTTCAATAATTCTGCTCTCCCTCAGGATCGGGAATGTCACAGTTTGGTACAAATCCATCGGAAGGTTTCATTAATCAGACGCCATTAACGAATATCAAAATACGATGTAAAGCGATACTGTGTGCTCATGTGATGAGCAGGTGCCCCGGTGGGATATGCTTCCTGCTAGCTCCAGCTCGCAGCTTCACCCGTGTAAAAAGTATTTTCAAGGGTTTTTAGGATTCCGTACCTCAAACGAAAAAAACGGAACCCTTACAAAATCACTTCGTTATCCGTCTGTCGGTCTGTCACGACCTTTTAGCTCAGGTAGCACGTGGAAAAACTTTCATGGATAATGTCTTAAAAACAATATCATGTATTAATTACTTTGCATTCTACTGATTGTATAAAATCTAGTTCCTAAAACGTAACAGACAGATGTGTTGCTGTGAAGTTTGTTGGCCACTTCTTCTCTACAGCTAAAACACTAGGAAGTGGTGACGGGCGGGCGTTTTGGGGGTCTGTCTTTTGTAGAACTTGACGTTCAAAAAGTGCTGGCTCTCAGCCTAATTTGAATAAATGACTTTTGAATTTTGAATATGAAACAAAATATAAAAAGATCCAATAACACGGAATTCAAACATATTTGAGTGAGCAGTTTTATACAAAATACGTTTAAATATAGCTTAAATATAGTCCGTGGCAAATAAATTCCGCGTCCATCATGAGTATTTCACGGCAGAATATTCTCATGTATTTACAGACCGCAAACCAATTATAAAAGTGGTGGAATAACTGGATGAAAACGAAACAACCGCGACCCGAGCGCCATGTGTGTGTGTGTGTGGGGGGGGGGGGGGGGGTGTTTGTATGTGTACGTGACGGGTTTTGTACCTGTACATCTTTCTATTTTTTTCAATTAAATTTTTGTGATGGAAAATCCGATAAAAATGGTAACTACCCTCGCTCACAACAAAACGCACTTCATCGAGCGTTACTTAAAAAAATTTTTTTTTCATTTCCTTTGCAATGAACTATGGAATGTGAAATGTTTATAACATTCATTAATATAGCAATAAACAAGGAACTTTGAATCATCATATTTTTTCCGGGACGCTAATTTACGCATGCAATCTACAAAATATTCCAACCTACATATATACAGTATACCATTACGTTACCAGCAAATTAATTATTTCTTTCTTTCTTATACGTTTTAAAAACCTTACTATTGTATATAACAAGCATGTGTATAGCATGTACATCCGTAGCTACAAGTACAGTCAACGTCGTGATTACTGAACCACCCTTAAGCAACAAGGTCTATTTTTCTTAAAAACAGTGTGAAAGGACGTTCCAAATACGTTCAACCTTAATAAAGATTAAATTTATTGGAAGGCTTCTGTCAAAAGTTATAAAGTGAACTTTTTTATGCATACAAATTATATATGTTACGTCACCCGGAGACTCACAGGCATCATTATAACAGACCAGCTTGTGCCAGCGGCTTCGCCAGCGTATCCCCTCAGGGAACATACTCCCGGAAAAAATATATATAATCTAATTATTCTCATAGTTCCCGTTTCCATGGGATTTCCGGGATAAAAACTATTCCATGTCCTTTCTCGGGTCTCAAACTATCTTTGAACAAAATTTCATCCACATCGGTTCTGTGGTTTACGCATGAAGAAGAGACAACAGACAGACAGACAGACAGAGTTACTTACGCATCTATAATATTAGTTAGGATAATTATTTGTTTTACAAATAGTTTAGAACAAATTATATTAATCCCTTCATAACTGCTTGTAGGGCACTATTACTACTTAGCTCAGGTCAGCACCTGGTCGGGCCACAGCGGGGGTGAGGCGAGGCAGCCAGAGGAAGGGGGATAGTGCCATAAGCGAGTTGAACTAGACGTGGCTACTTGTTGATTTGTGGTGTGATGTCACGTACTCGTGCATCAGCACGTCACGTATAGCACATAGTTTAAGTAAGATATGTTCATAGTTTTATTATAATAACATCACGCACGCACCATGTATATATATCGCTCTTAACAATTAAAGGCACTCAGACCTCAGTCTTCAGTCTTGAGCTGAGTCATGGAGAAGTACTCATTATGGTGTTTACTTAACCCCTCCTTCTCCCTACATCGCATGGCGACCCTGCCAGTCGACTGGACGGCGTTATAGTTGCCCAACCGGGAACTAATCGGAGTCACTACGATGAGCTTCGAGTCAACAACATCGGTGAGCTTCAAGTCAGCTTGGGTTTTGTAGTCGCAGGCCATGTTAGGCAGGTCATGGGAAGCACGACATCAAAGGAAGAGGTTGTCATCGCCCAGACGGCAGCGGGTGGATCAAATACCGCGACAGTTACTCAAGAACAGCTGTCAGCTATCAACGCAGTGCTGTTGTTCATCGCCGTGTGTTTGGCGATAGTCATCGTTGGCGTGGCAGTCCGGCTGCACAGGAGGTGCCATCGAAATTGGATCGAAGAGAAGATTAATCAGCGGGAGGTGCAGCGAACGGTGCAGATGGCCTGACCGGGATCAGACGGAGCGACGGAACGACGGGGCGAGTAAGTGAGCGCTGTTTGAGCTTAAGTGTTGTGGAGTCAACGGTTTAGAGACATTAGTTTTAAATGGAAGTGGAGTTGACCTCAATGTTTATAGTAAATTTAAGTGTACAGTTTCTAAGTCCACCAAATATTCAGAGAAGTTAAAACTTGTATAATAGAGACTATTCAATTTTAAAACGGTAGCGAAGCCGGCAAGAAGATGGCGTCGGAAAGATTTTCGTTGAAAACGGCGGTTAGCTTACTTCCGAAAATGACTGGGGATGAGCAAGTGACTCAAGATTTAATTGATGCCATAGATTTATATAGCTCTATGTTAGAGGAGGTTGATAGTGCTCTTTTAATTAAATTCGTACTAACCACACGACTTACCCAGGGAGCTAGGATGCGGTTGTCCTCTAGTTATACGACGGTAGCTAGTCTGTTGGCGGACATGAAAAAGCATTTGTTAACTGTGAAATCAGACGTTGCTATACAAGCCAAATTTTCACGCGCTAGGCAAAATGATAAGTCGGTCACGGATTTCGGGGCCGAGATAGAGAAGTTGATGGTTGATTTGACTATTTCTCAGGCCGGGGAGAATCCGGAAGCCTATAACATTTTGCGGCCATTGAATGAAAAATATGCGGTTAAAAAGTTTGCTGACGGACTTCGTAATCGGCGTCTCGGTACGATTATCACGGCACGGAACTTGACTTGTCTGAAAGATGCTATCAGGATAGCGGAAGATGAAAATTGTGTTATTTCGGGGCAAGTCATGACGTTCCAACGTAGGCCCGCGCGAGGTAGGTTTTCAGCAGGTAGTAGGGGTCGTGGAAATAACTATGGACGGCACGCTGTAGGACATGATCACGCGCAACATAAAACAGCTGTTGGGCGCACGTACAAATATGAGGGCATACGGCATAGTAGCGGAATGCGCGGTCGTAGCAATAATACTCATCATGGACGGCAAACTCAGCAAGGTCGGCAGCGCGTAGCATGCTTAGAACATGTGCGGGGCGATGCTGACTCAGGCGCAGTGTCAATGTCACGGAGTAGTGAAGACAAGCAATTTAATGAAACTCAGTTTTTTCGAGTCTAAGCATATTTTAGCTTGCAATAGTGTTAACTGGGTAAATTTCGTAATAAATAATGTAGATTCGGAATGGTTAGTCGATACGGGTGCGTCGATTTCGGCCGTAAAGAGCAGTTTCTTGAGGGATAGTGTTTTGTCCTGTAAAGTAGTTAAGGAAGGCTTAGTGATTAATGGTGTAGGGGGTAGTTTACAAGCAATGGGTTATGTATATTTAAAGTTGGAATATGGACAATGTTCGTTCGTGCGTAAGTTTTATGTATTTGATGATTTGCCATGTAAGTCAGTTGGAATATTAGGCCAAGATTTCTTGCAGGAGTATAGTGGTGTTGTAGATTTTTATAGGAACAGGTTATCTCTTAAAGACCGTGGGCGCCACACGGTTTCAATGCCACTTAAATCCTATAATTACTCGTTGACTATTTCTCCGCTTTTAATAGAGCAGAAGATTGTGTAGTAGTTAGGAAAGAGTTGCGCGAAGGGGTTTTCTTGGCTAATGTGGTAGCTAGGCCTAGGAATGGGATGATTCCCGTTAGGATTTTGAACACAACCTCTGAGGAGGTTGTGTGTAATATGTCCGATGTAGAGGTTTATCCGTTGAGTGATTTTGATTGTTGTAATTTTGGGGAGTCAGAGGTAAGTGTTGAGCGTGTTAAGAAAATATTTTCTTTGCTTAAACTTGACTATTTAAATGCCGAGGAGCGGTTGTCGGTTGAGCAAATATGTGCGAAGTTTCCAGATATTTTTCATATTCCGGGGGATAAATTAGCAGTCACGAATGTATATGAGCAGTCGATACGGTTAAAAGAGAATGTTACTCCAGTTTACAGGAAACAGTATAGAATACCTTATGTGCAGAAAAAGGAAGTTGATAGGCAAGTACAGGAGATGCTGGATAATAATATTATTGAAGAGGCGGCTAGTGAGTGGTCTAGTCCTATTTTGGTTGTGCCCAAAAAGGCGGATCGTGATGGGGAGAAAAAATGGCGCGTAGTGATAGACTACAGACAGTTAAATGAAAAGATACAGGATGATAAATTCCCTTTACCAAATATTACTGAAATCTTAGATTCATTGTCGGGTGCTGTTTACTTCAGCCACTGTGATCTATCACAATCGTATTATCAATGTACTTTAGATGAAAATAGTAGGAAATACACTGCTTTCACGACGGATAAGGGACAGTATCAGATGTGTAGGTTACCAATGGGGTTGAAAATAAGTCCGAGTTCTTTTAGTAGGTTAATGACTGTAGCCATGTCAGGGTTAAATTATGACAAATGTCTAGTATATTTGGATGATTTGATTATTTTCGGGCGGAATTTAGATGAGCACAACCGAAACCTTATGTCGGTGTTTTCTCGCCTGAGGAAAGTTAATCTTAAACTGAACCCATCCAAGTGTGAGTTTTTGAAAAAACAAATATTATATTTAGGGCACGTTATTTCGGCGGAAGGTATTTCACCGGATCCAGAAAAGGTAGAAGTCGTAAAAAATTATCCGCGTCCATCAACGGTTGATGAAGTAAAGCGGTTTGTGGCGTTTGCTAATTATTATAGGAAGTTCATACCGAATTTTGCTAATATAGTAGTACCTATGAATAAGCTTTGTAAGAGAGATGTTGTATTTAGTTGGACCGATGAATGCGAGAGGTCGTTTTTGTTGCTTAAGGAAGCCTTGATGAATCCACCAGTGTTGGATTATCCAGATTTTTCTGATAAAAACACTTTTATACTACAAACCGATAGTTCGGGATATGCGGTAGGAAGTGTGTTGTGTAATGGGAACGGAAAACCTAATGCATACGCTAGTAGATCTTTAGGGAAAAGTGAGCTAAATTATCCTATAATAGAGAAGGAGTTATTAGCTATAGTTTGGTCAGTAAAATATTTTAGACCATATTTGTATGGACGAAGGTTCGTTGTTAAAACGGATCACCGGCCACTATTGTATTTGTTTAATATGACGGATCCATCAAGTAGGTTAACTAAGTTTCGTTTGTGTTTAGAAGAGTATGACTTTGAGGTAGAGTATATTAAGGGAAAGGAAAATGTACTAGCAGATGCACTTTCCAGGATAGTAATTTCATGTCAAGATTTAAAAACCATGCGTGAAAAGACTATATCCGTAATGACGAGAGCGCAGCGCAAACAGTTGGAAGAAAAAAATGTTTGCGATACGGACTCCGTGGTGTCTAGGACTGATCACCCTAGAATCGTGGAAGTTCTTAAAAAACAAGGCGGTGACGTTGAAATATGTTTAGATGAATGGGAGAAAATGTTACGTAACACTAATTGTACAAAAATATTATCAAAGTCGCGCAATTTAATGTATATGCCAGAAAACTCGAGCATTTATGTAAACTATGAATCTTTATCGGCATCATCGCGAGACGAGTTGCCGAAAGACATAGTCACTTTTTGTATTGAAAAAGGCATAAAAGAAGTTATTATTTTAAAAAATCGTTATAACGTGAATTTTATTACAAAAATGGCCAATTATTTGAAGGAAAATAGTAGTTCGATATGTGGAGATTTTAAGATGTGTGTAGTGAAAGGTGCACGGAGAGTAGGAGGAAGAGATGAGAAGAGAATTATTTTGAATGATTTTCATATTTTACCCACGAGTGGTCATTCAGGGATACGCAGGATGGTGAATAATATAAAGAAATATTATTATTGGCCATCTATTGAGAAAGATGTAGTGGAGTACGTTGGGAAATGTGATAAATGTAAGAAGCAAAAGTTTTCCAAAAATACTAAAGAACCAATGACGGTTACTACTACTGCATCTTCATCTTTTGAGAAGGTTTATTTAGATATAGTGGGACCACTTGATAGGGACGAAAAAGGCAATGTTTACATATTGACTCTTCAATGTGAACTTACGAAATTTGTAGAGGCTTATCCATTAAAAAACAAGTCCGCAAATGAGGTAGCAAAAGCGTTGGCGGAAAATTTTGTTTTGAGATATGGAATACCGCAAACAATTGCTACAGATAGGGGTTCTGAGTTCATTTCAAAAGTAATGGTAGAGCTTTGTAATATCATGGGTATCAATAAAATCTTATCAACTTCTTAGCATCATGAAAGTATAGGATCTTTGGAAAATGTTCATAAAACCTTAGGTGCATATTTAAGAATACAAACAAATAATAATCCATCTTCGTGGAGTTCATGGATTCCATATTGGTGTTTTTCTTACAACACAACAGTTAATTCTGTGACCAAATATACACCTTATGAATTAGTATTCGGTAAAATTTGCAGGTTACCAAGTAATCTTCAAGGTGAGAGTGTTGAACCTTTGTATAATTTTGACGATTATCCTTTAGAATTTAAATACAGGATACAAAGAACTCAAAGTGATGCAAGAGAAAATTTGATAGCTAGTAAGTTAGTAAGGAAACATTGTTATGATAAGAAACTTAATTCTATAACTTATAAAGAAGGGGACTTGATATTGGTAAAAAACGAAACAGGCAATAAGTTGGAATGTATTTATAATGGACCATTTGAGGTTGTAAAGGACGAGTCACCAAATGTTAGAGTTAAATATAAAAATAAGATAGATGTAATACACAAAAATAGGACAAAGTTATATTGTAAGAGCTAGAATATAAGTTAATAATGCAATGAAATGAAAAAAAAAAAAAACAACTATGTAACTTATTTTTTTTTTTGTTTAAGAGGGGTGATGTGGTGTGATGTCACGTACTCGTGCATCAGCACGTCACGTATAGCACATAGTTTAAGTAAGATATGTTCATAGTTTTATTATAATAACATCACGCACGCACCATGTATATATATCGCTCTTAACAATTAAAGGCACTCAGACCTCAGTCTTCAGTCTTGAGCTGAGTCATGGAGAAGTACTCATTATGGTGTTTACTTAACCCCTCCTTCTCCCTACATCGCAGATTGAGCGAGCGAGTACTGGCCGACTGTGGTGCGGCCTTTCAATGTTGATAACTTTTCGATTCGATAGTTAAAGTTTCAAGTGTCTGTCGGGAGTGTGTGATTTACAAGTACTTACTTATATTTTTTAGATGAATGATGTGGGGATGGTTGGAAAACTGAGTCTAGCACATTGTGTGAGGGTTTTGGGATGCTTGAAGAGGCCAGTTGTTTGATATTGCGACGCCGAGACATGTATTGTGAAGTAGCCAAGTTGTATATCCAAGTCCTCGAACGATACGTAGCGCAGTTCTCAACTTGGTGAAAAAGGTTGCGTGTGTCACGCGTTGTAGCATTGTTCGTAATATTTTTTTAAGTGTCTCACAGTAATTTGATCTTTTAAGTATAGTAAATAAAGTGCCATGCTGTATCAACATCTTAAAAAGTGCACGCAGCGTCACGTCAATAATCTCCGTGTGAGCTGGCCCTTCATTGCTACATTTAAAAATACATATTTCTACTAACTGATTCATACGTCAATAATTTCTCATATTATTACTTGTTTATACAAAATAAGGAGTAATCGAACATTATTTCAGCATACGTGTCATACTTACTTCTCTTATTGACACGTATCTCATTGAGAAATACATTTAGGTTGATCTGCAAGTTCCCCTTCTACGCTGTTACGCGACACGGTGCTACGCGCTACGGTGCTACGTTGCTAAGGCGCTACGGTACTCGCAACGACATTCCGCAACGTGCGACGTCGGGCAAAACATTTAATTAATATTATAAAATTAAACTCTTACACAGTTTTCCTGTGTACATATATCGAAACTAAAGCTGTGAGTTTGTTCAGTTTCTTTCCATGAAAGTATTTTGATTAAGTGTAGTCGCAATTCATATCGTGTTCCATTACAGAACAGAAACACCTAAAACTAACAATTTTCGGAACGTACAGGGAATTCAAACTTATACTGGCAAAATAATAAACCGACTAAAAGTACTACTATGTAACTACTACAGACTTTATTTCAATGAATTCAGTAATTTCTCCGATCAGCGAAAAAGAAAATACACGCAATCGCTACCATGGGACGGAATAGTTTTAAAATAAAATTAAAGTTCCTTTGTTCCTCAGCAACAGTACGTAAGTACGCGATAAAGCCCGCGTTGTACGCCGCTCGTAGCAAGTCTTTTTCGTAGCAATCGTAGTGCTGCTACGACGCTACGCCTCGTAGAATCGCTACGACGGCTACGAAATGCGAAAGCAAAAGTGTAATGTAGAATATTTGAGTTGTAATGACGTTTTTTACCTGCGTTTAGCAGAGTGCCAATCTTGAAAATTTTTAAGCAACGTTCGCAATCGCATCTCACTTGGAATCTTTCAAGAAACCTCAATATCCATTCATTTTTGACCAATTGCGATTTTAAATAAGTAAAATTGGCACTCTGGTGCCCTTAGCGAGTATCCATGAGCCTATAATAAAAATACTATTGACATTTTGTTATTTTATCTACAAGGTGGTTCTGTAGAAACCATTTAAATAAATAACTAAGAAAACTGTATAACGAAATCGCAATCGGGGTATAAATTCATTGTGATTGGGGTGCAGGGTCAGGGGGAGGGGTGCACTAATCACGACGTCGCTTTTTACAAGAGTAGCCGAAGACGATCAATCTAACATTTAAATTGGTTCCACCATGAACTATGCTATGCTATGCTCCTACGTACTTTAGCTATGGGGTTTAGTTTTAGTTTGCTGGTTTGTTATTGTCAGTTGACTGCCTTTTCCCAGCTTTACAATCAGATGTCGTTTTGAATGCTTGCATAGAATAGCACTACGTTAGATGAAGTTATTGCCTATCTGACCTGCCACAACCCATCAGTTCCTGGGTAGTGAGATACCTCTCATGTTGTCATGTTATGATCTGATCACTGGGATCAACCATTCATCAGCGCATTGTCTTTCTTTTATTTATCTTTTAATTCAATTTAAGTCTTCCAACTAATGTATCACCACATCTCTAAGCTTTGCGAAATCTTTCATTACATAAAGTTAATCAAGACAAACACACACATACCCACACAGACAGCTAATCTCTCACAAAGAGCGTCAGCACAAAACAAGCAGTGGGTAGCGGTACAGTCGCACACAGCGAGCGACGCGACGCCGCGCTAACGTGTGCCGACACTTGCGAACCTGGAGGTACTGGGGCGGGACGGCGGCTTGGACTGATCTCATGTGGATAAGGAAAGCTATTTATTAATTTATGTACACACAATAGACTTAAAAAGAACATTTTGTACAGAGAAAAGAGCACAAAGGTACTGCTTATTTCAAAAGAAATTGCTACCAGCAGACCTGCGACAGAAGAAATTTAATTAGAATTAAGCTTATGGTGTTAATGGTTTTATGGTTTTATTCATTTTAACAAGTATTCTTAACAACTAGTTATATATAGCTTATGAAAATGAACATTATTTTCGATTTCTTTAAAAAGGTTACAAGTTCTTAACATGTGTGTTGATAAGCAGCCTGGATGCAAAACTTAGTTTTCAATACGTTCCGGCCGTTATTTGAGCATCTTTGACCGTCGTTAGTCAGAATCCGTAAAATCTGACCCCCGTGTCGTCACTGGGCTCAGGTCAGACAGGCAGCTGCTCCATGTAAAATACTTCTGGCATCACCTTTTTGAAGAAAGAATCTTATCCAGTTAGCTATCCAGTGGTGCGGAGGATTCACAGCGTTCCGTTTAATTTGGGGGCCGAGGCACCCGCGTCCGTAGGAGAATAATAAAATAAAAATCGTTTATTTTCAGGCGTCGATGGCCCATAGCGTGTTAGCATTACCAAAAAAAACTATGTTAGTAGTAACACTTAGCCACAAATGAGTACAAAAACAAACACAAAAAACACAAAATAGAGGAAGATTTGTCAAGTCCCATGTCTGACATGTAGCTTATGATAAACCTATCCATTGTAGGCCCGTCTAACCTCTCTGCAAAAACCTTCAGAACGCTATTGCTTACCCTTCAGCGACTCCCTACACGTGGTCCCCGGGTGGTGCTAAACAGGTGACTAACCGCCTCCGGGGTCTAGTGGTTAAACCACCTGATTCAGACCCAGAGGTCCTGGGTTCGATTCCCAGCGGGGGCAAAGTATTGCTCGGTTTGGTTGGTGGTAGGACTTGTTCTAAGTCCGCCTGGCAAGCTACCACCATCATGTCTAAGTCTGTCGCCATAACAACAATGTTAACAGCATTGTTGTGTTCCGGCAGTTAGAGGTATGATAGCCAGTTCCTCTGTGTAAGAGGATTCCGGGTGAAACTCGCTTCCATCTTCGGCCTAATCATCACTTTCCATCAGGTGAGATTTGGGCCAAGAGTTTCCTCGTTTTGCATAAAAAGAAAAAGTTTAATTTGTAGAACATCGCGCCGCTGCCGCCCCTGCCGTGCTGCTGGGTCGGCAGGCGGCGTCGAGTACGGAGCTACTGAGGGCGAGGAGATCTCTCTGGCACGGAGAGTATAGTGCAGCCGATGCGCAGCTTCGTCTGCGCCACTTTCACGTTATTCATCATTCTTCACATATTAGTCGTAGCGTGATGTTATATAACCTATCAAATTCAAGCATTTAATTCAATTAAACCATTCATCACACAGGCACTTTGGAATTGTCAAGGTCGGTCGGTCCAAAAAGATGAAGCTATTTGCACGTTCCAAAGCGTAGATCTCTATTCTCTATGGAGAAGAACGTGCAATAAACTCAACCACATATTGCCTTCCTCAATAAATGAGACATCCAACACCAAAATATTTTTTCTATTCGAACCAGTACTTCCTGAGATTAGCGCGTTCAACCACCTAAACAAACAAACAATCTCTTCAGCATAATATTAGTATAGAATTATAGATATAGCTTGATCTGAATTTCTACGATTGAGAGTTCAGAAGTACTGTTCACTTGATAAATGTAAGAATTAATCAATACATAGACGTATCATACATATTGTCTCAGTGAGCATCACGTACCTACTGATTATTATGTTCGTAGATCCTGTTAATTTCCTCGACAGGCAGAAAGTGCAACTTACTCGTCTTGTTATATTAACATCGGCCCGCGTTTGTAAATCAGCTCAGTGATCTACGTGAGGTGGGATATGAGTACGAACAATAATGAGTAAAGAACCGCGCGAGTAACGAGGCGAGCGCCCGCGCGTGTGATCGGCAGCACCCGCGCGACCACGCGACTGACCCACTGCCGCGCGAGTAACGAGGCGAGCGCCCGCGCGTGTGATCGGCAGCACCCGCGCGACCACGCGACTGTAATGAGGCGAGCGCCCGCGCGTGTGATCGGCAGCACCCGCGCGACCACGCGACTGTCCCACTGCCGCGCGAGTAATGAGGCGAGCGCCCGCGCGTGTGATCGGCAGCACCCGCGCGACCACGCAACTGTCCCACTGCCGCACGAGTAATGAGGCGAGCGCCCGCGCGTGTGATCGGCAGCACCCGCGCGACCACGCAACTGTCCCACTGCCGCGCGAGTAATGAGGCGAGCGCCCGCGCGTGTGATCGGCAGCACCCGCGCGACCACGCGACTGTCCCACTGCCGCGCGAGTAATGAGGCGAGCGCTCGCGCGTGTGATCGGCAGCACCCGCGCGACCACGCGACTGACCCACTGCCGCGCGACACTTACTAAATACCAGTCGTTAGTGTCGCACGACTGTTTACTTATTATTTACAATACATGTGGGCAGGTCATTTGAAAGTGCAGGCTTTCGGATAAATGATAAGTATGTGAATTTGTTCAAACAAATAGTTTTAATAAAAACATACTCGATATTTGTTAACAGTCTCCTCTGCGAGAGACACACTCAAGTCTTGAGCTTTCAGTTTTCTAGTTTATTGGTCAAATGATCATTTAAAGTGAATATTTGCAGCTGTATGAAGTCTATTCCAGAAGCTGGTTCTATAAGAAGCTATAACTCAGTTGTAATGGTCGCATGTGTCGCTACTCGGTGACTACATTGATTTATATTTAGAAAGTCCATTTTAGTAGCCGATCTGAAAGGAGCTTTTATAAAAATAAATCAAGTCTGTAAAATCTATTATAGAATGTAGGTCGCGCCGACGCGGCTACGCCTGGAAAATATATCTAATTAAGCGATACCGTTATAGCAAGATAATTAAATTCTGAGAATTCTTACTGATATCATAAATGCGAAATTAACTCTGACCGTCTGTCTGTTTGGATTTCTGTCGCCTCAATGGTTTTCGTTTAAACTTTGCACTCGGGTAGAGTGTTCTAGATCAGATTAGTACCTACATAGGATTCCGTATTTATATCCCAAAAATAGCCGTTATTGAGATAATTTGCGATAAGCTGGCGGGCGAGACCGCTGTAAGAAACTAGTCTTCATCTTTGTCAAAATATCGTGGACCACTTACTGCTAGTATTAATTTAAACTCGCTTCCAGTAGGTCCCCCCGCTACCGCACGCTCCGCCGCCCGCACCCGTTAACTTGCTTAAACTCCTTTCAAAGTATTTTATTTAGTGCATAGTAGTTGTTCTGGTCGCCACCTATATCACTCCAGCTATGTGGGTGAAGTGAGCTGACAATCGCTAGCGTCAATTGAAAGAATATCTAGCTTCATCTAACTTCCCACGGTGAGATTTAACACAGTGTTTCACCTTATTATATCGCGAAGGAAAATATCGCGTGGAACAAGCTAAGAATTATTTACCGTCCTTTAATTACGTGTGTCTTACAGTTGCGTACTCATCTTTATGAACCTACTGTAAAATATATTCTCTTATACAGTTGTGCGATATTTTTGAATAAAATTGTCCTTAATAGTAGTTGGTGCTTTTTGGAGTAGGATACCACTCATGAGTCATGACAGTAGAATGTGGCACAAGATGTTCTAAATACCAGTGTTAACTACTTACGAAATAATTTACTTTTAAAATCACATTTAGTGAGATTGTTAAATAAATGCTATAATAATATTAAAGACTTTGCAACACATGAATCTATTCCAACGGCTTGTATCGCACCTAATTATCAGTATCGTTATGAAACCTAACACGCTACGTGATTAGTTTGAACCTGCACCAGCGTGTGAACTACTCGTGGATATTTGATGAGGTGTCCTGTCCCAACATGCACTCCTGTACGAGTGAGTACGTAATGAGACGCTGTCGGCTGTCGGCGATCGTATCGGTCATATCGGGTATTGTTCGCGAGTGCGCAACGAGTTCGAACAAAACGCGTCGACCGCCATGCGCCACCTGTAGTGCCCGTTGCAGTGCAACACAGTGCAATGGTTCTGTCGGCAGAATTAATTAAATATGATCACATGATTGTAGTTTCAATCTGTCATAAACACCTTTTCCAACATTTTGACAAGTTTTTGACATTAATTGTCGCCAAGATACGAATTGAGATAGATATTTACACAGTCAAAATGAGTAGCAAGTAAGAATTAAACACTAATGAGACTAAATCTACAACAAGCGGTTGCTCTCCTAATCCTTCCACTTGTATCGCGACTCGTATTCGGTACCTACTCGACTCGAGGCTATGATGAAGCGATCGCCTGTCGAGCTGTCCAGCCACACGCTCCGCGCTCGCGTGTCGATCGCGTTCCGCGCCCTTTCCTTTGTAAACAGTGAAACACACACGGTCAGGTATTATTGCCTCAGGGAAATGGACAAGTTTACTATTTAAATATGGTATAGTATCCTTTTCTACTGCCTGTATTGTACCCTATAATGATTGAATGAATGGTTTTCATACAAGTAGGTACCGTAGGTACGGATCTTTTTAATGGTTTCGATGTCAAACAAAAGTGTTTGAATGATTGTGGTGGCCCAGCGGCCGTTGCTCCCGCTTACTTTGTTTACTAAGAAATCTCGTACTCTTTTTACTGGAGAGTCCTTCATCGCTTGAATGTTCCTTTTATTAAAGAAATACTAATTCCTTTTCTAAATGTTTTAATGCGTGTCATATGAGTTTGTAGAATCTTAAAAAGTTTAGGAAATGGTTTACCAATACGTATTTTCTGAGTACTCTTATGGTGCGCGTGTGTCGAGGTGCGTCACGCGCATCCCTGACCTTGTGCCGACTGCTGGGGGCCCCACACGGCCGCACGCCGTGGCCATGGGGTCATGGGGCGGTGGCAGGTGGCCACCACCGATACGTTTAACCTAACAACTAGTTCAGTAGCGTTATTATGTTTTATGTAATAATGTTGTTTCGCTTTGAAACAAATGGCCATAGGGGGGCTTTGTTAATACACAAGCTGTGGGTTCAATTCTATGTAATTCACCTAAGGTGACGTTAACAATCTACAAGATTACATAAACGATACCCAAGTAACGTAAGTTATATTATTTAAAAACCAACGAGTTGGCGACGAGATATATGTTTTTAGCGGCAGCTGTGCGGCTCGAGGACAGCGCGCGTAATACGAGTACTCGCACCAGTCGCTGGCGCCAGCACGAGCGAGTTTAAACAAATGTCAATGATTTTTGTATAATTTCATTAGCGCGGCGGCTGGCGACTCGCCAGACACTCGGATTAAGGTGGGCGCAGACGGGCAGCAGAAGGTTCACGGTTCAGAAAGCCGAGTTAGGGAATAGTATCGCTCTAGTTCGTTCTTTTCTTTTATGACATGAGCGTCTGATTTTGAGTCATGTGTTGACTAACTCGCAAAAATCATCACTAGCCAGACAGCAGCTAGCCAGCTGGTGCCAGTATGGGCACCAGTGATCTGTATGCCTTCAGCTTTCTTAATGAGCATCAGTAACGTATTGCCGTGTCTCCTCTAGGTACGTGTGTTTACATCTAGCTGGAGCGTAGTTCTGGAAAAAGACCAAGGTTACAAATTGGCTATCTACCTTTCTAAGGTAAGAGATGCATCTGTCTCACCTTCTGCGTCGCCTGTGCAGGAGGCGACGGTGCGACCAGGCTGGACGCTTGCCAGCACTGCGCCTTAAACAAATTTACTCTTGGCTTTGGGCGACGTAAGTGTGCCTAACGACGTGCCCGCCCCGCCCGCGCCCCGCGCTCGCCCCGCCGGCGCCGGACAATGCGCTCCATATGATCGCACTCCGCACGTTCTCTCCGCTGTTTGCGCTAAATGCAGCCGGAGATTTGCTCTTCGAGGCGTTTTACACTTCTTGATGATTTCTTTTTTAGTTTTTTCCGGTTGAAAAAGTTAGGTTGCCTGACCGTTTTTTGCGGTTAAACTTCGGGGAGTGTGCGTCGTAATTGCACAAATTAATTCAACCCAGCCCGTTCCATCATCGTACGTTTCTGGTATTGTGTGCGTACAACTAGGGAATTAAATTCCCTACGAGAGTCTGTGTTTCCTGATAGATGCAACCACTTTGATTCAAGAGAGAAAAGTTAATATGTAGCCCATCGCCGACCGCAACATCTCTTTCCATCAGCCGTGATTGTGGTCATTCGCGAGCCTAACTATAACAATAACAAAAATGCAATGTATTTATGTGTGTCACATATGTAGGTACTCTGTTTACATTGGTGATGTGTTACCTGTTCCGAGCACGCTGGGAGGGGTCTAAATGTCACAATGTGGGTGTACCTTACTATCAACTTTATTAATTGTTCTAAGAACACTATCGATGTCAAAGTAAATGTGTGTAAACTTCCTACACAACGAATGTGCTGTGACCTTTATTTGTTTTTCTTGTGGGTTATGTTTGTAAAGGTGCGTTCACACGGGCATCGCTGTCTGGGTTCTGTTTGTTTTGTACTTAACTAAATTACTCGTGTATCAAAGTATTGCCTATATTGTCGAAGTTTCTCCATATCGCTCAATATTGTAATTACAAAACCTTTGCCAAATTGACGCTTGCTCCCATTGCCGTAAATTGCGTGATATGTTGTGACGTCACCAGCGACCAGTATTGCTTATAACTGATATATTTTCAATGTCCACGTAAACGTACTTTTAGGGAATAGAACGAGGGATTGTTGTAGTTCAATCATAAAAGAAAATTGAAAAATATTGTAAGTACTTGAACGTAGTTTCTAGTAACGACTATGACCTACTACCGTGTGTAGAGTAATGTATCGCCTGACATATTTACGAGTGTTTGGGCAACATTTTACAAAAAGGATTTAAATTGTAAAGCAAAAAAACAAGCTGTAAAGTTGCTGATACAAACTCGCGCCGATATTTCAGGGCGACGCGCGCTAACAAAGTCAGCGATCGAGTGCCAGGCGAAGCGCGGATGGAGTTATTTACCGCTGCACTCACATACGTTAAGAAGTTCAAGGGGTGTTAGCACCCCTCCCCCCACTGTAGGGGTACAACTAGAGCAAACTCCAGTGACACTGAACTTAGGAACTGCAAAAATGTTCTAGATCGCGAAGCAAGATAGATGTGACAGTGGATGTTGAGGCAAAAAGCGTTTTACAAATATATAAAACTATATTACAATTAGAAAGAAGTTCCTATTATATGAAAAAACTAAGTTTTGCCCGCGACATCGAACGCGCATATCCCGTAAACATTTCGGGAAATCCTCTCTTCACCCTTATGGAGAGTAAGAAAGGTTCATGTGAATGCCAACAGCTTTCTACGACCAGTGGTTTTAGCTGTGCGTTGAGACACCACTCACCAGTCAATCAGTTTTTGCTTTTATGCATTTCAAAGATAGATCTATGTCACCGGAAAATGGCAGACTCCGTCAGTTTATTATAAAACTTGATTAGATTATAATTTCTCGATATATTATGAAAATATATACATCCCACCCAAATTCCATAGTTTCCAATAATCCCTGTCTTATTTAGAAACAAAATGTTCACAATTTTACGCGATATTTTACAATCTTGCGGTGTTTGCCATTTTTCGGTGACATATCACTCGGCCAGGAATCTACGATATATGGCTTCGAAAGCTCATACGTAGTTCGCGCAGCCCCGATGTAAAGTCTTGGACGCGTCCTACTGTTGTTCCAGCTGAAGTGTCGGAAGACGTCGAATTGTTTTGACATGTATAGGATTTGTGTAGTTCGCTGACTTGATACCAGCACGCGAGAGAGGGGGTGCGGCACGGACGGAGCCGCGCGGGAAGGAGCGGGCTCGCGTGTTGCGGGTGCACGACTAAACTGTTTGATGGAGCATACAAATAATGATAAAACAAAGTCCGCCGCCGCGTCTATTTGTCTGTCTTGTTGTCTGTTTGCGATAAACTCAAAAACTGCTGCACTGAACTTCATGCTGTTTTCACCAATGGATAGAGTGGGTCTCGAGGAAGGTTTTAGTATATAATTTGTCAAGCGGACGAAGCCACGGGCATCAGATAGTCTACAAAAAAATTAACAATGTAGGTGTAGTAACGTAAGATGCCTGTAGTAGGATATAATCCTGTATCACAGGCTGCAGTAACTCCAACATAATGCTATTATGTTGGACAGAGTTTTGTTTTGTTTACTATCGAATATTACAGAGTGGCAAACTTATTCTTACTTACTTAAACTCTACTAACTTACAACCAAACACATAATTATTTCAGTTAAGCATATATGCATAAGCAGAACACACACTCACACATCACACCCACACATTCGAGGCGCTCTGTCGTTTATATTCGTGATTTTAACCTAGCGACTAATGTATTTAGACATTGAAATAAATCGATGGTAAGTACTTCTGTCAGCACAGTGGTCTGATATTGGTGTGTCAGCAACATGCATTCAACGCGGAAGTTAAACCTAGAGTATGACGCTCTACACGCCTTAGTAGTCATTAAAGTTGATGTAACCTATACTCAGCTAATGTCCTAGCAGGGCACTCAACATCTCCCGTGTTATGGTTGTTGGGCTTCTTAAACCGCGAGCACTTTGCGCATTTAGGAGTGTCCGCTTTCCTCGCGCACTCAGACATCGAGTGGCCTGCTTCTCCACAGTGACCTCACGCAGGGATTTTCTCTCTGCAAGGAAAGGAAAGATTATAAAAGTCCAATTTATAAAAAAACCTGACTTGAGATATTAAGGCTCTACGTATCTTGGCTGGAACTTCAACAACGAAGTTGCAAGTAGATGCGTCTTTCTTCCCTGATTTTTGGCTTTTTTTTATCCCCACTCGTGTTCCTCCTAATGCCCTTTGCGTTACAGGGCCGCGGTGACTCTTTCGAACAACTTCCGCAACCCTGGCAGGCACTAGCCCGATTGGACCCCGTCTACCATGCTGACATCTCTTTGAGACGCGCGGGCCTGGTTCCGATCGGACAGCGAGCCACCCAACGCTCGTCATTTTGTCTATCTATCTCAATCACTCCTCAAAGAGGGGACTTACCACCGTGCCACATTGTGGCGTGCCCACCCGGATTTCAAGCCGGCTAAAAAGGTTTCCAGTGACATCGTTGGGAACTTATCGGCGATGTTCAGCTATTCCATGAACCTGAAGACGTCATCATCAGCCAAAGAAATCGGCACTCCCACAACCGTGATCCGTGGTTTGCGCTTGTTTGGCTCGTCGGCAGTGAGTCCTGATGAGGACGTCTGGACTTCTTGCTTGAGTTTGTCAACATCCTGTTGGGTCTTGGTGCTAATAATAACACCTCCATTTTTGTTTTCCGCACACCACGTACATGAAGCTTCATTTCGTCAGGGCGTATGATGTTTTGCACAAGGTCTGTTGTCTCCTCACTTGACTTCGATTTATTATTGGGATAAACTGTTACGGAACTTAAGATTATTTGTCCGAACAAATTCACTGAATCCCTTTTTCACCATATCAGCAAACGAAACATTTCCCACAGCACCAGAGTCCTTAATTGTCTGTTTGGGGCCCGAAATTTGTTCTGTGAGGTTGCGTTTTTCTTTCAGGTCATCGAATATGTAGAGGGCTTGATGGGCTTTTTGCTTCAGATCCTGATAGAGAACTGCCATTTGAGAGGTGACAGATTCTACTTTACGGCATAGGTTAATAATCTTCAATTTCTGCTCCGAGCAAACCTCATTCAACTTCTGCTGAATGTATGACATCCACTTTTGAATGTCTGGCGTGGATGCAACTATATAGTGATATAATGCGGCAGAAGGTTCACCACCAAACAAGCGCTGTTATAACACCACAGATATTGTTGTCGGTAGAAACAACTGACGGATATCATTTGAGCGTTTGCAACTCAACTCATTCCTTTCGTATTATTTCTCGTAGCGTGTCACAAAGCAGTCACCGGGGCCTCGCCTTCTGCCTGAGTGTCGTGGTCGGTGGTGTGGATATAATCTAAATCGTGTTAGGCGTGGGAGCGCGCGGCTGCGCCCGCCGAGCACGCCACCCGCGCTTTACTCGCCGCCGCCTTCGAGCCACACAATGCGGCTCAGCGCCCTTTGTTGGATACTATAGAACTAGCCGACGCATGTCCTAGTTGTCTAAGCTGAGATCCTGAGATTAGACTAATGTTATACTATGGAGTGAAACCACTGAGTGGACGTTACGGAGTACACAGATGACTTCAGACTTGACATGTTTCATAAAATGATGTCTAACTGATTGGAATGCACCGCCATGTAGCCGTAGGTTACTGACAGTGTCAAAGTATTTAAGTTATATTTCGTCATAGTAGATACGTTTTAACATAGACTAATAGTTCATATCGGGATTGCTACCATGTACCTTTTTGTTTGTTAGTGACCATGAAAGTTTAAAACAATATAATATCTATCCATTTACAGGCACTTTTGAATTGTCAAGGTCGGTCCAAAAACTTGAAGATATTGCACGTTCCAAAGCGTAGATCTCTATGGAGAAGAACGTGAAAGAAACTCCATGAGTGTCCATTAAAAATAATATTTTTTTACAAAGATTTATTTTCATCGGGTTGAAATTATACATACATGTGAGATAGATGTAAAAGACGAGCAGGATAAAATCGTCCGGAATAAAAGAGGAACAATTCAAAGAAATAATTAAAATCAACCATGGCAGCTGAAAAATGACCAGTCCCGACTGACGGCGCCCGTTCACGAACATGACGCATGCGCCAGCACCATTCGGCTCAACCATTTTGAAGGGAGCTAAATGATCAAACGCATACGCCACCATCAGCTATACTTTTGAGTGAGCATGACACTCCCAACCGCCAGGGTACATTCAAGTTAAAAACATGCCTAAAACTGATAATTAAAGTTTAAGTTAAGGTACACAGTACTCACACATGTGCTGTTAATGGCTGAAATTATACAATGCTAAGTAAGTTGATTCTAAACAATGCAAATTTTTCTTACAATCTTCAGCCGCTCCAACAAAGTTTCCGAAATATTTACAGATTAGTTTGTGCTCCCTAGTGGCTGTGGAGCAGGACCAGCATTCAGCCAAGCATTTTTATCTTCAATATAATCCCCCAACTTATAATATGCTTGCCTGCATAGTGTGTGTTTAATACAAGACTTGAATTTCGTCTCATTCAGTTCTAATATATGGGGAGGTATCTTATTATAACATTTTAAACAGTACCCCATGAAAGATGAGGCTACTTTGAACTAACTGGTCCCTATTTCTAGTACCATAATTATATCTCTCGCCTCTTTTACTAAAAAGATGTAAATTCTTTCTGACATATATGATGTTTTCGTAAATGTATTGACAAGGTACCGTCATGATGATAATCTTAAACAGTTCCCTGAGAGAATCGCGCCGGCGGAGATTATATATCGCTTTGATGGCTCTTTTCTGCAGAATAAAAATAGACTCGAAGTCTGCAGCCCGTCCCCATAGTAAAATACCGTAAAACATGATACTGTGAAAGTAACTAAAATATACCAGTCTCGCGGTATCGACATCCGTTAGTTGGCGGATTTTTCTAACAGCATATGCTGCTGAACTTAGCCGTCCGGAAAGAGATGTTATATGAGGGCCCCATTGTAGCCTGGGGTCAAGCGTAATTCCCAGGAAAACCGTAATATCGACGAATTCTAGTTTTTCCTTGTTCAATAATATGTCACAATCACTGCTTTTGACATTAGGTAAGGCAAATGTCAAAAGCAGTGATTGGGGCACTGCTGGGCAAAGTCCTTCCCGAAATCCTTCTAGGAAATTTTCTTTCTTCTTGTAGATCGCCCCTCATTGATGTCGTTTTCAGTGACTAATATAGTTCTGGCATGCGTTTTCGGTGTGCTTATCGATCTCTTTCTCGCACCTGTTTTCGAAAGCAACTATGTAATTGGGACAAGTTTTTTCTCATTGACATGACGTAATCATTGTCATGACAATGTATCCTTATTTGAAAATTCACGTTTCTTGTTTGAAAAATTAATTTGAGTGAACATCCTTCCCACTTATGTGATATCTATTCTTAGAAACTTATGCCAAATTTAGGTTTCTTAAGATCAAATAGTATAAGAAGCTCTCCAGGAACATCAATGTCACGGTTAAACCGGGTGACGCGTGACGGCGGCGCGCGGCGTGGCGCAGAGCTGCGCATACATATAAAAGAAGCAAAACATATTGAGTGTATAACTTTAAAAGCACGCGGTGTGGTGCGAACTAATACCGAGCGCGATATAGTACACAGTTATTATTAATAAGTGTCTGTTTCACTAATTACCGCTAATTGTGAACACGATCGCACCACGTTCTACAGTAATATAACATTATGCGCCATTAGTTGAACCGTGAGAATATAATTAAATGAACAAAACTGTTAGTTGTGAAGTGGCGAATAGCGGCGGTCTGGCGGTACTAGCACACTAGCACTTCGCCCGCGACTATGTCTGCGCCAAACTTTTCTCCCTTTTCACCCCCTTAAAAGTTGAGTTTCCAAAACCTCCTTCATAGTGCTCACCTAGTCATGTGCAAAATGTTATGTTTCTAGTCGCAGTAGTTATCATATTGACGTCGTCGTTGATGTGCTAGTCAGTTCCCTTTTATGTATACGTATAGTGAAGTGATGAGCTGCTAAGGTAAATTCCAGCGATGACGTCATTATCTCCACCATCACAACCACTGACACGCGTCACGCGTCACGCACTGCGTAACTGATCGCTTTGTGCTGTTGGCGTGTCTTTGTTAGCTCGTCAATATAATGTCGTATTCATCATTTATTTTTGTTATGTATCCACGAGATAGTGTTAGATCCTGAAGTTTTGTGTTTATTTAACAAAAATGTATTACCATTACATGTTCCACCTACTGAAAACTTACGGTGAGCATAAATATTGATAATATAAAAAATATACCTATAGAAGGTAATAAAAACTTTATACAAAAAAAAACTTTTTACAAAAAAAATACAACTGACTTCCAAAAAAAACACTACAAAGTAAAAAATTACTTTAATTTCGGAAGTCGGTGTCAAAAACGAACAAATTAACAAAAACACCGAGTTCCGAAATTAAAGTTATTTTTTACTTTGTAGTGTTTTTTTTTTTGGAAGTCGGTTGAATTTTTTTTTTTTTAAGTTTTTTTTTTTGTAAAAAGCTTTTTATTTTTCACTTTTTATTGGTACCCCACACCTAACAACAACACCACTGCAAAATCGCAGAAAAGCAAAATACAAACGCACTAGTTGCCCATACGATTTTCGAAAGTTCCCCTCGACTTCTCTGGGATGCCATCATCAGATCCTGGTTTCCTTATCATGGGACCATTTGGGAAGTATTCCCTTTCCAACAAAATAAACATTTTTAAATTCGGTTGGCAAGCGACGGAGTTATGCCCGAACAAACATAAAAAAAAATACAAACATCCGAATTGAGAACCTCCTCCTTTTTGGAAAGTCGGTTAAAAAGTAAAACTGAAATCCTTGCATGAAATGCTTCCATGCTTCAGGGTTGATACCATAGTTATTTATAATAATAATTTATAAAAATCAGAAAAAAAACAATTGCCTTTTTTTCTGATTTTGTTTATAATCTGTAACACCCTGTATTTGCCTCAAAAACCGGCCAGCGTCAGCAGCCGCAGTGCCGATGTGTGAGCCGTAACTCACCGGTAAATGTAAACATTACGATCTGATGGCTGTTCACAACAAGCGCGCGACGCCGCGCTGCGTGGCGCGTCCACCGGCGCGCCGCCGCCGGAGCCTCGCTCATCAGGACAGTTAATGACGTTCCTAATGGACTTATGACCCAATTATATTTTATTACATACACACACACAATGTCACACATTTTACCTACAATTCATTATACGCCTCGATAGCCGTACCAGTTTACCTCGATATTTTAGTTACACAAACAGTCGTAGACCTGTATATTAGTTTTACTACAGTGTGTTCAAACAGTCGTAGACCTGTATATTAGTTTTACTACAGTGTGTTCAAAGAGGGATCATCTGAACTACCGCCTCGCCACAAACACTAGTTAAGTAGTTAGGTAGTAAAACAATAGTCAATCATGTGAACAATCTGCTCAAACGAGCGCCGCTCCATGTCGGTCGTGTCAGTCCGACACTCGCTGCTCCACGATAATGGCGGTAGTTGTGAACTGTCTCCGAGCGAGCGCGCGTCAACAAAGCGCCGATTAGTGCGCGTTCAAGCCGCGTGGCTGCGGCGTGGCGGTGGCGTGGCACAATGGCTCGTTAGCAGGTAGCTGACGCTGTGGTCGCGCCGCGTTGACATCTCGACGTAATTGTGTGATCAACATTGTTACTTGGAGCTTACACACATCTGAACCACAAATGTAGCTGAATTTGAAGCGTAAAGTAACTTCACCAAAGTCTGGATTTATAACTTTACCTTTCCCCATGTAATAAAAGGCTCTTGTTCTCCCTAGTAGAATTATAACTGTTAAGATAAAAATAACCATGTTTCTGTTACAATTACTTAAACAAAGTTTACAAGCGGGATTATATCATAATGGCTGCCGTAGCAATTCATAGCCGCTCGTAGCAGTTCGTAGCAGTGCGTAGCACCGCGTAACTCGCGTGTCTACGGCTCGTAGCACAAACGGACGCCGATAACGTTATCGTACATTGTGGCTGAGCGCTCATGTAGGCACCGCAAGGACACTTCAAAATGTTCTTTACTCATATGTATTTCTTGTCTGAGAGGTGTTTTATTTGAGAGACAAACAAATCCGTAAAATAATGTTTACTGTTACCATGTATTATGGGATGTTATCGTCACAAAGTGCTTGATAACTTTAATCTACTCACTTCAAGTGCTCGTTAGGAGTGCAGCGAGGTGATGATCACTGAAGTTGTACTGCTCTCGTAGTTTACTAAATCGTTGCGGGTGTACTTGCGGTTGTCAATCGTCGCTGAGTGCGGGTAGTCGAGGCTCACTAAGCGCGGCTTAGTGTCGCCAGTTGCACTGCCGTGCAGCATTGTGTCCGCATTGTGTCGACACTCCCGACACGCGGGACACTTGGTAATCTGAAATTGATGCAGGTGGCGGACGTCCTAGCGTCCGGCTGTTGCATAATTCAAAAGTTTACGTTTATACAATCTCTTTACAATCTCAAGTGAGTCAGTAGGTGATGTGTACATGTATATGTGAAGTAGATGTCCTGGGCGTACTCGTATTGTTCTGATGTCCCGGGACATACTTCTTATTTCTTGACTTTCTAAACACAACTATTAATCATCTAGTGAGTAACTAATAAATAAATTATGTAAATGTAGAGCACGGGGACTGTAGATAAACTAAGTGCTCAGGAGTAAGAAATATAATAAAAATATTTTCTTTTGTTGAAGGTGTTGAAAGACTAATAAGCAATTTAATGTGAACGTTTTATACATTTTATAACGTCTTGAAACCCGTACATTACCCCAACAAGTTCGTAAAGAGTCCCTAGTGTACGATTACACAAAACTTCAGAAATATTAACATAACTTGAGACATGAAATAAAACCTGACACCCGAGCGCCGCTGCGCCTTCATCTCGAGCTCGACGACGTAATAAATTATCAGTTTAAAGCTCAGAAGAAATTCACGCATTAAAGTGCGAAAATCACTTGTCAACCCATCAATAAGGCTTTGTGCGACGTGTACTGATCGCGGCTTAGCGGGCGGCGTCGCGGGGCGAGCCTAACGCACCGTTTGTCACGCGCACCGTGACAGGTGACTGTCAAGGTCTTCCCCCCCGCCCACCCGCGCGGCTGATAACCCCTCGACAGTTTATGAGCAGCGAAATGTTGACGTTGACATTTTACGATGAGGTGACCTTTTCATTATGATATGTTGATTCATTCAATCTTATAAAAAGTTTAGCTGTCTCTGTCTTTCGAAAATGCTATCGAACTGTTCGTAAATGAAAACTAAACCGGTTGTGGAGAAATTTTAACATAACCACATGATGATTGAAGGGCCATAAGTGATACATGAATACAGTTTCAAACGACCAATGTCACAAATTACTTTTAAAAGCCGCAACCACTTCAGCTGCTGCTCTCATTACTTTAACTGTGATGACGTGCACCGGTGTCAACGCCCTCGTCTCCTGCGCTACTCACTACTTCAATTATTGTGAACATCGTCGCGTGCCCCGGAGCCGCTCGTAAACACGCTCGTTTCGCACTATTTTAACGATTGTCAGAGCCATTTATAATCTACGTCGACGCGATTCTCTTAGGGAAGTCTTTAAAAGTATTAATATTATGGCAATCCCTTGTCAATTCATTTATGCAAATATAATGTATGTTAGGAAAAATCAACATCTCTTTAGCAAAATTTGTGCTAGACATCATTTATTAAAATGATGTCTAGCACAAATTTAATTTTAATTTATAATTTTTTTTAATTTTATTTTATTTTATTTCAATTTTAATTTATGTCTATTTCTAGTATTAACTAGAAATAGACATAAATTAGATCAACCATTTTATAGATTAGCCAAAGTACGAACATCTTTCATGGGGTACTGTATTAAATGTTACAACAAAATACCTTGTGACATATTAGAATTAAATGAAAGAAAATTTCAAACTTATGTTAAAAGCACACTTTGTAAACAAGCATATTACAAATTAGATGAATAAATTCAAGGCATTCTTAATGCTTGGAAACATGCTCCATAGGACAATCTAGGGTGTAGTGAACAAAGTCAAACTTGTTGATAATGTTTTTGTTAATATACTTACTATAGCTATAGATGTCTTTAATGACTTTATAGTTAACTAGCTGACCCGCGCAACTTCGTTTGCGTCACATTTTCCATTACTGCTCCGCTCCGACTTGTCTTAGCGTAATAATATACCTATAGCCTATAACCTTTCTTGATAAATGGGCTATCTAACACTGAAAGAATTTTTGAAATCGGACCAGTAGTTCCTGAGATTACCCCTACATACAAACTTACAAACATACAAACTTACAAACATACAAAATTACAAACAAATTTTACCTCTTTATAATATTAGTATAGAATTAATTTTATGATCATTCGGCTCCATTCAAAATGGTTGAGACAAATGGGCCTGGCGCATGCGTCATGTTCGTAAACGGGCGCCGTCGGTTGGGACTGGTCATTTCTCTGCTGCGATGGTTTATTTTAATTATTTATTTGAATTGTTCCTTTTTATTCTGGACGTATTTATCATGCTCGTCTTTTACATCGTTCTCACATGTATGTATAATTTCAACACGATGTCAACAAAACTTTGTAATAATTTATTATTTTTAAAAGAGTGTCCATGGAGTTTCTTGCATGTTCTTCTCCATAGAGATCTACGCTTTGGAACGTGCAAATAGCTTCATATTTTTGGACCGACCGACATTGACAATGCAAAAGTGCCTGTAAAATGGTTTAATTGAAATAAATGCTTCAGTTTTGAGTTTTGAGATTGGCTCGTATATCACGGCCACGCTTCCATTGACGTCCGCGTCAGTGTGCTAGAGTGCGCGGCCGGACGCGGCGCCTGCGACACATCCGTGACGTCACACATTGCGATGGACTGATACGTTGTTTTACCTCTCACGTACCGAACGTTTCTTACGTCACAAGTCCTTGACGCTCGGCGGGCGGGCACTCATTCAACAGTAATCTGACCCGAGCCACTTAAAACGTTATCGCGGCGTTTCTAAAGCTTGTATCCTCACACTTGAAACGGTTTCGAGTTCCTTAATTATGTCGTCATGAAATAAATCACAAACAAAAGTCTTATTAGTACTCGAGAAATATATATATCCTATTGAAATGAGAGAACTTGCTGAATGTAGTTATGTTGCTGTTTATGTTATTTCTGACAAAACTATTGCATCAATTTACACCAATTTTTGGGATCTAGCTTATGAAAAGAAGAGTAATCTAATGACAATGATTTTTTATATGAGTTCTATAGCCGATTATAGCAATATTCAAGCTCAAACTTCATAAAGCGCGGCGCCATTTGTTGTTTTTTATTGCGTAATTCAATGCGCTATTTTGATGACGATTATCAGAGTTATATCAAACAGATTCCAATTGGAAAAGCTTGTAGATTACTGCCTATATATTCATCAACGCATTGTTAACCATAAATCGTTAATATATGCTTACTTTATTTGTAAAAATTGACAAAAACCAAACCAATAACAATGTTGACCTTAGCGAACACTCGAAACTACGTAACTTTTGTTGGCTCAACTAAACAAGTTTTGTTATGTTATTTCATGCAAAAAACTAGCTACATACTTGTAGGAAATAGTGATAAATGATTATTTATCCACTTACCTTAGAATATTGCACTAAAAACACACAAAATTCACTAAAATAACTTCACCAAGTGCGCGCGAAATCACCGTGACATAGAAACTTTTGACAAGAGTTTTGAAATGTCAGGTGTCATAATTTTAGTATGTTTTTTTTTCTAGAGTTGGCAAATTTTATACACCATAGAGAATATTCATAGACAAACGAATCTAAAGCTTCCTATTCACGAAATAAAAGTTTTAATCAGTCGCGGTGTGCCGGGACACATGTGTCCCGGCGGGGCGCAACTGCGATTCGCGATGCCGGGATACATGTATCCCGCCAGGAAGGAAACGGTGATGGATACAGATTTAACATGGAAACATTGTTAAAACAATATTCAAAAAGCCAACTGTTTGTGACGTTTCATAAGTGCTCATGTAAGCCTTTGTGACATAAGGTCGCTGTAAAATGAATGCCTCGTGTGTCAAAACAGGCATTTTTTTTTAAATCGGTTGAAAATGACGTATACGTATACAATACGGCGAAACCGTGAACCCAACATATGACTACTATCTTTGGATTAAACCCTCTAAATCATCGTAATATGGGAACAATGACGTACGACGGAACACTGTAACATTTTCAGTAACTCTTCCAGTGTATCTTAAGTGATAGAGACTAACAATGGAGCTAAGTATAATGGTGACACAGTTGGCGGGCGGCGACAGTCAGCCGCCACCACACCGCGCTGTGGTCACTGCGCACGCTATGCACTGTGTTTAGCGCACTACTGCAGGGACACTTGGAACTACACTAAATATATGTATATCTAAGTGATAGTAATGTGCCTTGTGGACATGACTACCTGACTCACAATGACCACAAACCGACACAACCATAGATCTCAACTCTACCTAATATTATAATGTGTAATTTTTACATGTGCGTAGTCTCCTGGCAATAAAGTTTTATTGCGTGTCAGTTATGCTACAATGAATACTTTTTCTTTTGTGGAAAATATCTACTTATAGGTAGGTAAGTATGCATCAACGATTTCCACCGACTCTTGTACAATACATGCGACAGGTACACTGTCGGGCGGTCCTCCAGCGACTCTTGTACAATACATGCGACAGGTACACTGTCGGGCGGCCCTCCAGCGCGGGTATGTGGAGCGCACTCAGCCATGCATGTTATATGCGACACATTTCGTAAATGTCGATATCTTCGCCGGACGCGAACTACAATGCATTATTCGTCGAAATGTAGCTGTATGTTACGGAAAATTCTGTCATGTAAGTATTTCACACCTGAGACTGTTGAGCATTCACCCTGTACCTTATGTGTATATGGTACTAGCTGAGGACCGCGGCTTCGCCCTTTAGAAATATTATATTCTAAAACCTTCCTCGAGAATCACTCTATCCATTGGTGAAAACAGCATGAAAATCGGTGCGGTAGTTTTTGAGTTAATCACGAACAGACAGACTGACAGACGCGGTGGAGGACTTTGTTTTATAATATGTAATGTTTGTTTTGTAATATGTATTGTTCAACCTTTATCATAGCAAACTGTTAGTTGAGTCTATAAACAATAAACAATGACGTAAGAAAGTCGCGCCGACACAGAAGTTATTGTAGGCGCAGTAGTATGAGTAATGAGAGACAAACTGGCGGGTGTCGTCTACATTCAAGTTTATTTAATAGAACAAAGACAGACATCAAGTGTAGGTCGGAGTTATTCGAATACACACGCGGCGGGCGATGCGGGGGCGGTGCGGCGCGGCGGCGGGGGCAGGGGGGCACGACGCCTCTACCGAATTAAATAACGACATCGTGTTGTTTAATATGTTACAATAATGAGCATTGTGTACCTGTCAGCACCTTCAAAAAAAAGATAATGTTTGTTGACATAAACGAGCAGGAAGTATCGACCTGTCGACATTTTTCTTTCTTGGAACGTGTCTCGAGGGCACAACACTTCAGCTTTCATGACTTTGATTACAGAACAAAATGTTTGCCTCTCAACGACCGTAAGCCCCAATTGGAGCCAAATCGTATCGTCTTTTAATTTGCGGTCGCTGAACCGTCGACCAGAGTACAAATAATAAAAACTTGTAGCCGTTACTGAATAATTATACGAAAATTAGATGGTGTGTAAAAGTAACAGACAAAAGTAGCAGTTAACAGACTTCAACACTGGTAATAACACTTTTTCAACTGGACAGAACATAATATGAGTCAATCGACACGAAACGAAAAAGAAGAACAGATCTTTGTCGCTGACTGTACCATTAGACCAGTTAGACAGTTTATAGACGAATGTGGCCTAGGGGCTGACACGCACAGTGCTGACACTAGACACAGGCGCGGCGTCGCTCACGTCAGCCCACGTCTCCAATAACATTGACTCTCATCACGTACAATCACAACGTGTGGGACCGACTGCGCGTTGTGATTCAACGTAAACGTCTGTGAGGCTCTCGTGACCGCTGGCGACCGATGCGATGTTGTTTTAGTGTTCCTTATTATTATAGCAAGCAGCGTCCTCTCCAAAATGGTCAAATGGTTTGAATTTTATGGATTTATTGATGTACACACAAAATACAGATAAGATAAAATATAAATATACAGAGAGGAGAGCTTAAAAGTACTTCTAAATAGGACGCTAGAGAAAGATCTCGTAACTAGATAATATATTAACGTAACTAGCACTTGGGGACCGCATCTATGTAATAATGTAAGTACATACTTTATTGAACTCCAATAGGAATAATCAGGAACACTGAACTCTACAAGTAACTGATAACATTCCAGGGGGTCCCCCGCGACCGCGCGCGACCTCTCACTCACAATACACTGTGTTAGTGTGACAGCCTGACAGGTGCGCAGTGTGTCTGGTCGGCCCGGAGCGGCGCTGTGACGCCGTGATTAGATAATAGACGTCACATTACACTCGCTCTCATTAGGCGATCGCCCGCAATTTGTTGTTATGTGTGGCAACCGCCTGTGGGGCTACGAAACCAGATGGATTTACACATTAGCGCGTTTCATTGAATACAAGCAAATATAGCGGCGCCTATCAATGCCGCCACAAGAAAAACTAACGAATAGGAACTATCGGGCAGTAGCCCCCAGTAGCCCCCCAGGCACAACAACCGCCTGGGCGGAGGATCCTCCCTTTTCTATGGAGATTTGCGGGACTTTACTGTCTGTACCGCATCCCTCCAAACAAACAACAACTCACAATGTACTGCACAAGTTGTCTCGTTCTGATTCATCAAGGCTACGCTATAATGACATCAAGCCGGTCTACCTATTCTCTCAACATCTGTCCGTGTCAACTTAGGTAGAGTGAGCATTAATTAAGTCAAATGGCATTTCATCCCGTTTGTATGAATCACAGTGAAGTATCTCAACAGTTTTATAGATTTCACCACCATATAGGTATTGCACGCACTAGCCCGCTTGCTGACACTAGCCCCGCGGCTGGCGCCAGTAGCGGGACTAGTGCACGCGGATTATTTAATTAATGTTCCCTTACGTAGCGCACCGCATAGTTGGCGCGGCTGCTAATCGCTCTGATTAGCTGCGGTATGGCTGCGGTATGCACGCACAGCGCACAGCGCTGCTGTTGAACTAAACTCTGATTGTTTTGAATATTTATCGGCGAATTAGTTGTGGCTGCATGTTTATCGTATCGAGCGAGAGGTTTGCGGAATGATCCCGGCGCGTTATCTGTAACTACAGTTACGCAACTTCATCTCTTTTTTTGACAACTTCTAATTTGATCAAGATTAATTGTTAAAAGTACTACTACTTATATACTGGTACTTACTCTACGAATCTAATCTAACTATATTGTTTTGCTAAATGATTTCTTCAATAACTTTAGTTTTAGCAAAACAAAGCAAATGAATTTTATTACAGCAGAAGGATGCTAGCCCTATGTGTACCGGACGCGCGTTTAATCTACTTTCATCTAACTCAGCAGATAGTCCTGTGCCGGGGACGCGAGACTCAGGACTGAACGGGGCGATACATCTCCCTTCGTTGCTACATCACGACACGACTAGAGGAGCTGTGATAGGGTTCAATGTTACAACTCACTGGCGCCACGAATAACTGCAGACCTGAGGATAAAGTGACGTGAAGTAGTTCACTTTATGTCGTATAAAGTGCAGCGACACGGGACAGCTTGCAGACCCGCATCGCTTCAGGACGAGTGTCCTGCTCCAGAGAGTTGTTGTCAACCAAGTGTCGCGTGTCGCACGGAACATTTACGTCGCAAATGTATGTTTATCGTGTTCCTGAGGTGGGTGTCGTTTCAAATATATGTAAATAACGCTTGTGAGAGGATTTTATGCGGTAACTTCAACTATGTTCATAGTGGAATTCGTAACACTCATGTTCCTGAGTGAACTTGGTATCGTTTCAACTAAACGTAATTATGATGGGGATTTTGTGTAGCGGTTTGGTTCGTTAACTCACCATCTGAGATAGTTTTAATTACTAAATAATTCAGTATCTACAAACGACCATCACAAAGCTACCACAGCACGTCATACGTGTTCGCTGTAAACATAACTTTTAGAGTAATAATCAGCACGTGTCCCGAAAAAAAATTCACCCATACTATAACCATACAAATATGATATAAATTTTTATATGTTAATATGTAAAAAACAATAGTTATAATGACCACTAATTATTTTTCTTCTTAGCGTGTGAGCAGCAAATTCTAACGACCCCCTAGCAATCTGCTTCTTCTTATTGTATAGGCAAGGCAGTAAGATGTAACGACCCCACACCCTAGTGTCAGAGATTCTAAACCGCCTCAAGAGCCTCCAACACGGTTTTTTGACAACCACCATTTGGCGGCCGGGACCACCGGCTTATCCGTGCCTTCCGCAGCAGGGAATCATCTTTCGATCAGAAAATCAGGTGATAAATGACTAGATACGCGTGTAGTTAGAGCAGTCGGCCAAGTCTCAACATAACGTTACAAGCGTCGCGTGTTGTCGTGATGGCGGCGACGCGCGACGCCACTCGACGGTTATGGCAGTGTTACGACTATGAGCATCACTGCGCGGGTGATAGTGTCGCTGCTGCTCACGATTATGTCATGAATGTCTACTGGTGTAGCTCGGGGAATATGGTCGTAAGTATGTAACAATAAACTCATTGCATGAACCTATATCCAATGTGAAGCAGAATAAACGCAATACCCCTTTAGGGGGCATTGTACTTTTTTATATTACGTTTGTTGTTTTGTACGCTTTAACAGTGTTGCTCCCATAGTTAAAGTTGTTCTTAATGATGCATACGATGACCCCTTAAGAGGAATTGCGTGTATTGCGTAAACGCTCTGAAAACATATCCTGTGCTCAGCTGTAGAGTTCTAAAATTTTTTGGAAATTGAACTGATCAGAGGGCCAATTTGACTAATTTTTAATCAATTTTGGAATTTGCATGTCAATCGCAAACTGTCAAGAAAGCCTTAATTTTCATACATTTTTGACAGATTGCGATCGAGATGCGAATGTGAAAATTAGTAAACTTGACACTCTGATACAATGAGCTGCAGTCGCACCAGTGCAGCAGGGACCGACCCGCTGCGGACACGTCTCACACACTGTATGTACTGTGTACGTAATACGTATACTGTAAAGCGGACACTATTATGTTTGTTCGGACAATTTAACAAGAAAACTAGTTTGTTCCCTTTTGTACCCAGTGTAGTGACAGTCTGACAGTACGCAGCGTGTCGGTAGTCGGTACACCGAGCGGGTGTGTTCTCCGCGCCATGTTATTAGAGATCACATTGAACCTCTGTCAACACAGCGGTGCGCGGTGGTGCGAGCATTCGCGATTGGTATTACAAGCACACGATGAGGTAATGTGGTGGCAAATGACGTCAGCTTGTTAGTGCATATTGTATGTTTGCAAAACGTTGCAGACAATGTCCGGTGTCCGTTACAAGCCCGAACACCGAACGAAGTCGCGACATGCCGGGCATATGATAATAACCACCGGACACCGACCTGCTTGTACTCATGTACCTACGTTTAGGTATATTTCACAGGGGAAGGGTTTAGAAATAAATCGTGACACTTCCGCGAACCTTTTATGTACAGAACGGTTTTCCAGAGAGGCTTTTGGCGCGAGGACAGGGTGAAGTAAGTAGTGGTCGCCTAACGACAGCCGCTGAGCCGTCACTACAAGCGGATTACCGCCCTGCCAACAGACAACCGCTCCCAAAATGGTTGGAAAATCTCGTATCTGAAACATCACAGGCAATACACGTACAGTCAGCAGAAGTCTATGATGAGAATAGTGATACATTTACTGTAGTAGTGAGACATTTCCGACCATTGAAATACCCCAAGTAACTCTTAAAGTTATTATTTGTAAGTTGTTGAGGTGTACCTGTAATATCTTATCTTCAATATTTTATATCTTTAGGAAGGCTACATATAAACATGTATACAATAAAAGTACTCAGGGCAGACAGTGCACTGCCCTAAGAACATTTATTTTGACCCGGATATGCAATAACATATTCCAGGAGACAGAGCAAGTAAAATAAAGATAAACAGACGGAGTAACACGCCAGGAAGCAAGCCCGTTTGCGAAGCGCACCGGACGCGGCGTGGCACGCGTGCCGTGCGAGCAAACGGCGTGCGGGGCGTGGGGAGCGTGCGCGCCGGGGGAGCCTTCACTAAATACAGTCATTACGTCGGGGAGCACGTTCGCTTTGTGTGCCTTATTTAAAGCAACTCGTATGAACTTCTGCGAATATTAGCCGTCGCTAACTGGATGCAATTAAATACATCTGTAAGTCAACATTATTAAAAAAATTACATTCATATTAAATTAATTATGAACACTAAGAGTGAGTTCTCTGCAGAAATTATGGACATGGCTAACGTGACGACGTCGTCAACAACGACTGAGTCACATCACTCGACTCAATGGCACATAATGCATGATTATAAGGAAAGGTACGTATATAGCAATGTATGTTTATGTAATACTACGTCAAAGTTTGTATAAGTTTAGCCCCTGTTAGCATTGCGACGAGTATCTCCTCGCGGGAGGGAGTAGCGCAACAAATCTCTTGGCGGAAGCGACGCAGGCGCCATCTCACGACGGCGCGGCGGGAGCGCGCGTATTACCGGCCGGAAGTGGTGTGACGCCTCAATATCCGGCGGGCTCTTAATTCCACGCCGCTCGCGATTCCACTCGAACACATTTTTATTTGATGTAATTTATATGAAGTGGAGCTGACGGACGACAGCGACGCGGCGGCGGCCGGCCGCTCGCAAATGACGAAGTAATGAGGAAAGATAAAGACGGCGGCATGACAGACATCCGCAGCTGATGAAGAGCTCCTTGCCTTCAGTAATGAGGGGATTACACAGATTACCATTGTATTTGTTCAGTCTGGCATTTATCATAATGACATTCATTATTTCTCTTTTTTTTGGTCAACCTTGAGGAGTAACATGCTTGGAAGTTATGGATGAAACTTAATGGAATATTGTCTTTAAGAGAGTCATGGCTTCCGTGGAAGTTACGGGCTATCACCTGCTTTGGGCTTATTCCGGCAAGTGACAGTACTATAGCCATCAATACCTAGTAACGATAACCAGTTAAAGCTGGTCTACTCTATTGAAAATCCGGACTACGCTGTGCCAGATCTTAGCACACTACTGTGGTATGTGGGGTGCGTGTCACGCGCCCGTTAGGCGGCTCATTACACGGCCACTCGCGACAGTAGTCGCCGGCCGAATGAATCTAACCGCTAACAGCCAGTTAAAGTATACAGAAATGACAGACTAGTAGACTACCCTCAATTACGCCGCTTATTTGTTTCGTTCACGGCGGCTTAATTTGACGTGACAGGGTGACTGACTCAACTGAGAAAGTTAGTGACATTTTAACATTTCCTTTAACGGTTTGTACCTAACTCAGTTAAAAACTAATAACGTAAAGATAAAATGATGTTAGAAATAAGAGTTTCCTTTATTTCGATCTCACTTTTTCTGCTTTTACCTCAAAAGACTTGCGAACGAAGGTTTTAACTATATGTGCCTGTTGACTAAAGTCACGAGAGCACAGAGCTATCCGGACAGTAATGACATTCTGCGTGCTTGTCCGATTCGGACAGATGAGCGGCGCAAGTGAGAGCACAGCGTGGTGCGTGACGAATTATTACCTACTTAGAGATGCAAAGATTGGCAGGATATGGCAACACACCGGGGAGAGTGGAAGTGGAACGCTGTGGGGAAGATCAGTGCCTAACAGTGAGACAATATTGGTCGCAAAGAAAAAAAAACCTAATTATAAAGGAGCAGAGGTCGCATCGATTAGTCAAGAATTTTTCAGTTTTTTAAGCATTCCGACTTAATTAAGCTGAAGCTTTAAAATCAGCGGCTCATACGGGAAAAGCTTAATTTATATTTCAATTGTGAAAACGACGGAGAGTGTTATTTTTTAGTAAAAGCTACGGATTAGTTAGATACGGCTTAATGTAAATATATGAAGCGGGTGTCGAGCTCCGGCCGCCAGGGAGGGACGGCGCCGAAGTACCGCGCGATCGACACGACCATCACGACAAGCGACGTGTTGTCTGCGACATCAGAGAGCTAACTCTAATAATTCACAATTTGTCAAAAAGCCTCAATTTCTACACATTTTTGACAGATTGCAACAGAGTTTCTACATTATTCCACGTTGCCAAAGTTTTAATTTTTTTTATAAACATGTCAATGTGAAGAAGAATTTTCAAGTTTACTCTAAAATGTAGCAAATAAAATTTCTTTTAATTGTTTTTAAAACTGGTTTCTCTGTCAATTTACCTGTCTTGGTTATAAATCGTAACACCTGAGCGGAGCGAGGATTAATCAGCCGGCGTCCGCTGGCGCCAGCCCAACACACACACTTTACCGTGGGTACAGCCCGTACAGCACACCCACACATCATACACACTGGCTTGGTTGCTTGGCGCACTCCCGCCATCGCTTCGACATTTACCAGAGTCATTAAATACGAGGAATAAAGTATACCTAACGCTTCTTTTATAATCGAAAAATATAAGTATTCTGTGCCATTCCGAGTTACAAGTAAAGATTAATTCAATATAGTGAGTAATTATTGTGCTACACAATAACGGACGTTTCAATTGCTGGGCAGTTGGACGCAACAGCAACAGCGGCATCAGCTCGCGACACCGCACGCGACGTCCGCGCCGGCCGCTTGTTATTACTACTGCATGTAATAATACACGTCCGCACGACGCCGACGTGCCCGGCCACAGAATGAGTACACTAGACGCACCCACATACACTGGTCTGCTTCTGGGAATACAGTTGCTGCTAGTGACAGCCAATCACAAGAGCAGCCCGCGCAGACGATCGACTTCCTTATCTTGTCGTCATCTCAGCTGTCGTCTGAAATAGTTAGATATTATTACAGCACCAGGACGGCTCCTTAAGCTCGTAAGCAGGTATAAGCTCATGTTCAATACAACCTGCATACATTAGTAGGTACATGCTATACGGTAGGTAGTCGCGCGAAGGCGAGTGTCGGCTAATGCAGCGTATCGGCGATCAGCTAAAAGCAGCGGAAATGTTCCGCGCGCACGTTACAGCGCGAGTGCGCTATAGCGAGTGCGCTGTGGCGCACTCGCTCTGTAACGAGTGTATACACTTACTATTACAACACTAGAGCACAATCACCTGCTTAGTACTTACCTCGACACATTATAATAATAAAAGTCCCACAATGGCGTAAGTGAATAAAAATACAAGTTGAAGTGACACGCCGACATGATTTGTAACAGCGCCGCAGATTTATGTAGGTAAAGTTTAGCTGCTCGCATGCAACTGTTGCCGACTTATTATTGTTTGCTGAAGTTTTTAATTAAACTTGTGACTCGCAGACTGTTGCTACTTGTGTTTGAGTATAAGTTTCAACTGTTACGCGTACTACGTTAGCGCAGACCTATATATATCTACCGCTACCTACATAATGTAAGCAACACGCCTATACTTCCCAACTTATTGGCAGCCATTGAGCATTACCCTCTATGAAACAACCAGAAGCTCAAGTCGGTCGGTTATCGGCACGCTTACACCTCAGAAAGATGGAGCTGGGTAGAATTGACTTTCGGTTTCCAAACTTTTTTTTTTAATATTTTGCAAAAAATTAACTCGCATCCGAAATCACAACTCAGCACTTATGGTGAGAAATCTACTCCATATTGCACAAGAATTAGAAACCTATACTTATCTGATAGCTCATGAACGAACAAACTTCTCGAATCTAATTTATCAAAATCCAGGAATACGCAAAGTCGATTTCCTAATTCCTGTACTACCGAGTAGTTACTAACTTCCACACTAATATCTCAGATCTGCTGGACCGGTTCACTTCACACGCAGCCGAATAAGATCGTGTGTGGTTGGACATCGGTGACTTACCTCAAAGCCCATTAGCTTTATAGGTCCGGCACATGGTCGGCTCCCTGCCACAGTCGGCGGCACTGGCGATGCGAGAATGTGACCGAATAGCTCGACAAATATATCGGACATCCAGACGCACTGTAACTTACCATCCCTACCTTGTTGCTATTCCACCAATTGCACTAAGCGTTTCCAAACTTCTTTTATAATGCGCACAGCAAAGGAGTGGAACTCTCTGCCTGCGTCTGTATTTCCGAACACTTACAAACCTAATCTCTTCAAAGTGAACAAGCTCCTTCTGGGTAAGCTCACTCCATAGTGGACTTTGTCTCTGTCATCTCTGACCAAGACTCAAATATAAAAAAGCATACTTACATTCAACTGAAACTATCGTAATTTTATTTGTAGGTATTTAAGTTTAAGTGGTGATATAGTACACCCGTACTCAAAAGAGTCAGATATTTCTTGCTCCAAGTGTGCTAGATACCGAGGATTGTGCACATTATTGACGCCCAACATGACGTACAATAAGTAAAATGAATGCACGTTCAAGCTTCAATCAAGTGCCTCTTGAATGCGATGAACGTTCGCACGAGTGTCTCGTGTCGGTATTTTAAAACTGCCTCGTCTTGGCACAATGGACTCGCGCTCACTGGATAGTGCACGCCGCGCGGACCACTCGTCAAGCTGCAGGCGAGAGGGTGCGGGAGGGGGGTAGAGTACCATGCGATACTAGTTGCAGTTTTTGAGACTGCGATTGATTCACACTCGTCGTTACCAGGCCCCGGCCCCGGCACCCGGCGCTCATTCACAACGCGCGCTGCCGCCGGCCGCCTATTTCCTCTCCAATAAACGACACTGTGCATGGCTGCGCCACAATCGACGCGCTATAGATTACAGGCTCGTGAGCCGCACACCTACAGTTTGTCACAAATAAAATGAAACACAAACAGTGCTATCGTCAGCTCGCAGTTCGCACACGTCCCACATTACGGAGCTGTTTGAAATTGAAATGTGTCTGCTGAATACCGTGTTTTAAAATAGCAGGTGGTCGCCGTTCTCGTTCAAATTTCGGATGGTCATAAAATAAATGAACCCTGTATTATAATATACATTTGTACTCTCAGATTTCAGAGTCGTGTTTATATGCTACCTAAAATATGAGAACACGTCGGTCGGTTCAGCGCAACAGTCTTCCAAATAGTCGACGTGTGTAATGAAACAATGCACTAATGCACTTACGTCGCTCCGACGCGACGTAGCGAGAGACGCCAGGCTCGGGCTCGAGCTCTCGGGTTCTCGGCACACTCGTTGGTGCTTCTGCAAGTAGAGCGCCGCTTATTGTTGTTTTATTTAAACATGAAACATCCTTGAAATTCGTACTGACATGAACGGATTCTGATCACCTGACAACACTACCTATGTGTTTAGATTTTCGTTGACTAAGAGTAGGTGTTAGAACAAGTTTAACCTCCAAATTACACGACATTTGTATGTAGGTATAGTTTATGAGTTACGGTCGACCAAAGTTACAACATTTTATCACTCACTGACTGACCGATCATCAAAATTCTAAGGTACTTCTAGCAGACTTAGAAGGCATCAGGATAGGTTATTAGCCTTGTAAAGTGAAAATTATAAAATCGTTAATAACTAATACCTATAACTTAATAACTAATAGAAAACATACATAGATAGTTTTTACAATTACAGTTAGGTAGTTGTCATAGTTTTTTTAATTTATATTATAATTATAGTGACTTGGCAATGAGCACTAGAAGAAACAAATATAAAACGGCATATTGGAGGAGTTGAAAGTAACAAATGACGCACGCTTAAATTTTAATATCACAGAATTCATATTGTATTGGTGTGTTCATTAACTGTCGTCCCAACCGAATTGTGATAAAGGCCGTCTCATCCAACTGCACATTAGAAGACGCAAACACTAGTGCACTCTCTGTTCCTTCACTTTAATTTGTGCTCTTTGCCAAGTCACTATAATTATAAGGGAACTATATTTTCTATCACCAAAATTTATATTTGTCATCAAGTTGTATCACCTAATAAATAGATCTATCGCCACGAAATATTTTCGTTCTCAGATAAACAAAAAGTGTTCCCAGGTATGAATTATCAAAGTTTTATTACTTTGTACTCAGAATGGTAGATCTGTCACCAAATAAATTGATTAATTAAAAGAAAAATGGTTAGGTTAGGTTAGAACTGTGACCTACGCACGAGCCGAGCAAGCGAAGCAAGCGGTGCGGTACTAGACCTTATATCTCAGGATTTTAGGTGATTTATTGTGGAACTGATTTTGCATTGTTTGGTGACTACATTTTGGTGACAGATCTACTATTTGGAGGACAAACCCTATTATTTAAGAAACACAAAACTAATTAAATTGGTGATAGCTTAAATGATACCCTAATTATAATATAAATAAAGAAAACTATTGATACAGTCACTAAGGGCGGGTTGTATCAAACAGTTGGTTAACGTAACATACGTACGTCAAAAAGTTACGATTACGGACGATGTTTGACGTTCGTTAAATTAGAAGCGTTGTTTCAAAACATTCTGGTATAAATTCCTGCTCATCCCAATAGCTAAGTTATTGACACGGGTCCTACCTAAATAGCTTTTTTTTGCATTCCACCACTTATTTGTGACATCAGAAGAACTGGTATTGAGGAATTCAAAAGAATTTTCACAATATTGTTCTATTTGACGCAACTAAAGTTACGTTAACGAGTGCTCAGACCATCTGTTAACGTAAACGTTATATTTTACGTGCGTTAACGCTGACATTTTGTGAAACAACCCAATTTTTAGATTTGACGACAGTTAGCACCATTTTTAACGTTTACGCGTGCGTTAAGTGTAGTTGAAACAACCCGCCCTAAATGTTGATTTTTAATTACAAAATAAGTTGAACAGGACTTGGTTTCTATGAGATCTCTTGGCATTTTTTTTTGTTACATTTAAAGTTTTTGTTGGGATTAATCTTTCGTGAAGGTATTAAATCTATACTAATATTATAAAGCAGAAGAGTGTGTTTGTTTGTTTGTTTGGTTGAACGCGCTAATCTCAGGAACTACTGGTCCGATTTGAAAAATTCTTTCAGTGTTAGATAGCCCATTTATCGAGGAAGGTTATAGGCTATATATCATCACGCTAAGACAAATAGGAGCCGTGCAGTAATGGAAAATGTGACGCAGACGAAGTTGCGCGGGTCAGCTAGTTAATAATATACTTAAGTGATGTATTTCTCGTATTAGAAGATTCATCAATAACTCGTCACCATCGGCGGTTTCCTGATTAGTTCCTAAAACGTTAAGATTTTTGAGTTGAATTCCTGAAATAATTTGAAGCAAAACCTCTGGTCCAAGTCGAACAGATTCCCAACATGAGCGCGTCCCGCTCTCCACAGAATACAGATAGGAACCTCAGCGCCACAGACTTATTCCAGATTTGTGTCTAGATTACAAATAAGGATTTTACATAGCTTCGGGGTGTTGGAGGCGACGCCGGCGGTAGCACGGCGCGGCGGCTCCCGCCGGGGAACACATTTCAATAAAGTTTTTCAACGACGACTGTTCGGGGTACACCAAAGAAGGCATTTGTAATCGGTGTGTAAAATCTGTACCTAAAAACCGCTTTTTATAACATTACCTACAATACGATGGATAATATGTTCTACTACATAAGACAGGAACTACTACTACATATTAGCTTCGTGCATCATTACGACAATAAAAAAAGTCAAATACATTTCATAGATTTACGTGTTCCCAACTTTCCATGGTTGGAATGCCAAGATAGTATTACCGCTGCAGAACTAACAACTATGTACCAGAAACTTTAAAGAAATCCCAAAGTTAGGCACGGATTGCAGTCGCAGCGGGCTCTCGGCAAACATCGAGTAACATCGGTAAACATCGGGTAAACAAGGCGGCGTGAGTTACACGGCCGGCCGTCACACCGTCACACCGTCGCCGCACTTTACCGCCGGATTACTTTACTGCTTACTTTACTTTAGTGCGACCGCGCGCAAATTGAAACAGAGCCAATCTATTGTGACCGTCGTGAGGAACCTCTGCCGACTGTCGCTACTATAAGTGTGGCTCGCTCCGACATCCCTGTTGCAGGAAAATGTCAGCTTCATCAATTTCCAATCGATCCTCCGAAAAATTCGGACATTACACTATCGCACAGCTGTTCGTTTTAATTAGCATCGTTTTTATATCATTACAGTTTATGAATACATAATCCTCCCGGCGGCGGCGTCGACCTGCTATGTGCCGCCGTTAGTATTCAGTGCCGCACAAACTAATTAAGTACTAGTTCTTTGCAATAAGTATAAAACTCGCCTCGTCTCTAAAACATTCCGATTGGTTTCCCCCTCTCCTCGCCAACCTTCTCTCCGTTCGTTAACTATTACTTCGCATTTTTAAAACAGCAAAGTAAATTCGTTTCGTTTACGCCTCTCAAATATTTATGTCATATTTTGAATGTTGGCGTCGTCTGTCCACTATGCACTATGCACGGTGCGCGGTGTGCTCTCTGTTTAACGATTTGAATTATTTTTATTTCACTTTTATTTTGGTTCCGAATATGACTTATGCACCGGCCTGTGTGTGTAAATCTGTCTACCTATGGAGACTTTTTTCAGCAAAAGTGTTTGGTAGACTAGAATCGTGAGCACACCTTATGGTGAGGAACCCGCTGTAAGTATTTTTCAGTGGCTCCACAAATAATTAGCGACTACATGTAAATTGTACACAAATGTTTGTACACGTGTACTCCAGAAAGTCTTCGTCCGCTATAAGCAGCCAGATGAGACTCAGTCATTACTCTGTATACGGACTATACGGTACTCAGTGTTATGACTTAATTTATTAATGAATTTATGTTGTAGGTATACAGTATACCTACAACATTAATCAGTGATAGGTAAATAAAGAAGGTTCTGACGTCACTTATACTTGGATCTCCACTCCTGGCCTCCACGAGTATTAGAAGTCTGTGTCAAAAGCTTCATTAGCATTTTGCTATCGACGTTTTTCATCCGTCGTCATCCATAATTCATATTTTATTCAATTAAGTCCAGGTTACGTCCGTTAACTGTCAGATCTGTGTTACTTCAAAGTAAAACCAATAACTTTTAGAATTAGCAGATAGGAATTTTCCGTAATTGTCACAGCTCGCAGCTAGAGCTCCGTCGGTCCGTAAGAAGTTCGCGAACAGTCGTCTAACTGTAACTCAATTAGCGCTAAGAATCGTGTTTCAAAGCTTGAGCTGCCGGCCGCGGGCGAGCGCGGCGCGAGGAGCGGGGCGCGGAGTGATGGGGCGCGGGAGGGGTACCGCGACGTCCGGCTGTGATTATTGCCTATCACTAATTACAGCCGGCTCCGGCGTCCAGCGTCCGGCGTCCGGCAGGAGGCAACTCCTCAAATAATGTCCTCGACGAGTAAGACGATACTTGCGTCGCGTCACATCATCATATTGTCACCGGTGTTTAGACGACAACGTTTACGACCCGAACTTATTATGTGTTTTGCACGAACCAAGCAGGCGTAGCTGGTCGAGCCCGCTACGTTCAGTTTGGTGACTCTATTTGCTCAGTAATTGAAAACAGGTTGATGTAGAAGTACGTGGCCATGTTTAAGAGTGACTGTAGGTATCTTATGGAAGTCGTTATTTTTGTTATTCCTATACAGAACATAACCCTGACCCCGCATTCCTGAAACATCACGTTTAATGCTTCTTAGGTTGCTAGTTTGACACTATCATCCCCGAATAAGAATGTTTATTTTGCCCAACAATATCTACATGAAGTGATAAATCTGTGCTCGCAGAACTTGTAGTGGTCCAGTACGTGTGTTAGAAGGTAATCCGCCGTCAAGTGCGAGCGACATGTCGCCCGGGCGGGACACGTCCGAACATGTCCGAACATGTTGGACAGTGCCGTCGCCTGCCGGCCGTCTCTCGAGTGTTATCTTTGAGATTCATCTGAGGCTTATTATGGAGGTACTTTGTTTAACTCATAATCTTCACACGTAGAATCAATTGCTAGGTGATACCTACCCGGTCGCGGTACCAAGTTGATATGTGTGGTCTGACTTTGGACTCTAGACAAAATTATATTTTGGGAGCGACAACGATTCTCAAAGTCTAAAATGTTTGGGATTGACCACATATTTCGATAGCGCATGTCAATCCCGTTGACTTCATACCGACACTTGTAATCGCGGAAAGACCGTCACCATGTCTAATTGTCCGACAGAAAATCCGACTCGGAATAGTAACATTTATTTAACAGAAGAATAGTTGGTTTCTTTTTGAAATGTGTTACTGGTTCCTCTTTTATGGAATTAGGAATGTGGTTCAAAATAACCTACACATTCTTTACGTATTTTTCATTTTATTTATCTTCTGCCGTGACTTACTCCCGGGCCCGCGGAACGGAACATACTTCCGGGATAAAAAGTAGCTATTCCAGTCTATAATATATCTCTGTTCCAAATTTTATCCAGATCCGTTCAGCCATTCTGGTGTCTTGTACATGAACTTTCCATCACTGTAAGTTATATAAGCTGTTTTTGGTGTACAATAAAGAATTAAGAACAAACATCCATCCATCCAAATTTTTGCATTAAAACATTAGTTACAGTAGATTAGATTAAAAATTTTGAGTAAACATCGAAAAAACCCTTATAAATATAAGATTTTGAAAACGATTGAATTTCGGCCATACATAAGGGGGGTTCAATTCAGCACCTGAAGGATACATGTCGCATTACAAGAAACTCTGTATAACTACATAATTACATCACTCGCTGGTGTGTCGTACACGTGTCCTCGTGACAGCTGACACTTGTACTACACACACGTGTCGCGCCGGCACACACGGCCGGCAGCTTGGGGCACGCAATTTCTCAGACCAAATGCAATTTAATAGGGCTGAAAACCAACAATACTAAAATGGAGATTGAGATACAATAAACTTTATTCTTTTGTTTTTAAACGGTAACCTCTCGCACCACCAACCGATTTTGTGAAAAAACATTCTCATAGAAATAGGATGTATGGTACCTACCCACAGATTTAACATACACGCGGGTGAAGTCAGCAGCAGAAGCTAGAAGTGCAATGTAAAATAACGACCATCGTTCACGAACGCGTTGCTACGAGCGCGTAGCAGAAACTTGCGCGAAGACCATCACGTTTACACTGTAGCAGCTACAAGCACGCCGACGCTGTCTACGCCGTAGCAGCAACAAGCTTGTAGGTGTAGACGATGACTACGCCGTAGCATCTACTAGCGCGTAGATGTAATTATATTATGTGACTAGCTGACCCGCGCAACTTCGTCTGCGTCACATTTTCCATTATTGCCCCGCTCCTGTTTGTCTTATCGTGATAATATGTAACCTTCCTTGTTAAATGGGCTATCTAACACTGAAAGAATTGTTCAAATCGGACCAGTAGTTCCTGAGATTAGCGCGTTCAACCAAACAAACAAACTCTTCTGCGTTATAATATTAGGAAAAATGAATAAATCAACTTGAATCAAATTGCAAGATATTATGATGATACAATTTACTTCGCACTTCAATATTCAGGCCAAATCCAGCCAAACCTTCTTTCTAATAACCTAGTAAGACGGATAAGCGGGCAATTTACAAACCCCGTAGATGCTATGGGCGAAGGTCATTCTTTCAAAATTGACGTCACACGCCAACACCATCTATCGAATACTGCACGCATTTGATCTCTAGGTATAGTCCAGCCTAAGTTTGATAGATGGCGCTATATCATATATATATTTTACTTCGGAAAGACTATAATAATTATAATTTTATTAAATCACATTTTTTAATTATAAGGTATGAACTGATTACGATGAAACAAAAAACTTAATATTACTACAATTTACGCACAGTTTATTGTTATGTATAAAAGTTACGTGAAGTAATGAGTGCTAAGTGCACATAACCCTAATTTTACTTCTGGAAAACTTTAAATTCAAATATCTTTTGATGGACTGAACTGATTGCAATAAAACAAAAACTAAATGTTATTTGAAGTTACGCTCAATCCTTGTGTATAAAATTTAACTACATTGCTTTCGCACATTTTACGTGTTGCCCGAACAAATAAACAGACAAACAGACACAAATTCGAAAAATGCTGGAAATGGGTTCTATTGGTTGTTTTTTAACACCCTAGCTATTTCTTTTTATTTTTTTTTCATGTACAAAAACCACTTTTCTACAGTTTTATTATATGTATAGATATAGATGTCTGTTTCAGTATATATTTTTAGTAAACAGTTTAAATAGTATGAATTATTAAAAAATGTAGTTAAATTACATTATCGTAATGCAATTAGAAAATACATTCTACCACAGGGAAGCGAACTATTGGTATCAATATACTAATATAACAAACAAAAACCAACAGTCCATTTGTAATATTAACTAACGCACCCGTTGGCCCCGCTCGCCCGCGGCATCACACGAACTTTGTGTCAAACGCCGCCTTTCTCCGTAATCCCCTTTCATTATTATTAGTTTACAGCTGAACTCGCAGCCGCTTCAGCGCTGTACAGCTGTGTCGCGTCTAGTCGCAGAGCGCGGTGTGCAGCGCGTTATGCTTGAACGGTGGCTCCCTGCGGGTTGTCACTGCTCGTATTGGCTTTGATTATTAACTTGGTGTTCATAATAAATAGACGAAAAGAAGACTCACTGTTAACAATATCATTCATCAAGTTTGAGGCAATTTTGTAATTTTAAAGGGAATTTTTCGTTTACGGAGACGCGAAACGTCGAGCGTCACTCAAGCCAGTGATGACTTGAGATGGCGCTGACCATCTCAAGTTCATTGAGGATTTATTGGGAATTGGCAAGAGGCCAAGTCAGAACACTTTTTCAAGAAATCTATTGAAACTTAAAACTTGGCTTAGAAGCAGATACCCCTCAGTAGCTGATTTAAAATCCCGCAAAGGCAAGCAAGTAGGGACGCCGTACGCGAAACTCGAAATAATCGACGCCGCACGCGCCACTCGAAAAAAGAGACGCCGTACGTGACGCTGTAAAAAAGAGGCGCCGCACGTGAAGCTCGAAAATAAAGACGCCGCAGGCAACGCTCGATAAAAGAGACGACACACTCAGCGACACAGACGCCGCACGCAACGTTCGAAAAAAAACGACGCTGCACGCGACACAAGAAAAAAGATAAGCCGCAAGCGACAAAACAGACACCGCACGCGAAGCTCGATGAAAAAAGACGCCGCACGCGACGAAAGAAAAAAGAGACGCCGCACGCCACGCTCGAAAAAGACACGCTGCACGCGACGCTCGAAAAAAAATACGGCGCAAGCGACCCTCCAAAAAGAGACGCTCGATGAAAGAGGCCCTACGGTTTCAGAGTCAAATTGTTTTGGAAAAGAAAGGATAAAGATCTTCATAGTTTTCTCAGTCACTTTTTTTTACTGTTGATAGGCACGCATTTGACCATTCTCTGATGGTAGGCGATGATGCACAAGTTTGGGCTGTCTATGGCACTTGCTTTGAGTGAACCTTCTCACAAGTGACTGAGTGGTGGCGCGGCTCAAGTGGCGGCGATTAGCTTTAAATACGTGTTGTTTGTGATCCTCTCCATCACATGTAACATGTGCCCACAACCGACCCTGTGTTCGCATGCTGCACGTCAGTACAAACGGTATATCTGTCTATCGAGATAAATGTTCATTGCAGATCCTTTTTTTTACTATTGATAGGCAAAAGTTTGACCGCTATCTCACCTGATGTTAAGCGATGATGCGATCTAAGGTGGAGCACGCTTGCCTAGAAGTAACCGATTCTATAATTTATTAATACTATAAACTAATTTAATACTTTCTGTACGTAAACAAAGAACAAAGTTCACAACGTAGTCGAAATTCATAATCAATGTTCCTGCAAAAGCGCAAATATAAAATTGTTTTCTGTTATTTATTTATGTTTTTATCATTTTTCCTTAAATAATAATAAATCTTTATTCAGAATTTTTCCTTAAATAACCTATCCTGGTGCCAAATTTGAAGGTTCTAAGTCTGCTAGAAGTACCTTAGAATTATGATGATCGGTCAGTCAGTGAGTGATAAAATGTTGTAACCTTGATCGACCGTAACTCGTAAACTTTTTATTCAATTGTCATGTAATTTGGGGGTAAAACTTTTTTTAACACTAACTCTTGATCACCTATCTGAAACCTTAGCTTTGTCCACATCGAAGATATAGCGGGGGTGAAATAGCCGCGAATGGCTTCGAGAACAGGATGGTACGGCCGTGCTCGAGACTTGGCTGGGGCACTGCCGTGCCCCCAGATTTTAAAGATGACAACAAGCATGCTATACAGTCCATCGGGTTCAACAGATCGCTCGGTACCGTCCGGTTTCACGCGCATGGCACCGCTCTGACGTAATTAGCTCTGATAAAATTATTTCCGGAACGCCGCCACGACGCCATGTGCGCCGACGCTCATCACCAATTAATATTATAAAAACCGAACTCAACTAGCTGGAGCTACTCGCGTCAACTCAACTAGCTGGAGCTACTCGCGTCAACTCAACTAGCTGGAGCTACTCGCGTCAACTCAACTAGCTGGAGCTACTCGCGTCAACTCAACTAGCTGGAGCTACTCGCGTCAACTCGCCGCGAAACAGACCGCGGAAGTGGATCAATGGCGGCACGCGATGCACTGCGACACTTTGAACGCACCACTATGATAACTTGCAGCACGTTATAGCACCAACTAGTACATGGCACTGATAACATTGAGGGGGTAGCTGATAGTAGCTGATAAGACGTGTCCCAGTGAGTACGTGACACGTGCGGTGGCGCGCGGCGGCTCACGACACGTGGCACACGTGGCGTGGCGACACTTGGCTGAAACTACACTAATATCGCAGAGTACTACTCTAGTGGCTCGTTATATGTGCTTCAACAAACATGCACTGGTCGTTTGAAGTAAGTGCATAGTACATTGTTTGTTCACTGCTCTAATCAGGCCGATTTAGTATAAAATTACAGTGTTTGAAGTTTTTCCGAATTCATTAACTAAAAAAAAAATTACTTTGTCTAAAAACCCGACCGCTAAAAACGACTAAATAGTTCCAAACAAGGCGCTCGTCCACCGTGCCACCGACTGCGTCAGACTGCTTGTCAATTTTTAGTTTCCTACATTTTTGGTATCGTCTCCGCAAGCACTTTATTTTGATACCCCACTTGATAGGTTTTTAGGTTTTAATTTAAGACATAATATTTCGCCAAAAATCAGCCATTTTAATCCTTAATTTTGTTTTTCTTTTAATTTTGATGAACCCAGTGTCACTCTCGTGTCGTAAGACGAATTTATTGATACTACTCACATAAAAATACGACAAGCCGTTTAGGCTCTTAAGGTATATGCCAAAGAAATATACATACATACACTCGAAAAAACATGACCCTCCTTTTTCGCAGTCGGGTAAAAACTACGGTAGTTGTAGGTGTTCGTAAAAAAACCAAAGAACTGTTTCTCTGTGTTTCGATCTGGCGCCAACGGCTTCGTAACTTGAAGAGGTAGAGCAAATGAAATAGTCGACGTTTGAGTTAGTGTCACCGCAGTCCCGCTGTATACCTCCACATTCTCATTTACCTACTTTTGTAGTTCAATGTGACGTGTGACACGTGACCACATCACTGTTGGCTCACATGCATGGCCATGTTGGTCCCAGTCGGTTGCAGAGTGAGAGTGTGTGCGTGCGTGTGGTGCAGCTATAACGATTAGTGGTCAGTTTTGATAAACGCCGGCGAGTGGCGAGTGGGCATTAGTAGTGTGAGCAGCACGCGCCGCCCCCGCACGCCGCCCCGCACGCCGCGCCGCACGCCGCCCCGCACGCCGCCCCGCACGCCGCCCCGCACGCCGCCCCGCACGCCGCGCCGCACGCCGCCCCGCACGCCGCCCCGCACGCCGCCCCGCACGCCGCCCCGCACGCCGCGCCGCACGCCGCCCCGCACGCCGGCTTTGTCGCCCCGGTCTATAGGCTGTTAGTGCTGGTGTTAGTACACACACAGTAGGTATTTGTGAGGATTCGAAAGAGCTTCTATTTACGCTCCAGACTGACAAAATACACCAACATCTCAGAGCCGCCAGACGTTACTGTGCGGTTCTGTAATCTCTCTCTGGGAGCACTTCATTCTAACATTAATTAGAAATGGCATGAGTGCTAAATAATGTAGTTACAAGTAAATAACCACCTCGTCACGTAACATGCCGCTATCAACAGCCCACACTCAGGAGTTGTATTAAATTCGCTACAATTTACTATTTTCTGTTCGTGACACATTTCTCAGAATTCGGCTCACCTTTACAAAAAACGACGTGAAAATGTTGCGAGGTGTGGAGAGACGCGCGGCGCGGTGCGGCGCGGTGCGGCGTGACAGATGTCATGTATTTATACACAGAGCGGCGCAGCGCGGGAGAGTATTGTCGGGGTCGCGCGATGTACTCGCGAGACAAGCGGGTTATTGAATTGTCCGCCGACGACGAGGCGCGGCGCGGCGCGGTGTGACGTCACACGCCCTTCTGACACACTCGAGCGAGTGAGCACCAGGTGACGTATTTGCATATACGGTAAAGTTCAGGCGATAGGTGAAAGTGTAGGAACAATTTCATGTTCAATGATATTCAGAAATTTAGAAAACCGCGCTTCTGTTCTATGAGTTCCTGAGTTGATTAGGCGTCCCTCTTTAATATGTGTGCGTGTTGGCCCTATTTACATGATACAGCTCTTGCCTAGCTTTTTTTTTTTTTTTTTAATTCAAAACGGGGAAACTCTTGACCCAAATCTCACCTGATGGAAAGTGATGATTAGGCCGAAGATGGAAGCGAGTTTCACCCGGAATCCTCTTACACAGAGGAACTGGCTATCATACCTCTTACTGCCGGAACACAGCAATGCTGTTAACATTGTTGTTATGGCGACAGACTTAGACATGATGGTGGTAGCTTGCCAGGCGGACTTATAACAAGTCCTACCACCAACCAAACCGAACAAAAAATTTGCCCCCGCTGGGAATCGAACCCGGGACCTCTGGGTCTGAATCAGGTGGTATAACCACTAGACCACGGAGGCGGTTAGTGTCACCTGTTTAGCACCACCCGGGGACCACGTGTAGGGATTCGCTGAAGGGTATTCTCCTACGGACGCGGGTGACTCGGCCCCCAAAAGCTTAACACTTACTTTAGACCTTTGTACCTAGTAAGGTTTTTCATTCAACTTAGTATTTGTCTAATATTGAACTGGTCAGTAAATAAACAGCTTTTGAAGCAATGACTAGCATCTACTTAAATATGTACCTATAGACCGATTTTAATAGGCGTGATAGTACCTATACTCTGCTACTGGATATCTAGAAATTACTCGTACTTTTACTGGCTGCATGATATACGTTCAATAATGATTCGTTGTTATGTTGCTACCTTCACCAATCACAACGGATAATTTTCTTCTTTTATATTAACGTCTTTGTCAATAGTGCTGGAAGTAGTGCTCAGGTGGCGTGACATCTTTCACTTTGTTGATAATAAACAAAAACCTACCCTTGCTAGCCCTTTTCCACCAGAACTGTTCTAAACTAGGTTAAATAAACGTAATAGTGTCATTTGGTAGATATTGAAATCTTTGCCGCCAAATGTCCGCTACTCTGGCAAGCAATAATGTCACACTTCTCAATTGTAGCCGCCCGCGCCGCCAACTAACTCAAACAAACGACGGAAACCTGCTGACCCAAATGCCAGCGCTCGTGACCCCCGCGCCCGACCGCCGCCCTCGCAGACAGGGGTCACGGCACGCTGGACCTGCACTACCGATATGAATACGACACGAAAATATACATATAGAAGGGGGAAAAGGTTCAGTCGATGTTGTGACAATAATACCTATTAAAATGACGTAGATTTTAACTATGTACGAGTATGCACGCAAAACCATTTGTCAATAGTTATAATCTATACTTACTATATAATATAATAGGGGAATCCATCCGCCACATTATTTCCGGTTGTTCTAGTCTGGCTAACGGAGACTATTTGCACAGGCACAACCTTGTAGCCAGGATCATCCACCAGCAACTTGCTCTGAGATACAATCTTGTGGAATCGAAAGAACCGTACTATAGGTATGTGCCCGACCCAGTTCTCGAAAATGGCAATTGCACGTTGTACTGGGATCGGTCTATCATCACTGACAGGACTATTGTTGCCAATAAGCCTGACATAGTGATGATAGACCGACTAGAGCGTCGCGCAATGGTTGTTGATATAGCAGTCTCTCATGACGAGAACCTCGTGAAGTCTGAGAAAGGGAAACAAACGAAGTATCTTGACTTGGCTCGCGAGGTTGTCGACATGTGGGATGTGAACACAGCAGTCATTGTGCCGATAGTCGTAACAGCCAATGGCATAATAGCCAAGAGCCTCGACCAACATCTAAAGAGGCTCTCGTTGGGCAGCTGGATCAAGGGCTTGATCCAGAAAGCAGTACCTACGCCTGGACACGGCGCGTATTATTAGGAGGTTCCTCTCTCGGGAGCCTTGACCACCGGAAGCTTGGACCCTGTTCCCGATGCCGGTGGGCTACTATTTTTATATTTTTAAAGGTTTTTTGTTAATTAATTTTATAGAAATATTTAAAAATGTAAAATATATGTACAAAAAAATAAATAAATGGAATAATCTATACTAATATTATAAAGCAGAAGAGTTTGTTTGTTTGTTTGTTTGGTTGAACGCGCTAATCTCAGGAACTACTGGTCCGATTTGAAATAATCTTTCAGTGTTAGATAGCCCATTTATCAAGGAAGGTTATAGGTTATATATCATCACGCTAAGACAAATAGAAGCGGAGCATTAAAGGAAAATGTGACGCAGACGAAGCTGCGCGGGTCAGCTAGTCCCAAATAATTGTATGATGATTTATTTGCTGTCATGACTCGTAGTCGTAATACAGCGTATAATAGAATTAATAGATATTAACAAAACATGCATCCACGAAGGATCTTTAAAAACATTAAGATGTGGTTGGCATCAATGAATTGCAAGATGTGCTACTTCTGCATTACTTCTGTCGTGGTTTTAAGACCTAGTCTGGAGCGTGGTGCACAGCGTGTGTCCCGCGCCGTGTCGCGCCGTGTTGCACCGCGCCGCGCCAGGTCAAGCCGCGCCGCAGCCGCCTAGCAACCATATTCATGCCAGCGCCGGAACTGTGATGCTACTCGAATATAACTCGATTTTATTACCTTCTACATAGTATAAACACGGTCAAACCTATTATCTGACAGGAATGGCTAGATACGTTACACCGTCTTCTTATAAATTATGGAATAATTGTCTTCAAATGTCACGGTGGGCACTTTTTACATTTCGTTTAGTATGCCCTTGTTATCAGCGCCTCTAGCGGCGAGGCATCGCACTTCACTTCACTGACTACCAGAACATGAGGCGGGACTACAACCGACATGAATCAGTCTCACTCTAACGTCTATTTACTACGTAGGTATTATAAGGACCTTGCCCAGGAATTTACATCTTCATTAAGACCAATTGGAATACGCTGTAGAACACAACTGGGTTGACCGGCTGAGCGACACTGCTGAACGTGTACACTTGAGCGCGACTCGTCATCAGACCTCTACGAGACTCGTACTCGCGCGTGCTCCTGTAATAATTGCTGAATAATGAAATAATAGGATGTCGCCAACAACACGTAAACTTTTAATTAATATCGCGCGCTCTCGTAAATCCTTCGCTCTGTCACTTTATTTTATTAATGTTCTGCTGGAAGCGGGCGAGAGGCGAGCGGTGCGGGGGGCGGGGGGAGATGGGGGTGACTAACTGTAGTTGTCATCGACACGATTGTGCCGCACCGAATAAAACGAGAAACTTTAATTAACGTCCAATGAGCCGATACACTGGCGGCTTATCCGCCGCTAGTAAAGTACGCGCCGCCAGCGGGCCTGCCCCTCGCCGTGCACCACTCGGCGCGGCAGCGCGGGTCAGCTCTCGCTGGTCATATTCCTGCTGACCGCGGCGGCGGATGTAAGCTCGGGAGCTCCGCGTAATGGGCGGCGTCTGATGGAGCCGCCGCCGCAGATCCACTCTCCTATAACTTCAGCGAGTTACGTCCGCCGCAGCGACCACGAGCGACACATACACGATCTAATAATACTAACAACGTTCGCTGACTTTTCGATTCTCGAACAATAAGGTCCGCGACGTCTCGTTTATCGTCGGCTACAATTTCGACTTGAAATGTTAAGTTACAAAACGAATTCTCAAAGTTCTTCGAAGTTGGCCGACATTTTTTTGAAGTATTTGCAAGTTGAAGTCGTTTCGGTTAAGTGTTTCGCTGAAATTTACAATCACGCTAATCTGCGGCCGAGCGCGGGGGGAGGCTGGAAGGAGGGGTAGCGGGGGGAGACGACGATCTTTTGAGAAGCGACGAGAGCTGCCGAGCTATTTATACCGCTAAATCAACTGCCGCTGCCTTTATTACTTGTTTATTTTGGGGTCATCGTTCAAGTTACGACACGATAACAAGCCAGGTGTTCAAGGTGTATGTTGTAGAGCGCAGTAGGTGCGCTGGCTGAGCCGTCTAGATGGCTTCGTTACAGGACTTAACATCAGGATTACCGCTGAGCTTTGCGGCGCAGAGCTCGCACTAATGTGCCGCCACTGCCAGCTGGCTAGTACAGCCCGGCAGTTACGTATCTAACTAAGATAAATAATAGATATGACATAAATCTCAATATGGCTGACTGAAAGTGATTCCTATCATTATAACATAATGTCACGTCTGTAGTCCTCCAGTAGACAGAGGCCGTAGCGCGCAGGAGTCGTGACTTGCGTATTAGATTAGAAGTCAAACTTATTTTGCATCGTCGTGTGGCACTAACAACACTTTAATATTAAACCAAATTTAGCGTAAAGTTCACCGACTCACAAAATTACGTTCGTTTTGACCTCACCCTAACGCATAACAAGACTCCTTACATTTCTTGTCGTAAATTCCTCAATGTCTTCATTAGGTTGTCGCAACAGATACCGTGGTCTTTTGCTTTTGGTGTGGTGATTTCCCCCCCCCCCCTAGATTCGTCCATGAATGCCGTAATCTGGTGAAGACGTATCACGTTCACAGAAACATTGATTTCGATATAAATGCCTGACTCGCTCAATGTAACTTGCATAAATTGCAATTTGCACAAGCAAGCATGTAAAATGGAGACGACAAACCCCTTATAAACTGTTGTTTGAGCATGACAATTATTGCGTGGAGCTCTGGGCCAAAAATACCAACCGAATTGAGAACCTCCTCGTGTTTTGGTAATCGGTTGAAAAAGTAAAATAGTAAGCACTGAAAGCTTCCACCGATTCGATTACAAAAATTCTTACACAACAGCTAAAATAAAATGAAATATCAACCACGGTGGTCATCCTCGACGGAGGTGGCCAAGCACGCGACTGACTCGACATCAACTCTATTCGGTCTTCAACTTACTGAGGTCAAAATCGTACAGTAGCTCTCGAACAGAGCATTTGAAAGATGTATATGACCGCACTCTATCACCAATCAGCCTGTATCACTATCAATACATGCTTTCTTATTCTTTTATTATTTAGTTCATAAATTAGATTAATTTAGTAGTCCAGAAATAAAAAATAAAAAAAACTTTTTATTTGATGGCTAACTTTGTTATGTGATGTTTTCTTATCTTTAAATATTTTTTTGAAAGTAGTTTCTATGTTCAACTCTCACGCTGTTTATGCCGTTTTATCTATTTTATACATAAGTGTGTGTATATAAGTGGGAACTTGTAACTGGCCTTCTGCTACGCATTACTTCTGACCACTTGATATATTAGCTGTAAGTTTTCTTAAAATTAATAAAATAAAATAAATAAATAAATAACTATCAAGTTTACTCTAGTGCTCAATGAGAAACGGAACTATAACTTGAAGTAACAACAACATCAATGTGTGCGTGTGGCCGATCGGGCCGACCGGGCCGACCGGGCCGACCGGCGCGGGTGACCTCGACCTCCGCGAGTAACGACTAATGAGTGACGAAGGTCATGTCCTCGCATTCATTAACCTTTCAGTTTAAAGTTCAGCTGCTCGTACATTATGCAGTGCTAAAGATCAACAGCGGCGGTAGTCCCATTTGCGCCCCTCTGTTGACACTCCTCACAACTACCTACTCAACGTAAACTGACTCAACTCACCAACTTAACTAAGCGACTGTTATATTTTAAACTAAACTAATATAATAAGGTGGTGTTTAAGTTTGTGTCAGGATATCTCTGGGACTCTGGAGGTACTGATGATAACTGTTCGCTTCTTTTCATCAGAGAAAGTGCAGGATTCTTACTGAGTAGATAGTAGGACACCGCCATGGGGATGAAGCTGCAAAGCTACTACAATATGCATCGTAGACATCACACCTGAATTTGGTATGAGAATAATATTGGGGAAAAGGATTTAATTTATAATTCGAATGTGCTTATAAACAACATACTTTCCGGAACAGTCAGTCGTGAAGCACGTCACGCGGCGCTGTCTGTGTCGCTCTCCTGTGGCAGCTCCTCGATATAATGTAACTCACCGAATCTTCGAAGCCACCGCGGACCGCTCCGACTAGTTTAATGTTGTTCACTTTGTTGCTCGCTCCGCTTTTTCTGCTCATCTAAGAAAACTTCTTGTATAGATTTTCCGCGCGGCGTTAGTGTCGTAAATCTCGCACTTCCTTGACTCGTAACTAAGAACAGCGTCATTTGTGTGGTACTATACAGTACACAATGTTATGACTTTGTAGACAAGGTGACATTCATCAGTGATAACGATTGTCATGTATTATTGTAAACAACTACATATACTGCAGGATTAACCCTTTCATCGTGGCTTTCTGATAGCCATTATACTAAATACTATGTAACCTTCTTACCGGATTTTTGGGAAAAGAAATCGGAAGCTCACTTCGTGGATTCACTTTGTGAGTAATTGACCTAGTGAGAGAGAAAACTGGATGGTAGTTGTAACTAGTACCCGTAGTCTATTAACAGCGACGTCCTCCAACTCGCTTCTCGCTGTACTTATTCGAGAACAGCTCTCCCCACTTCTTCACGCCCCCCCCCCCTCCCCCGCCTGTCGGGTTGTGTACTCTCCGCCGGATTAAACAAATGCAAGAGATTTCATAGTTTCATGAAACAATACGCGCTCACTTCGAGTTCGAGCGACAGCTTTAAGTGCAGTTCTTGTATTAAACGTCTTTGAACGGCGACTCGCTAACTTTCAACAATACGGATCCGTATAAGTTAGAACAAACAAAATATTAAGAGCGTTTAAATTTTACTGTAATATCACTTTATGCTTTTTAATTTTTAGCAATCAATTAAAAGTATTTGCATTATTTCGGGAGACCAGCCCGCAAGTTTATATAACCTTTGTGCGAGCTGTGTAAGTATGTATTCAATAATTGATTGAATAGTCTTTATTATGAAACATTACTCTTCTGAGGCGGAAGGCAAAAAATAACGATAGCAAGCCCAATATCGTCGACCTACCATGACCGTAAAGATCAGCTACGCACTGCTACGAGCTGCTACGAGCTTGCTGTCAAGTGCTACGTATAAAGGCGTAGCGCTACGAGACATATCGGGCCGTATCGATAAATTCCCAGTACTTTATAAAGTGATGATATCGTTTTCCCGTCCAAGCACCGCGCGAAACGTTTATGCAAATGGAAAAAATCTTTATGAAATCCGAGACAATACATTTCAGTTTATTACAATTAACGCCAGTAGTCAGGAGTTCATCAGCTTAAAGTTCAAGCAGTCTACACTTTGAGGGGGGCGAGGGGTTGGCGAGGGAAGGACGCTTCAGAATCACCCTTTTACACGAAATCTTTGAGCACGTAGATAAGCTATCTACAAAGCGACTCATTTTTGTGAAAGCTTCGAGACAAAGGCTTCAAGATAACAGCTTTCTAATTAAAAATATTGTTTTTGAAGAATAGTCTCTTTATTGGTTGAAGTTTAGAGTATAAAAGTTTAAACGGTTTTTGTTAATTAAATAACACATACTTAAATTGATTACACTGTTTTGTAAATGAAATCTCTTTTTAATAAATACGATAAAACAGTTTTCAAGCATACCTAGACGTTTTATATCAAAAAGTTATCAACGTCAGTCGTGCACAAGCAGTGTAAATGCCATTAATAAAGGAAAAATATCGCGAAGTCACCTGGAATATCTTAAGAGTCCTATTACATTTTTTACGGAAATTCATGATTTTTGACGCTGTAATTATCAGCAGCAGTAAGATATTTTAATTATTTGATCATGAATAACGATAGTGCCAGTCTCTTTCTTGTAAGTTAGAGTTACACATTTTCATTTTTCTTTTCGTGTAATTTACTATAAATATTTTACGAACTCAGTTTGCAAGAAAAAATGTCGGCGATGGAACTTTGACGGTCTAATTCACATTGTTACAATCAATTCTTTTAAAAGCTAAAATTACTAAAAGGTCAGTTGAATGTTTTACTTGTTTATTGGAGTTCTAGAATTTCTTTAAATTCCTTGAGTTTTCACGGAAAAAAACGTAAAGAAAGCCTAATTTAAGCCAGAAATGTCTTGATTCAGCGTCCATCATATTCCAAATAAAAACAATTTTATCAAATAAATTAATATGATATAAAATTTCAATCTACAATGAATACGTTTCATTAGTTTTCGTTTGTTCAATATAATTAAACAAAATTACAATAAATAAAATTAAAGTACTATATATTCTGCGTCAATTCAGCGCGCGCGCTCCTCAGTCTCGCGCGAGCGCCCAAATAAACTATAATCCTATTCAGACTAGTAAGTATCAAAATAGTTTCGCGGACTATAGCTGTACTCCCAACGCAGACCAACGTAACTTCGTCTATTGCAAACGAGCATTTACGATTCGTAATAGGACTCTTAAATGGCGAACCTGCCGCAGGCCATCGTGGTGACTGATACAACAAAAGGCTTCGTCCTGCAGTAATAGGCCAGTATTATTATTGTACATTCGCAGTATTGTCAGCGGCAGCGCCAACACGCGGGACATGCGCGGCTCTCCTCGACTCAAGTAAATCCCTCGTTACGGCTGAGAACGTATCAGTGCTTATTAACTCTCTGCTCTCAACAACACGGCTCACGGCTCACGGCTCACGGCTCACGGCTCACGGCTCACGGCTCACGGTTCCTCGGTATACAGGCGTAGAGGCGGGATCATCATAAATGTGATATTTCTTTGATATGAACAGGACATTTCTTCGACAGTGTTCGTGGAAAAACATTAATGTTGTTACACGAACTCGTATTGTTTACAAACAAAACCAGGTTTTTTAAACATGCTCTGGTTGCCTGTACGGAGTTTTCAGTGTAATTTTACTGAAAATGGCCATTATTTATTATTTGAGTTGGAAACTTTTTTAATATCACTATGATGCAGTTGTGAAGCTGCAATAAAATTTATAAATTCAGTTAGACTAAGAGCAGAACATAATCGTGTATCATGTAACTGTGCTTGTTATATTTATTCTAATTTAGAGCACTATATTTATTGTTTACAATAATTGTTAAAGTCAAATTGAAATATGCTTGATTCCGGAAGTTGTTTCGGTTGTGATTCAAATCATAAAATCATTGTTTAAAATAACTTTTACATTACTTATTTATTACGATAATTACTTGGTAACATAATTATATTTTTTGATAAATTTATAAAGCTTTAGTTAAGTAAAGAGTAGTCTGGTTGATCAATTTCGTACACGTGTTCTTTGTACCGACGCGGCAACGGCTCGATGACGTCAGTTGTTTGTCACTGCCTATAAAAACCAGAGCCCAACCGCTTTGGGGACATTCTTTGTCTAGCCGTCGAACCGAGCAGATCACCAGATAAGTATTTCTTTCCTGTTGCTTATTGTTGTATTTACATTGTTGTATTACTGTTGCTTTTTGTTTTATATATATTGTTGTATGTGTAAGACTGGCTATGGCTATGAATATAATGTAGATATGTTTTGTTTTCTATAAAATAATGTGTGTAATAAGTAAGTAATAATCACATGATTTAAAAGAGTGTCCATGGAGTTTCTTGCACGTTCTTCTCCATAGAGATCTACGCTTTGGAACGTGCAAATAGCCTCATGTTTTTGACTGACCGACCTTGACATTTCAAAAGTGCCTGTAAATGGTTTATTTGAAATAAATGCTTTGAATCTTGAAAGTATCGATATCAGCGATATATTTAATTGTTAAATTGAGAATTCTGGGTAAATAAAAGTTAAGTATGTTAATGAAGCTGTTACTTATTGTATTGGTTTATTTAAAGTAAATGTTTGCCAGTAATTAATCCTTATTTTATTGAAATGGTTTATTTAAAATAAATACTTGCTATTACCTAATCTTCATTTTATTGAAATGGTTTACGTGAAATAAATACTTGCCATAAATTAATATCTAATTTATTGAAATGGTCTATGTTAAATAATTACTTGCTATTGATAAATCTTTATTCTATTGGAATAGTTTATTTAAAATACATACTTGTCATATACTTGCTTGAAGCTTATTTTGACATTATAACCCCTTCCACCTTTCTAACACGCTCATAAGTTACGCCCTGTTCAGATTTACGACGAGCGCGCCGGACTGAGTGAGAGTCGACTCGCGTGACACTCGGCTCGACACTCGTGACACTCGCAACAGACTCACCGACACTCGTGACATGCGAGTCGACAGTGATTGCCGACAACCATACGTCAGTATTTGGCACATGGATCCTGGAGGTCTACTCTAATTCAACGAAAAACGAAGTTTCGATTGAATTTTCGCATGTTTCCTACCACGGTTCTATTCGTTCCGAAGTTCAATACGAACGAAGATTATTTGACATTTAGTTTCTCTAAACCTACTCTAATTCATTTACGTTACGAACGAACATTTGAGTTTGACAGATGATTGTTCGGAATTTTAACCTCAAATTGACGAAACCAAAAGTGTTACCTTTTGATTTTCGTTAGTTATTCGTTTGTGTGGATTTTGTGATAAATTTGCTTGAAATGGCTACGAGACCGCTCTTAATCGAGGCTGCTGTACGTGAAGAACGTTTGGAGCGTAGAAGGAACCGGCGTCGCTTGCGCAATCAACTCAATATTAGAGAAATTCCCGACGTAGAGTTTGTAGGAAATTAAAGACTCAGTCGGCAATTATTTGAGGAGTTGTGTCAGGAAATAGTGCCTTTATTACCTCCAAAGGCAAGGCGTCATGGAATCGAGCCCACAGTTAAAGTGGTGTATATTTTTTATTATCATTCTCTTCAATAAATAAAGCATTTCACTGTTCACAATCCTCATCTTTTCCAGATCCTCCAGAAAGAAAGCCATGTTATGTGTGTGTGTCATACATAGGCTATAATTAGGTATATAAACCAACGAAGCGGGCACAAATAGGTATTAAATTAACAAAACACAATTAATGTTTCGGACGGCAGGAGCACGTCCAATGCTCGCACTGTCGTCCTGGGACAATCTCCCACGTAATTTGACGTACGCCCCTTGTACTACCTTGCGCTCGGACGGCAGGAGCACGTCCAATGCTCGCGCTGTCGTCCTGGGACAATTCTCCCACGTAATTTGACGTACGCCCCTTGTACTACCTTGCGCTGGTTACGTACGTCACCATCACCACGCACCCCTGAATGCGTAACGTTTTTCGACTACTGTTAGGGACCTCGGGAGACGGAGACGAAGAGCCGGGGTGGCAATAAAACAACTCTTCACGGGGAATCTTGACCCGCAGGTTTCGGCTCCTATTTTCTTCCCGTAGTGTTGCCTCTTCGACGGCTGTGCTGCGACTGCGATTGAGCCGAAATTCGGCTCTGTTTACAATATACTGCCTGTCGTTACCTTATTGAGAACCGTGATTTTTGGACTCGATTCGCGTGTAATTTGAGCCGAAACCTTTGGAGCCTTTATTTATTGTTTTTTATATAAAACCCTTACAATATATATATATTTAGATTCCTTAAACCTTGCTTAACAATATGAAACACAAATTATTTCGATATCCTTAAAATACTCGTACAAATAGTTTCTAGAACTAAGACTTCTAATTTTGTACCTTAACAAATTTTCACTATACATTTTTGGAAATATCTCGAAAAATATAAGTCCTATCAACTCAATTCTTTTTGTCAAAGTGGTTTTGGGTCAAGACCTTTATTTTAACACCAATTCCAAAACGCTATCACTTAAAACAAAAAATCACATTTTCAAACTACGTAATTTTTCACAATAAAAAAACCTTACATCTAAATTTCCTTATAAACTACTAAAATTCGTTTGTGTTAGAGTTTTATTGGACCTAATATACATATATAAGACTTATAAAACTAATTAAAAGGTAATTAAAGCATGATCTCATCAAATAATTAGTTACACCTTTCTGTACAAACATAACATAAAATGAAACATTAAATTCGCATTTAAACTGCAATCTTACTAAACCCATGATGCGAAAATATCCTTATAACACTAATTAGAGAATGCTAGACCGAATCTAAGCTGATTCCATTAAAATTCTAATTAGTTTTCCTTACAAATTTAAGATCAAGTTATCGAGAAGGGTGTCGATTTGCTCAGAAGTGGCCGAACCCGTATGTGGAGCCATTTTAAACTGAAAAGATGTTTAAGTAAATGTATATTATGAAGGCGATATTTATAAAGAAAACATAAATGATTAAATAGGTATAATATTTGTGTTGCTTACAAAGTTTTTAAATCCAAAACAAAACTTGTGGAGACCCAAAATGCAGACTGCGACACAGTATGGCTTGAAAGTTTCTGACGGAATGTGTATCGCGATTGCGAAGTATGTAAAAAAGCACTTGAAAACATGATTCATTAAAAAAATACTTGAGAAACAAACTTAAGGAAACTTTTTAAAGAATTCAACCAAAAAATCTCAAGTTGACATGTTATGATTAGATTGCGCGAACGCGTGTGAATACACGGATAATTTTGGTAGTCATAAGTTACCACCCATCGTGGGCATGAAATAGTAGTCTTCGGTTTAGTTGGTTAACCATAACCGTGAAAGGGTTTTTTATAGTGTATCGGTGAATTTCGTAGGCAATTAAAAAAAAATCTGTATGTTCATCTTTTCTGCATGAATATTACATGAAATATTAATTAAACCACATGTTCACTGTAAAATTTAAAAATAAAGCAAAATAGTTTGTAGATTTTAAGTTAAATTAAAAACCGTAACTTACTTTAGATGACATAATAAAAGACCCACACAATATTGCTCATTCCAATCGTTCACGAAAATTGTTTATGGATCCGAACTTCGTCTGCGTGTCCGAAAACAAAACAGAGTAGCGACAGTTACGAAACTTCGTTTAAATTTCGTTCGTTTGCGAAGTTTCGTTTCAGAGAAAGAGAGTAGACCTCCTGAAGCGACACAGCGCAGCCCGAGTAAGAGGTGACACTTCATTATTACGTGTTTTCGCTAGATTTGTTCATCGTTATTAACACAGGTTTAAATAAACCTAGATCGGGCTGGCCGCTATCTAACATTGCAATTCCGAACAACCATCGCTTGCACCTATAATAATAATATTTTAGTTTTAGTTTATTTTAGGCACTATAATTGTATGTTCAACGCATTACTGTTAGCTAAATGTACACGTTTTGTAAATGATTTTAATTGAATAAATTTTATTTATTTCATTATTGTTTAACCCTGATTCTTGAGTTTCTAATTTAATTATGCGCGTTGGGCGCGGGCCGGCTGCCGGCGGTGCTGGCAGACGAGAGCCGACATCACCGCACCACAGTATAAATATGGAGAGTACGGAAACTAAGCCTAGTTGAGAATATAAATACCTACGCTCCATTGAAGCAATAGGGTTGTCACTTTTAATGTTTTTGTTTATTTATTTTTTTAATTTTTGTTCTGTAGTCATCGATCAATCGAATTTGAATAACTAGCTTCCAAGTACAATTTAAATAGGTAATCTCATGGCGTTGGTTAATCTCGACAAAAGACGATAGTTTAAACACGGAAAATAATTTAATATTAACACACAACAACTTGTCGCACTAACTTTGTCATTACGGCGTAACCTTTTACAAGTTTTGGCGGGAGCGTATGCGAGCCGCTGTTGGACGAAAACGTTTTGGGCGCTCGGTACCTTTGCAGCCGCCATCTTGGATTCCCGTTTTGACAGTACTATCGGCTTCAACACGCTCGTAAACCATGAAAACGACACCCATGACGAAAAAATTGGTACCTATTGCAGCTGCCATCTTGGATTCACGTTTTGACATCACTATCGGCTTCAACACCTTCGAAAACCATGGAAACGACACCCATGATGAAAACTTTGACACCTATTGCAGCCGCCATCTTGGATTCACGTTTTGACATAAATATCGGCTTCAACACCCTCGAAAACCATGAAAACGACACCCATGACGAAAAAATTGATACCTATTGCAGCGACCATCTTGGACTCACGTTTTGACATGACTATCGGCTTCAACACCCTCGAAAACCATGGAAACGACACCCATGACGAAAAAATTGGTACCTATTGCAGCCGCCATCTTGGATTCACGTTTTGACAGCGTTATCGGCTATTAACACCCTCGAAAACCATAAAAACGACACCCATGACTAAATAATTTATACCTATTGCAGCCGCCATCTTGGATTCACGTTTTGATATCACTATAGGCTTCAACAGCCTCGAAAACCATGAAAATGACACCCATGACAAAAAAATATATACCTATAGCAGGCGCCATCTTGGATTTACAAGAAGTAGTAGTACCTGATAGTTTTGAATTTCTCGAATTCATTTTGATCGATCACACGGACTTATACTTCGATAACGATTCAAATAACAATATCATTAATGATTCTCACCTTTCAAAATCAGCAGGAAGTTTAAAATACGTTAGCTCCGGTTGTGATGAAGCCAAGTTCAAACAGCCGTATACTACGCAATACGTTTGTGGCATTTTTAAAAAGATCGCGGGGCTAAACTCGTCTTGACGCGGCCGGCGGCACTCACTACTGAGAGTACCGCGACGGGCACCGAAAAGTCTCGTCGGTGCGCATGTTTGTGTGAGTGTGCCGTTTCGAGCGTTTGTAGGTAGTTTTCGTACTGTCCATATTTATACTGTGACCGCACTCATCAATTATTTGCTCGAACAACTGTCTGTCTACGGCGCGCCGATGACAAATACTCATAATACTCATAATACTCACTACATTTGTTAAACCTTAAGTTCATTTACATGTTGATACTGCTACTATACAAAGTACTGCCTTCATACTTGCGTATAGAGTAATCTGTGTTACTGGCTCAATAGTTTAGTTCGTTACAAATATTCATACAAATAAAGGTTACATTAACTAGCGGTTTTAGCGAAACAACCAGCGGATTCGGCGTCATATGACTAGAATGTTTGCACAGTATACAAGGAATATAATTTTGTCTTGATCTCTTTCTAGATTTAGTTAAACTGAAACTAAGCTTGCTAGCAACATTTTACTGATAGGTCTATCACTTGTTTGCAAATACTATTGTGCTATGGGTACTCGTAGATTTCACAATTTCATCTTATGATAAGATAAGTTTTTAATCTACATCTACACTAATATTATAAAGAGGGAAGATTTGTTTGTTTGAATTGATTAGGCTCCGAAACTACTGTACCGATTTTAAAAATTCTTTCAGTGTTAGATAGCCCATTTATCGAGGAAGGTTATCAATACTGGAAGAAATACTGGAAAATGTGTCGCAGACGAAGTTGCGCGGGTCAGCTAGTTGTATATATATATTCTTTTTTTTTAACAAAAACGTTGCCCCACCCTAGGAATTTCTCCTGTATCGTGGGTGCGTTTACAAACATACAAAGTCACATACACAAACAGCCACTTAAAACAGAGGAGTCAATTTTACGTACGATTATCTTTTACGCATAACTCAATATGATTATCTTTCTAGTGTTAAAGAAATAATTATATTTAGATTTTAGAATTAATCTAAAAGTCCATGTGGACTTTTGATTAATACCCTGAGTAAACATGTGTTCAGCTATACAGGATAAGTATCAATTGCATGCAAATATAGCCGGACACTCCTCCGTGAACACTATTATAAAAACAAAAGAATGACATCATTCGTAATGCAGTAAGAAGTGGTGATGTACCGCGGGAGTGCGCCAGCTGCTGTCTACAGTACGCTGTACGAGATGCACATAAACTAGTTCGCGAGCGCGGCGCGCCTCGTCGCAGTTTTTAAGTAGTGGTCGAGCTGTTTGTTAAAACTTGTGCGGCGCGAGTGGCGGCATACTTGATACTTGTGCGCTTGTCGCGACTGTGACGTCACGCAGAAGGGCTGCTTCTAGCGACGACGATAGTCGTGTTCATAAACCGCGAAATATCGTTCTATATCAGTTTAGCGCACATCTACCTGTCCACTACTGTGTAAGGGCAGCTCAAGGCTGGAAATGTCGCTTGTAGCTTCTCCTCCTTATAACACCGCCAATTCGAAGCTTGATGATGTATCTACTGCAGCTGATGATGTAAGTTATGATCTAGTTATGATAAGAAAAAAAATTAAAGTTGTGATATCCAGTTTCTTATCACGTGGACTTACTGACCTTCTTTGTTGGTGGTCACAAGTGTAACTACAGATTTCAACGAAATAAACTTGTTCGTATACTTAATTTGTGAACTGCTGTAGCAAGCAACCAGCTTGTTTTTGAGTGCTTTATATATCGTTTTGTTGATATTTTTGCGTAAGACAGCGCCAACAGCGCGCCAGCGGTGACGCCTAACTTATGAAAAAAATGAGTGCTGCACCTCACAACAAAACGAATCCTTGCTTGCAATACAATCGAGTGCCGCGCTATGGTGCCGGAGGCGCGCGAGCAAGCAGCCAGCGAGCTCGACCGCCGCTGCTGGCTGCCTCACAGTTGTGCTCACTATCATATATATTGTACGGCGTTATAAAACTATCGCCCGCTACAGATTGAAAACGTTTTACGAGCGCCCTGACAGTCCGCCGGCGCGCGGGTCCGTGCCAGCGCGAGCGTGCCCACCGCTCTGTGCCCGCGGCGCGCGGCGCGTTCACCTCGGGACTACGCCTCTGTTTGTCGCTTCGCACTTATATAGGTTTGTATGGTCAGGCTCACCGTGATAAGAATAACGAGCAAATAGTAATGACTAATACTAAACTACGAAGCATTCAACATCGTGCCATAGTTGGCGACTCGCCAGTAGTGTATCACCCTCCCACAGGGCACACCGCACCGGCGACAGAGCATAGCTAAAGGTTAGGCAGTCCGATTGTGAAAACACAGCGGGTTTTTTTAACAGAAATTTATTCCACTCCAATGACAATGTTCACCACGTCGTCGAATATTTCCGATCGCAGTAATCAGTAATCAGTTTTGGGGGCCGAGTCACCCGCGTCCGTAGGAGAATACCCTTCAGCGAATCCCTACACGTGGTCCCCGGGTGGTGCTAAACAGGTGACACTAACCGCCTCCGTGGTCTAGTGGTTATACCACCTGATTCAGACCCAGAGGTCCCGGGTTCGATTCCCAGCGGGGGCAAATGTTTTGCTCGGTTTGGTTGGTGGTAGGACTTCTTCTAAGTCCGCCTGGCAAGCTACCACCATCATGTCTAAGTCTGTCGCCATAACAACAATGTTAACAGCATTGTTGTGTTCCGGCAGTTAGAGGTATGATAGCCAGTTCCTCTGTGTAAGAGGATTCCGGGTGAAACTCGCTTCCATCTTCGGCCTAATCATCACTTTCCATCAGGTGAGATTTGGGCCAAGTGTTTCCCCGTTTTGTATAAAAAAAAAAATCATCGCACACTGTGCTCGCATGTCTCATTGACTACAATAACAAAACTAATTCCATATAGTTAGCAGCGCTAATAGCGTCGCATGTCGCCGCCATTGTAGCGACGATCAATGTTTGACGTGTATACGACACGAGCTCCAAACATGTGCTGACTTGTTACTTTCACGTTAAACGACTGATTTGTAACCCCCGACACAAAGAGAGGGATGTTATAAGTTTAACGTGTCTGTCTGTGTATAGTATCTGTCTGTGGTATCGTAGCTCCCAAACGGATGGACCGATTTTCATTTATTATTTTTTGTGTTATACCTAGATAATTTTATCCCGAGTGTTCTTAGCCATGTTTCATGAAAATGTGTTCAGTCGTTTGAAGATTATCAGCTCTTTTCTAGTTGACGAGGGGATCTAACTTCCATATGTCCGATCGATTCGAAATTTGGTACCGTGGTACTTCAATGATATTGAAAGTATGTGGTAAGGTAACCATGACCTGATCAGCCGTTTGAAGACCATCAGCTCATTAATACTTGATGAGGGGATCTGACTACCTTCCACATGTCCTATCGATTCGAAATTTGGTACCGTATTACTTCAATGCAACTATTCGTAAGGCACTCATCTCACAGGATAGACTATTTATAAATTGAACTTCCTGCCCCGTTCGAGACTTCACACTGGTAACGAGGTGTTACAAGTGCCAGCAGTACGGTCATGCAGCTAAGACGTGCAAGGTAGCTACTCCGACATGTGGACATTGCGGTGAAGAAGGGCACACCATCCAAGACTGCTCAAAAAAAGCAGTTGCGCCAAGATGTGCAACATGTTTGCGCTTCAAAAAACCAGCTAACCACAAGACGGGAGATTCAGAGTGCTCTGCTAAAAAAGCTGCCGAAAACAGGTACATAAATTCGGTTAACTATGAAGGCGCCTAAGAGCGCCACATATTTGTTTTATATTTTAGACTTAACTCATTGTTATTATATTTTTCTTTTACTACATAATATGGATAATAACTTAATTACCGATATAGACAACACATTCGTACCCGATTCAAAGTCATGCCAGGTTGAGGATTGCATACAATATCTTTCCGGTTACCAAAAGTCACTAACTGTGCTAACCCAAAACATTCGCAGTATTTATAAGAACATAGATAGCTTCAACATTTTTCTTCATAGACTCAATTTTGATTGTGATATAATGGTACTAACTGAGTGCTGGCTGTCTGATCGCCAAGATAACCTCCCAGTAATTCCAGGGTACAACTTATTGTATACCAAACAAAATAACAACCAAAATGATGGAGTGGTGGTCTATTCTAAGGAATCATTAATGGTCCAAGTGGAAGAACCTACTTTACAAGACTGTATGACTAATTGCTTAGTCATCAAAATTGGTACAACTACAGCAATAATCGCTATGTATAGATCCCCTTCCGCTAGAAACTTGGACTCTTTTAATGTTTCCTTAAACCAAATTTTTCTAGACCTAAGCTCATTCAAGAATGTCATCCTAACAGGTGACATAAATATAAACATAAACGGTGATAACTGCGATGTAGGGACCCAAGAGTATCTTAATATCTGTTCATTCCATGGTTTTCTACCTGCACACACTTTGCCTACACATAATAGTGGTTCCTGCCTCGATCATATGATCAACAAATCCAGTTTATCGTATGTTACGCTTGTTACTAACTCAACAATTACTGACCATCACGCCGTTCTACTAACCCTAAATTTAATGCTGCCTAAGCTGAATCGTCCCCAGACCAAAACACAATTAAATACAAACCGACTCGAATATGATTTATGCAATCTTGACTTTAGCCCAGTTTACAGTTTTAATTTTTGTTTATCGTACTTAATAAAACATGTTCAATTAGCTATATTACATAACACTACTGTTGTTACAACAAACAAGAAACTTAATAATATTAAACCTTGGATTACTCCTGGCCTGATTCGGTGTATAAGACATAGAGATAAACTTCATCAGACATCTAGGAGAAACCCAGGTAACATTATCATTAAAAACACATATAAAAGATATAGAAATTATTGTAACAATCTCTTAAAGAACTTGAAAAGGAACTACAATAAAAATGAATTAAATAGAGCAGGAAATAATAGTAAAAAAATTTGGAAACATATTAAAAACGTCACTTATATGTCAAAACAGCGTGAGTCAAATTCGAGTTTGTTGCTGACTAATGGTTCACCTCTATCGTCAGCCAATCATGTCAATAATTTTTTCGTGAATGTTGGGAAAAATCTTGCCGAACAGATTCCTAAGCATTACAGTGATCAACCACCTTCCAAAGAATTGAATAATAGACGCGCACTACAATCTTTCGGACTGCTGGACACTGACGAAGACGAAATAACACGAATTAATAGTGGATTAAAAGATGACTGTGCGGTAGGATGGGATAATATTAGCAATAAGATCCTTAAACAATTCAAGCACATCTTGGTACCTCCATTAACCCATATATTTCGTATCTGTTTTTCTGAAGGCATTTTTCCCAAATGCCTAAAAAAGGCAGTTATAATTCCTGTATTTAAATCCGGGAAAAAAGACCTAGTTAATAATTATAGGCCAATATCATTACTCCCCTCAATTTCTAAAATTCTGGAGAAAATTGTAAACAGAAGGCTAGTTAAATATTTAGAAAAAAATAATTTATTATCTACTGCGCAATTTGGTTTTAGAGCCAATTTATCCACAACCGATGCGGTGCACCAACTGACCAATTATGTCTCAGAGGAACTTGGCAAAGGAAACCAGACCCTGGGGGTCTTCCTTGATCTAGCGAAGGCTTTCGACACAGTGTCTGTTTCTATGCTCTTAAACAAATTATAGGCTATGGGAATAAGAGGAACGCCGCTGAAACTCTTTGCTGACTATCTAGGCGACAGATATCAGTGTGTTAGAATAGACAATACCACTAAGCGATGAGCAAAAAAATACTGGTTTTGGTGTTCCTCAGGGCAGCATTTTGGCCCCAACCCTTTTCCTGGTTTACATTAATGATTTGTGCAATTCAAACTTTAAAAATGGCAAAAAAAATTCATATGCTGATGATACGGCCTTAGTATTTACCGCTAAAACCAGTAAAGAATCGTACGAATACGCTCAAATAGGTTTCAATACGGTGACTAATTGGCTTCAAAGCAATTTACTAACATTAAATGCTGACAAGACAAAATATATTCAGTTCTCCATGCGCAAACCTCAAGTTAACACTACTCATCCTCATGTGTTTGCTCATAAATATGCACATCACCCAATCAGTACATGTGACTGTCCTTTTATCCTTCAAACATGCAACATTAAATATCTCGGAGTTGTCATAGACGAATGTCTCTCCTTTAAACCACATATTGAAAATTTGGTTAAAAGAGTGCGCAAATTAATTTATGTGTTTAAAAAACTGCGAACTATTGCGGATTCAAAAGTAATCACACAAGTATATTTTGCCCTAGTGCAATCCGTAATCCAGTACTGTATCACTTCATGGGGTGGTGCACCCAAAACCCATTTACTCCCTCTTGAAAGAGCTCAGAGAGTCATTTTAAAAGTAGCCAATTTTCATCCCTTTCTCTATCCCACAGATCTCCTATACAAATCCTGCAACGTACTGACTGTTCGCCAGCTTTTCATTATGCACTTAGTATTAAAACAGCACACCATGCTTACTTACAAAACCGAAAATACTAACAAGAGACGGAATGATATTGTGTGCGACTCTAATTCATTTTCAAAGTATGTTTTTGTAAAAAGATTCTTTACGTTTTTAGGTCCATTTCTATACAATAGATTAAATAAGAAACTAAGTATCTATAAGTTAAACTGTTATAGCTGTAAGAAGAGAATTGTGCAATATTTATTAAGTATCTTTTACGAAGAGACAGAAGACCTTTTTTTTGTATGTAAATAAAACCTGTGTCCTTTAATTTTAAGTCTTAATTATAGGTAATTGATAAATTGTTATTTTATTATTAATGTTTAAATAAGCACTATCCAGCCTGAAACACAGGTTCCAACCTAGTTCAGGCAAATAATCAACTGTGTTCTTTAACAATATTTTAAGATATTTGATTGTAAATGTGTCCTATTTTATAAATAAATGATTTTATAATGAAATTTAAAGTATATGGTAAGGTAACCCATGACCTGATCAGCCGTTTGAAGATCATCAGCTCTTTAATAGTTGATGAGGGGATCTGAGTACCTACCTACTAACTAATCACTATAAATACCTTCCTAATATTTATACCTCCTTTAAAAAGGAATAAATAAAAGTAAAATTGAAAATTTTAAAAACCCCGCGTCACAAAGTTCAAATATTTTTATTTTCCAAGCGTCGTCGTCGAGTCAACAGTAAGTGAGAAAATAGGGGTAGTCGCAGCAACAAAATAATTTACCCCGAAAAATACGCAAAACCTACGCAAAAGTTAGTCGTTTTTGCGAATTTTTGCGACGAACTTTAGCGGTCCTCCGACGCGACGACGCCTGGAAAATAAAAATATTTGAACTTACATAATATGAGGATAATAATTATAATAGGTTTAAAATATATATTTTTAGATTTTAGAGGCTATTTTTTGTGTCGTGGGGTTTTTTAAATTTTTAATATATTTAAATATACAGTCGTTTCAACACTTTTTTTAATCTACGAGATGCCTCTTATGTACAAACTTATAAGATCTAAAATAAAAAAGAACAGCAGAGTTACGCTACATAAACATCTTCCTAGTTTCCTACGCTACTTTAGTGAACACACAGAAACGCTCGATGCGGTACAGCTCACACGTAACAAGATCGCTCATCATATCTGTAAGAGCGCAGCTCGGGCACAGTCGGGCCCGCTGGCGTGCCGTGATCCGGCGATATGCGTCGTGAGCCGGCTCGGCGGCGGCGGGCGCGCGGCTTGTGCTCGATCGCGAGTGCCGAACAAACACCGCGCTCGATTACTTGTAGGTAAAGCTAGGTGTGGAGAGAGCACACGCATGAGCGGAGCGGAGACCTCGACGTACTCGTACACTGTAGCACCACACCTGTACACTAAATATGACACAAGGAAAACAAACAAAACGTTTATCTTTTTAATTTATAATTCAATGAGATAAATTCTCTATTTCTAAGAAGAATTGAAATTCTAGAAGTACTGACGCGGTTACAAATAACCATTTACCCTCTCCCAACTTCTTGAGATAGAAAGCTACTAATACAATCAACGTTACACAGCCTGTGTGACACCATGGGAGCGAGGGGACTCTAGCAAATTTGTAGTACACACTGCACTCGACCAGCTTCAGTATCCGTGTCAGCGTGTCAGCGTGTCAGCGTGTCAGCGTGTCCGTGCATCTGATCCGCTGCACGCGGCGCTCGTCGCGCGACGTTCACTTAGCGCCTCGTGCTACCTGCTGGCAGGCGGTTGGAGCGTGACTACTCAATATTGCAAGCGATCGAGATGGTTCAATAGAATATGTGGCTCTTGTGTTTGTGTGTGTGTGTGTGTGAGTGTGTGTGTGTGTCCTCGTCAAGTTTTTATATAGGTAAAAAAACACGCAAGTTAATGCTGTTATAGCTACTTTTTTATGTTCCAACTGTCCTACTGCAGATATCTGCATCGGCCGCATAACGACGCGTGGTCCCTCGCGCCCTCGCGCCCTCGCCTGCGCCGCCGGGGCAGAGACAATGCCGCTCGTTTGGCGCCGCTTGCCGCTAGTTCGCCGCTACGCACAACATTGAGGCATACACATTCGAGTTCGCGACAGAGCGCAGCGCCGCGCCGCCACCGCTAACGACGCACATAATGGCTACTGTTTGGCACTGGTTACCTTCTATATTGTAGTGTTTTCTACACTACTCGCGCACATCATGTCATGCGCCTCATGCATGCCAGATGCCAGTGCAGCCAACAATTGATACGCCGTCTGCCCACACCTGCCCGCTTGCATCACGCGCAGGTTGCACTACTCGCGCACATCATGTCATGCGCCTCATGCATGCCAAATGCCAGTGCAGCCAACAATTGACTGATGTACGACAATGGTGGAGGGATTGCTTTCGTCTTACAGTTAGTCGTCTAAAATTTCGTTCTGTCAAACAAAGGGGTTGTTTTGTTGTTATTATGAGTTTCCAAGTTTTGAGGCCGCTGGCACACGCTAGTGATTGATAAAGAAAAAGTTTTCTCGACAAAAGCGGCTGGATTAGATTAGAAGCACTACTTACTTACAATACTTAAGGGTACATTTCGCTAAAACGATTTAGAAACAGCTCATAAATATCTCTGTGTCGACCGCCATCAATTATGCACGTCTATTAAACGGCGACTATCTCAATATTTCGATCTGGCGGAGTGCCGCGAGGTCTGACTGCTCGGCGAGACCCCCGCTCTCCTCACTGCCCCCTCTCTCGCCGGAGGATGTCAAAATGAATGTCAATTTTCATAGCTATTACTTGGTTCCGAACGAACTGCAAAAGTGTTTGAATTTAAAATTGGCTAAGCAGTACCTACGTTTACTAAACATAATTGTGGTTGAAAGCTACAGCAAAAACGAAGTACATTTGTTTTTATTTTTAGTGATACCATCGGCTGCTAAACTGTACGTTACTCCGAGGCAAGGATCATGCATCGCAAGGATACGCATCAAGCTAGCACAACGCATCACTGACAGGCATCGCCTAATGTTCCACTAAGAGCAGCTAGAGGAGGTTTACAGAGTGATAAGAGACGTCTGTATGATGATGTGTTATGTACCTAGGTACACAACCAGTCTATACGAGGTTAAACTAAATGTTTTTTTTTTTTGTTAATAGATCTGGCAGCCGATGCATGGATGAGATCGCCTTTCAAAAGATCCGTTTCGGAAGACTCTGGAGCGGTGTCCTTCACGCACGGGATCAATGCTGAATTAGGCTGTCCTTATTTGTGTGCCGGCAAAACACGCAATGTAACGTGAAGCGAACGCGCATATTCAAGTGCTCCTCACTAAACGCTGTGAAGCTTAGCGAAGCTGTCAAGCTTGATTGCAACAGTTGCGTGCGCTATCTGTTGCGCTACACGTAGGACGAGGAGCTAGTGCCGCATGCCGCTCGCACACGACTCCGCCGCGACCTGCCGCTGTCTCACGCGCTCTCTAGCCCACATTACATAAAATATTATAGCCAGTTCATATTATAGCCCTTAAGGTAAATATAAAACCAGTAGGTTTATAACAGACAACCTTTGGACGGATTTGACAACAAGGGACTAAAGATATGCCGCCAGCATATCTTTAGTCCCTTGTCTACGGACAACAGTCCGTGGACTATTTTCTGTAAACCATTAATGTGATAAGTTGAGCTACGTAACACTATATATGCAGTGAAGAGTTCGACTTTGTTGTCGAAGAGCGCTGCACGAGTATAAAGGGGCTTCTGTTCTCTGGAACATTGACTTCCCCCTCCCGCTCGTTACAACAACACACGAGTTTTAATTGTTTCGCCATAGTCGCTCCTGCGCGCGGCGCGCGGCGGCTCAATGTTTCATCGGTGTCGAACTGTCGACCTCGCAGCGGCCATTCCTCGGCACCTCATACATAATAAAGTCATTCTCAGCGGTATTGCATTAGAGGCTCTCTTCTCTCCGCGGTTCTGGTCAAGACATCTTCCGCTGACCGACATCACTTCGGTAAGGCTAAGGTTCACAAACAGCTAGTAGATTTATTTTCAAAGGTTCCTTATCGGTTGTTTATCTGTCCGTTAACCACTCATCACCTAATGACGTTAACGGACAGATAAAAACGACCGATAAAATCCTCAGAAACTGGGCATATATGGAATAACACAAGAATACAATAATGAAAAAACTAAATGAGAATCTAATCGCATAGGAGTTTATCAATTACTACACTATATACACTTCCGTATTTTTCTTTTTCAACAAATTATTCATATTTAAAAGGGTGAGTACCGCCGACCGCGGATGGCTCCTCAGTTCTATCTTCTCTTTCTATAAATTGTTTAAACAAAGTCGGTGTTGGCCTCTGTCCGTTACTCCTCGACAGTCTTTTATTTCTTCAAACCTTCAAAACCACGGATCGGATTTTTTCACTAACATAAAGAATTATTAACAAGAAAGGCTTATCTATAGCTATTTATGAAGCTTGCGTGCGAAGCCCGGCCGTGTCGCTAGTTTCACATAACCATCAATGTAATCGGCTATTATTTCCACGACTGCCAGACAAAGTCAGTCGCAACAGACGCGATATTACTATGCTTTGCTCGCATGCTTCCAAAACAGCATTAATGCGGAAAAGTGTATTTTGCATGGCGCCTTCAATATTTAATGTTCCCTCCATTCCTTTGGAAGTTCCAAAGGAATGGAGGGAACTAAGCTCACAAGTACTATAAAACTGGCTAAGTGCGAGTCGGACTCGCGCACGAAGGGTTCCGTACCATTATCTGTAGGTAACAGGTTTTTTTTAGTATTTTTTGTTATAGCGGCAAGCGCGGTTCTTGAGACAGCTTGGTGACAGACAGACAGCGAAGTCTTAGTAATAGAGTCCCTCTATTGGTTTTTACCCTTTGGGTACGGAACCCTAAAAAGCGGCTAAAATCATATCTAGTTGGGAAAGCATATAATGGGTTGTTTTAGAATTTTTAAATGATAAAATGTGATATTGCATTATTATTTGACAAAAATATTGGACATTTTTTAATTTGATTATTTATAATTTAGACTGTAGGATAACTTAATACAAATTATTGTTTAAAAATTCAATTTATAGTTAATGTAAGATTTTAATAATAATTTAATTTTTGGATTGAATTCTTATTTTGTAACATTTAATAATTTTGATAATTTGATTATTTATAATTAGACTTAAGAATAATTTAATATAATTTATAATTTAAATATTAATTTTAGCGTGTGTGACAATTTAATAATAATTTTGATTTTTAAATGACTTCTTACCTGTATTTGTATGCCACAAAGGTAGAACTGACTGATATTTTTTTTTAATGAACAGCTTGCATTCCTATTATGTATACTCATGTTTCAACAAATAAACGTCTTGTCTTGTCTTGTAAACGCGTCCGACCGCGAGGCCGTGTCGTTTTACTTTGATTATTGAAATTCCGTTGTGTTCGTACTTGTGACAACTTTTTTTACCATTCTTTTGTTTTGTTTTCTCAATAACTGTGTTATGTATGTATCTATCTCCGTATCCGGAGAACAGATAAGACACAGACGTCTCCAGCGCCCCCCGCCCCACACGACTACGCTCACTTTCAGTAACATTATGAGTTTCATTGAAGTTTTACTAGCTATCGTGCATGATTCGGAACTTGTTAATATCGTGACTAAGTAGTTCAGCAGCCTTCCTTCTGTGTCAGTAACGTGTGTAGTGTGTAGTGTGTGTTGTGTACTCCTCAGTACGTTGTGTTGCTGAGCGCGCGCGGAGCGCTCGTCAACTGCGTCGTGTCGGTGACTACATACGTTTATTTATGGTTTGTACAATTGTACACAATACCAACACGGATCTCCACTTGACGAGTTAACAAAGCGGTGACAAACACATATATCTGTGCATACATACAAAGATGAGTACCAAGTACATGTGTCTGTGTGTGTGTGGGCGTGTCAACACCTAAAAGTTTCCTAATCAACGTTAGCTTGTCGTGTGCCTCCGTGACGCCCTCAAAGGAGCCCGTTGTGACAACGTTCTACAAACAACATTACCGACACGACACACGACTCACGACTCACGACACACTTGTCGCCGCCAGGCAGTCGCATGCTGGATTCCTTGGTTCATACGGCTTGACAATAAGTTACCAGATGGCAGGAATAGCGTAAACTATTGCAAAAATAATATTACCTATTATTATACTTTTTGTTCCAACCTATTTTAGACTATAATATATTAACAAATTTTACCCATTTTAAATTAACGAAAGCAGTAATATAGCTGATATGCAGCCTCGCTACGACACTCATAGGAGATCCCCTCGCAGCACTCCAGCAATATACATGTCAGCTCTCCAACACTCGTTCTTGAAACTTGTCAAGAAATCATAGCACATACAGCATATAGACAGCAAAGAGGTGTTATGTAAGTAACAACTGCACGTATGTTAAGATGTAAGACTGTAAGACCGAGACAGGGCCCGCGCCGGCCGGAGAAGGCGCGGGTCCCATCGGCAGGCCGGCCGCGTCCGCCATCGGCAGGCCGGCCGCGTCCGCCATCGGCAGCTAATCGGCGCGCGCGCGGCATACTGAGCAGCGCGCTGTTGTGCCGCATTAGCATCGCTGATTGCGCCGCGGGCTCAGCGTGCGGCCGAGCCAGAAGGCGCACTCGGCACAGCGGACTGAGCCGAACTATAGCGGGCACATGTCCTGCAATCTACGACTGAAGTAGCGGAGATCGTGTAGAGGTAAGTGCCTCGTGGAGCTTCTGCACTGCCGGCCGCGTGGCGCGCATCTGCTCGTGATTCGCGTCACGGCGCTAATTATCGCGCCACACGCTCGCGCCGCGTCTAATTTACTTTGGAAGAATTACGAACGCACCGCCGCCGCCACACAGTTCCACCTCATTGTAAGATAATTAGCTCGACTCTGTTTTTGGATCTACGACGCTCTGATTTGGAAAACAATCGAAGTGAACTGATTTGGTAAGATAGACTGTTGGGGTGTATGAGTATGACCCAACTCTGCTAGGTTTGGTTATGAAAATGATTAGACACACGATTCGCTTGATGGAGTTATTTGCACTTAGACGTCGCGCCGTGTGTTATTGTTGGACGTGCTCAGCGTTACCCATTAATAATATCCGCGCGAGCTCGACCTCAAGTAATTACAACATGATCCTCAATCAGGTGCCGTGCGTATGCAGGCGCTCGTTTGTCGCACTATTAACTAAGCCCAATATAATTTCATTAGCGAGGAGCATGATCTGCACGATGTAATTAATTGTAATATAATAATATAATATTATAAAGAGGTAACATTTGTTTGTAAGTTTGTATGTAGGGGGTAATCTCAGGAACTACTGGTCCGATTTGAAAAATTCTTTCAGTGATAGATAGCCTATTTATTGAGGTAGGTTATAGGCTATATATCATCACGTTAAGATAAATAGGAGCGGAGCAGTAATGGAAAATGTGACGCAGACGAAGTTGCGCGAGTCAGCTAGTAAAGAATAATTTGTTCTACTTATTCTTTTACCACCTGTATGTGTACATTATGGATTTCAATAAACAATTTGAGATTTCTACTACATTTTTTTTTGTCGGAATATTTGATAGTGTTAATTTCTTAAATATGTCCATGATGAATAAAAACTTAAGGATGCTGCTTTTTCTTTTCATATTACAGACCGTAGAGGCCTTTGTACTTTAAATTGCAAACACAAAAATATAAAAACACTAGCTGACCCACGAACTTCGTCTGCGTCACATTTTCCATTAATGCTCGGCTCCTTTTAGTCTTATTGTGATGATACGTAGCCTATATCCTTCCTCGATACATGGGCTATCTAATACTGAAAGAATTTTTCAAATCGGACCAGTAGTTCCTGAAATTACCCTCTACATACAAACTTACAAACAAATGTTACCTCTTTATAATATAAGTATAGATAGACAACAGGGCAGCTTTTGTTCAAAGGCTCATGTAATTAGACTCGACCATCAGCACCGCGCGGTCTTGGGGCCTCCAACTGTCTCGGGCGCGGAGGTACGTACGAGTAGCTTAGCGTGTGTTTATGTTAAATCATCATTTACTCACAAACTCCATTCTACGAGTTATTGAAACCTCCCTGATGGGTAGACAAACAAACGACAACAAATCAATTTGTTTTCATTACAGTTATCACGCGACTGCTGCTAGAGAGCCTGACCCTGTGACGAGCAACCACTCGCGCTTAGTCGAAGGTTTGTTTATAAAATGCAGACACTCAGACATTCGGGCACCCCGCGTAGGGGTGGGCACCCCGCGTAGGGGTGGGCACCCCCCGTAGGGGCGGGCAGACGTTACCCATTGTTTTTCCAAGAGTTTCCTAGTAAGTGTTCTCACAACGGGTCTCAAACATTGTGTGGTCAGGCGCGGATTTATTGGAAACGCTCATTATTAAAAAACTTGTGTGACCTCGGGACCCCCTCCCCGTCAATCAGCACCCTGCTCCCCGCCTCGCGCCCACCTAACAAGCACTTCTCATAATATTTAGTAAACGGTGACTTCCGAGCTTTTATAACATCAAGTGTTCCTAAAAAACGAGAAGCTTTTTTCATATTACTTGAATATAAACAACCTCCTTTTTTTAATTTGGCAAAAAATCTTCTCAGAGAGCCAATTCTACTAATTTTTAAACAACTTTCGCATTCGCATGTCAATCTGGAACTGTCAGAAAAGCCTTAATTTTCATACATTTCGACAGTTAGCGATTGAGAGGCGAATGTGAAAATTAGTTGAATTGGCACATTGATTGTTTATTATAAATAGTTTTAATTGTTGCTGTCGAATTGTTGTTGAAGCTACTCGTACTCATTTGATGGAGACGATCGTTATATTATACGTTCTTTGAAAGAAGGAGTTATGAGAAGGAGTATTGGCATTCGCCAAGTGCTTGGATTTCTATATAATTTCTTCATATTTTATTATTTTTGTTAGACATATCCTAATTGTGTAGATTTATTTATGTTATTAATAATAGTCTTTTAAAACAAAAATCTTGGTAAGGAGTGGACACCACGCAGCTGTCGATGGCAGTGGATGGCAGTAGATGGCAGTAGATGGTGGGTTGTGTAGCAGCGCGGCGGGTGTCTCGTATGTCTCACGTCATCTACCTAACTAAACTATACCTCGACTTAAGAGTCCTATTACATTTTTTACGGAAATTCATGATTTTTGACGCTGTAATTATCAGCAGCAGTAAGATATTTTAATTATTTGATCATGAATAACGATAGTGCCAGTCTCTTTCTTGTAAGTTAGAGTTACACATTTTCATTTTTCTTTTCGTGTAATTTACTATAAATATTTTACGAACTCAGTTTGCAAGAAAAAATGCCGGCGATGGAACTTTGACGTTCTAATTCAAATTGTTACAATCAATTCTTTAAAAAGCTAAAATTACTAAAAGGTAAGTTGAATGTTTTACTTGTTTATTGGAGTTCTAGAATTTCTTTAAATTCCTTGAGTTTTCACGGAAAAAAACGTAAAGAAAGCCTAATTTATGCCAGAAATGTCTTGATTCAGCGTCCATTATATTCCAAATAAAAACAATTTTATCAAATAAATTAATATGATATAAAATTTCAATCTTCAATGAATACGTTTCATTAGTTTTCGTTTGTCAATATAATTAAACAAAATTACAATAAATAAAATTAAAGTACTATATATTCCTCAGTCTCGCGCGAGTGCCCAAATAAACTATAATCCTATTCAGACTAGTAAGTATCAAAATTGTTTCGCGGACTACAGATGTACTGCCAACGCAGACCAACCTAACTTCGTCTATTGCAAACGAGCATTTACGATTCGTAATAGGACTCTTAAGTCTCATTGACGTGCTACGACTCGTAGAAGTTGCGCTTCGAGGTGCGTAGCACCTGCTACGTGAGTAATGCGAGGTGCGTAGCACTTGCTACGAGGTGTGTAGCACCTGCTACGTGGGTGCTACGAGGTGCGTAACATCTGCAACGTAAGAGTTACGCCAGTGCCGCACGAGCTATCCTTGTGATCGGACGAAACTAATATCTGTTACAGTTCAGTGTGCGCATATTTTTTTTCTTGTTTACGCTCGGGCCAACCGATTTTCTCCGGTCGGTCCATGCAGCTGTTGTTTTGCTCACATGTGTGAATCAAACCTAAGTAATGTAAACATCAACTCATTGTGGAGCGCTGACGAGTTGGAGGACGGTACAAATATGGAATTTGAGGACAATACACAACAACAAAATGACACGGAGTTGGTAGGAAGGAAAAAACCAAGGGTGGAAACCTCGTGAGAAGAAGGATGGAGCGTAGTGAAGAGAGGACGAAACGAAATAGTATGTTGGACAGACCAAGGTGAGACGGTCAAAGAAAAGAGGACACAGGTGGCCGTGACTTGTAAAGAACCTCTGCCGAAACAGTTCGCCTTAGCTCGATTACTTCAGACGCATAACATTGCCAGTGGCAAGATTTATAGAATTAAATACGTACATTGGAATAAAATTCTCATTACGTTTGATAACGATATCGGTGCAGATGAATCAAAAAAATTGTTCAGTATTTACTGAGATGGGCTGGTCTTGTCAAAAAACTTCAGAAGTAGGAGTGTCGTACGGCCTTATTAAAGCCATGGAACTGGAGATATCTGATGAAGAGCTAAAAGCTAATCTGTCAAGCAGTGCTGAAATAATATCTATCAAGAGGTTAAATAAACGGTGCCCGGATAACCTTGACGGTAACGGCTGGACTCGGAGTGAAACGATTCGGCTAGGTTATAAACCAACCGGAGTCGTGATCAATTATTACTACAGTGAGGCATCATTCATACACCTCGACCACGTAGAGTCAGCGCTGGGCAGAGACAGACCGCCTCCGGTTACATCTAACAGATCGTTACATGAATCTCAATAAACTTACGGCATATTTTTTCAGGTTTGGTTACTAGTGATATTCTCAGTATAAATAATAACATTAACTGTTAGCTAACTATTAGAAGTGCGTCAGAGACACGCTTGCAAGTGTGTTGAGTTCACAGAATACATCTACTTACCAAGTTTCAACAGCATAGTTCTTATAGTTTCGGAAAAAGTGGCTGTGACATACGGATGGACAGACAGACAGACAGACATGAATCTATAAGGGTTCCGTAATTTGCCATTTGGCTAGGGAACCCTAAATAATAGGTTCAACTGATATGGAATAGTATTTACTGATTTTCATTATAATTACCGCATCATCGCTTATCATCATCGCAAAACTGTAAATGTATGTTTATCAAATTGCAAAATAAAACAACTAAATTAGTAAAACCAAAGTATAAGAGTTTACTTTGTTCTCAAGATTGCAGAAATAAATTTAAACAAAAATAAATAACCAAGTGAACATAAAAATAGTGTAGTTATACGTTGTTATTCTGATTGTTAACGAACAGGAACACCGACAATTTTTGTTTTGTTTTATTTAAACAAAAGTATGAGTTTTTACCATGCAAATACTAAAGTATGATTGTTTCGGACAAAGTGTTAAGCAAGCAAGAAGTAGATACATAGATAATAAAGTCTATGCATCTAGTTCTGGCTTGCTTCGTCATCGTAATCATATCAGCTGCAGACGTTCACTGCTGCACGTCGGCGTCCCCGCGCGCTTGCCGCCACAACCAGTCCAGTGCGAGGGCATCCATCATTCCATCGACTTCCCGCGACTCTCACTCGGGAACACTGGGGAAACCTACTGGTCTGTTTTAGGGAGAAGGAGGGCCTCTATATGACGAACTCCTTCTACAGAAAGTTGACCTGGCAGAGCCCCGACGGTCTAAATATCAAGCTGGAAAGGTCTCGACTGATTTAGTCTACGCTCTGTCCAGCACAAGTCTGGATCAACTCCAAAAGCTTTCAACTCGAACTTCAAAATCGTTTCGAGTGCCTAGGGAGCTCCGATCGACTCAAGAGCAAGATTGACCTGGCGCTATATCGAAGACATCCCGGACGTCAGCCTATATGAGATTAGGATGACTCTAGATCTCATTTATCATTTAGCTAAAAATGACAGATCTCACTCATGTGACACGCAAAAACCATTGCGGTTGGCATGGCGTAATAAAGGCGGAATAAAAGGTTTTTGTTAGAGCAGCCAACTGGGTGTCGTCACAGCGGGTGCATGCTGCTACAGACACGTCCGGGGCATTACGCGGTCACCACTATGGGAGACCATGTGCTTCAATAAAACTCCTGCTTTTATAAAAATATTTAATATCTGTTGGTATCACGTCTGTATGTACAACAGTCTCCCCACCGCACTCGTAGACGACAGAGCTCGCCTCCCTCACAACACTCACCCACACTATGTACAACATACATATATATACAACACTTTAACAATATTTGTAAACAGTAACAAAACTTTCGTTGATTTTTTTAAAATCTAGATACAAAATTAAATAAATTTTTCAATTAAAAAAAAAAAATATTGAGCCCCGCATTATTGGAAACCCCGTAATTTTGTGTCTTGAGAAATTTTAAACCTTCGAATTTTTAAAGTATTCGTCGATGTCATTGTGCACGGCGGCTCTAGCACAGGTGTGACTTGATTTCATTTACTCAATTTGAATGAAAGTTATGTGTTTAAATTTCAATTTGTTAATAACTTACGGAGTTTGCAGTAATCTGGGGAGAAATACAAGTGTATTTCATTCATATTATAATATTTATTTAAGTAATCTAAGCCATGAATTTTACTGACGAATATTTACATGAGGGAGTAGCCTCGTTCACTCGCTACATTTTAGAGATATAGCTTTCAAACACGTAAACATTTTCCGATGCTTCCAACGAGTGAGACAAAACATGTTAATATATGGTAGGTTATGAGAGTGCCTGGACAAATTAAATTATATGAAAATGAGATTTTATGCAAGTAAATATGGCAGCACTGTTCATCACGTCGGTATGTATCTATCACATCACTACGACTACGACGCGCGCACTAACTCAGTGCGTGCAGCAGCACGAGGCACAGCGCAGCCGCGTGCGCCGGCGCCAGCATACGAGCGCGGGACGACAGCGCGCTGGCGTGGCACTCCGCCTCGTCGGCGTCCAGCGCCAGCAGCGCCTCGGCCCCGCCCCCCTCCGCGCGGCACGTGCTGCGCCGCGCCGCTCCTCGCGCCGCCGCCGACCAGCCGCCCACCTCGGCCGTCCAGCGCCGCAGCCACGCGCCCGCCCATGACACCGAGCATCCGCAGCGCAGCGGATTGCCCGACACAAACAGCCCTCCTGCCGACAACGCTACTCTGCAGACACCGCATACTACACACATGTATGTATCGACGCCGTAATGAATAGTTATTTTATTTTTTGCTTTTTTTTTTTAATATGTCCATCAGTTTTATTTTTATGTTTTCACAAATCTTATTATAACAACTTCGATGTTAAAAGAATCTAGTTAAATATATATACAATTAAATAATAAAACTCTTAACTAACTAAACTAAAACTAAAAATAAATCTAACAAATGGCGTCGAAAAATTCGTCCGCATTGCTAGCCACTGGTAATGTGCCCAAAAGGCTGGCAGCATTGCCACGTTGTATGGCAATGCTTATCTTTTGGCCGAGGTAGAAGCCAGCCCTTGGGTCACGCGAAGTGTTTTTTTTTTTTTCACCTGTGACGAGAGCAGTGCAAGTGTTGTAGAAACTATTTTATTTCGCGAAAAACAGTTGTCTTTAAAGAAAATAAAAAGGGGTAATGTTTCCTACTGATGTATCATTATATCATACAACATCAAAGAGCAGCTTACTTACCTGAGAGCAACTTAGTAGCGAGGCGATTCCAGCCGGTGAGGTTGGGGTAGAGCGTAGCGGGCGCGAAGCTCACCAGCTGGTTGTCGGTCAGCTCCAGCGCCAGGTGCGGCACGCGCGCCAGCGGCCGCAGCAGGCCGGCGGGCAGCGCGCGCAGCCCCGTGCCCGACACGCGCAGCGCCAGCGCTCGCTGCCCGCCCAGCGACGACAGCGACGTGCCCGACACGCGCCGCAGCGCGCCGCCTCGCACCGTCAGCTCACGCAGCTTGGGCGCGTGGAGCCCGCTCAGCTGCGCGTCCAGCACGCTCTCCCGCACGAACACCTCCAACGTCTCCAGGCCAGCTGTGCACGCCGCTATGTCCGCGAGGGACACTTCCGCGCGAGCGTTCACCGCCACTGACTCGAGGCCGAGTGATCGCAGCGATACCAGCGGCCGGAAGGCGCGCGGCTCGATGGCCTCCAGCTGGTGCAAGTGGAACATGCGCAGGTGCAGCAGACGGCGCAGCCCCTCGAAGGAGCCGTGCGCCACGCGTACGATGGGGTTATGCGAGACGTCGAGCGAGGTAAGGCGCGGCGTGGCGGCCCACATGGCGGGCTGCAGCGACGTGAAGCGGTTGCGCGCCACGTCCAGCACGCGCAGGCTCGCCAGGCGCCGCACGTCGGCCTCGCGGAACGACGCGATGAGGTTGCCGCTGAGGTCCAGCTCAGTGAGGTTGGCGAGCGGCAGGTGCGGCACCGCCCGCAGGCCCGCGCCCGCCAGCGCCAGGCGGCGCAGCCGCGGCACGTTGTGGAACAGCTCCTTGAAGTTGGCCTTGAGCAGGTTTTGCGAGAGGTCGAGGCGCCGCAGCCGCGCTAGCCCCGCGAACGTGTTGTCGGCCAGCACGGTGAGGGCGTTGCGCGCCAGGCCCAGCTCGTGCAGGAAGGCGATGGCATGGAACATGGCGGCGTCCAGGTACTCCAGCCGGTTGCCCGCCAGCTCCAGACGACGCAGCGTGAAGCCCACTTGCGCCAGCGCGCTGCCCGGGAACACGGCGAGCTGGTTTTCGCGCAGGTCCAGGTGCTCCAGCTCGGTGTGGCGGAAGGCGTCGCGCGGCAGGGCGCGCAGCGAGTTGCCGGCCAGGCGCAGGTCACGCAGGCGCCGCATGCCGCTGAACTGCTCGGGCGCCAGCTGCGCCAGCCGGTTGTGCGCCAGGTCCAGGACCTGCAGCGCCGACTGCTCGCCGAACGCACGCCGCTTCACCGCGCTGATGTTGTTGTGGTGCAGGAGCAGTATCTCGAGCTGTGGCAGAGCGCCGAACGCGAAGTTGTCAATGTGCGTCAGATGGTTGTGCGTTAGGATGATCTGTCGAAGTGACGCTCCCACAGAATCGAAGAAAGCTTTCGTTATGTTTTCCAGTAAATTATGCGACAGGTCCAGAATATGTATGAGGACCGGCGGTCCCCCGCCCACCAGTGACGATATTCTGTTATAACTGACGTTCACGGACAAATTGCTTTCCTCACTCGATACGTTTTCGAAGTATTCCGATGATAGCTCGACTAACCGGTTGTCTTGCAAGTCCAACACTTGTAACTTAGGCAGTTGACTGAACGCTCGCTCTGCCACAAACTCGAGCACGTTTCCCGCCAAATTTAAATATACCAAATTTCGTAAATTAGCAAAACCGTGTTCACTAATATTGTGTACGCGATTGTATGATAAATCGACGCTCTGTAACTCTTTCAAATGTGCGAGAAACTCTCCGTTAATCTTATTGATGTAATTGTACGATAGTCTAAGTTCTTTCAGTCTACACGAACAGTTCGTCTCGGAAACTTCACTTGGAAATTCAATTATTTTATTAAAGTCTAAATTGAGATATTCGAGCGACGGAAAATTGTGTATATTTTCACTAGATACGTAATGAATGTTATTGTTATCTAAACTGAGCCAGGAGAGCGAGGCACTGGGCGCGGCCAGCGGGAACTCGCCGCTCGACAGCGCCGCCGACAGCTCCAGCACGTGCAGCGCCGGCAGCCGCGCCAGCGCCGCGCCCGGCAGCGCGTCCAGCTCGGTGAAGCTCAGCACCAGCTCGCGCAGCGGCAGCGTCGCGGGGAACGCGTCCGCCGCCAGGTGCGCCAGGCGGTTGCCACGCAGGTTCAGCGTGGCCAGCGCCTCCGACCACGCGCCGAACGACTCGGCGCCCACCCACGCGATCTGGTTGTAGCCCACGTCGAGGTAGGCCAGCGCGCCCGGCGCCAGCCCGCGCAGCCCCGCCGGCAGCGCCGCCAGCAAGTTGCCGGCCAGAGACAGCGACTGCAGCTGCGGCGGCAGCGTGTCCAGCCACTGCAGGTTGTTGTACGCAAGCGACAAGTGCCGCAGGCGCGCAAGCGAGGCCACGCTGGCCGGCAGCGCCGCCAGCTCGTTGTGATCCAGATCCAGGCGCTCTAGGTCGCGGCGCAGAGCGTGCACCGCCGCGTCGGACAGGTGGCTCACTCTGTTGTACGCTATCGACAACTTCTCGAGGCGCGCGCTGTCCAGCACGAAGGACGGCACTGAAGTGAACTCGTTAAAGTCCAGCATGAGCTGCTTCAGTTGTGACCTCTGCTGGAACTCCAGCTCGAACAGGTCGTCCAGCTCGTTATGACTGATGTCCAAGGAATCGATTTTTGAGTGTTGAGTTCGGCAGGTACGGTTGTGTGTCGGGCGCAGCATGTTGTCCCTGAGGTGCAAGTGGCGCAGGCGCGGCAGGTGTGCCAGTGCCGCGCACGGCAGCTGCTGCAGCAGGTTGTGGGACAGGCGCAGCAGCGCGAGCGCCGGCGGCAGCGCGCCCGCCGCCAGCGCGTGCAGCCGGTTGCCGTCCAGGTCCAGCTGCGCCAGCGCCCGCAGCGCCGACAGCGCGCCCGCCTGCAGCGCAACCAGTTGGTTGTTGCTCAGCGACAGACTACTGAGCGAGTCCGCCAGCGCGCCCCACTCCATGTGCGGCTCCAGCTCGCTGATGTAGTTGCTGAAAAAATGCCTACTATATTAAATCTGAAGCGACGTCTCTAAATGAATCTTAGCTACTCACTTACTTTTGCAAATTCAGCCAATTTAATACTTTCAGCTCGCGCAGGGATTCTAAAGGTACTTCAGTGAACTCGTTAAATCCTAGATCTAGCGACGCCAGCGTCGATACCATGGACCTGCAAACGGTGGAAGCATTCAGTGCGAGCAGATGAAGCGCACAAGAGAGCGCAGGGTGAGCGTGCGCACGTACTGCAGCGCGTGGCGCTCGATGTGGTGCAGACGCGACGCCACCAGCACCAGCGTGCGCAGCGCGCGCCCGTCCAGCGCCGCCTCGCCCAGCGCGCCCAGCCGCGCGCCCGCCAGCGACACGTGCGCCACGCCCGGCGCCACCTCGGGGAAGCGGTGGAAGGGCACGCCGCTGCACGCCAGCTGGTCGCGGCGGCACGCGCACAGCGCCGCGCGCGCACACGGCCGCCCGGGCGCCGCCGCCGGCCGGGCCAGCCACAGCAGAGCCGCCGCTACGCGCAGCAGACGAGCCGCGAACGCGCGCATCCCGCGCCCCGCTCCCCGACCCACCTCACATGCTATACCGATTAATCAAACTTTTTTTTTATAGTTCGTAACCTTCCCGGAGTACGTTGCCACCAGAGATTTGCGAGGAAGCATAGCAGAGAGATGTGCCAATACACTGAGCAGTTTGCTGGTGGAGGCCGCTTAGTGTATGCTCCCACTATTCCACACAACTTGTCACACATTTCCCAGTAAATTGAAACTGCTCTAGGTTTAACAGCTAAACCCGACTAGGGGGAAAATGCTTTTGATAACAACATACTTCGACTCTGTAAGAAATACCATTATTTTATTACCTCTCGAAGATCGACGTGAGATTGCTGACTTTCTGTACTTATTAAAAATTTTCAATAACAATATTGACAGCCCAGACCTTATATCTAAATTTCACTTTAATGTGCCGCAAAAAATATTCCGCCATAATCCACCCTTACGTGTGCCTCTAGCATCAACAAATTACAGACAGAATAGTTTTATTATACGAGCAAGTAGACAGTTCAATAATATGTGTGCATGTGGCAGCATGACTTGGATCCCTTTGTGACTAGAGCGTGGCGTCGGCCAGAAGACGTATAAGCCGCAGGTTTTTTAAGTAGCCCTTTAATTGTTTCCTTAATTTTTCTGTAATGTTTTTATTATTTTTTTTGTTTTCTTTCTCGGGTCTCTGGAGACCCGGTCCTTTGGTAGGCGTACGAGGGGCCGAAACCAACTCGCAGAGGCCCCGTTAGAAATTTCAAATGTAATGGGGCACCATTATTATTTTTATCATTACTTATTCTTCCGTTAACTAAAGGTTTCTAGTTACTACTCAATTAAGAAGTAAAGATTGTTATGCTCACTTCTCAATTTCAAGTCTGACACTATACGTGAGGACTTGTAATTGGCTTTCTGTCGTATAAGTTTGTTTGTTATTTTTAGTTTGTTTAAGCTGTAAGTCCTCCAAGCTGTAATAAATAAATAAATCAACATGGTGTCCCAAACAGCCACGTTGCTGAGATATGTGAAGGTAGGTGAAGTAGCCATGAGTGATGAGACAGACACAAGTATATTGTGTTATTATTAACCGACTTCCAAAAAAATTCCATTCACGTTAATTTTAATATTTTACAAAAAACATGCTTCATTTTAAATCAGTTCGTTTACAACAACTTCCAATGTTACTGAGCAATAAAAGCTCAGTGAAAGCTAATTTGAGTCTCACCATGAATTGTGATAGATTTAAAGTTTTTTTCTTCATAAAATATTTAAAACGTTTTAATACCTACATGCATTTTACGACATAGTTGACCGTAATAGAGAATATACTTAAAAAAAATATTTAATATCTAAACGCTTTATCTAAAAATATATTACTAACAGTGGAAATAGAATCAAAATTGCTCGAAAAACAAACGAGATATAATTATTTTAAACAAATATATCTGTCCCTCTCGCGAAAACGCTGTTTTCTATGGCAGATGTATAGACGTCACGTAATGTGACGTCAAATTCCATGTCGGACTTCTCGTTCTAAAAGTAATATTTGAAGCGTTATAACTTCATCGCTGATGAAGATATTTAAAAAATATTTTCTAAAGTGTTTACTGGAGCTTATAAGTAATTCATTTTACAAATAAAAAAATCGCGTGCATATTCCCTATTGGTTGACCGTTCCGCAGGTATGCTGGAAGAGATTTCTTTAGAGATAAGCATCACCTTTGTACCTATTTTTCTGTTTCCTTTTTAGGGTTCCGTAGACAAATGGTAAAAAACGGAACCCTTATAGATTCGTCATGTCTGTATGTCCGTCCGTATGTCACAGCCGCTTTTTTCCAAAACTATAAGAACTATGCTGTTGAAACTTGGTAAGTTGATGTATTCTGTGAACCGCATTAAGATTTTCACACAAAAATAGAAAAAAAAACAATATGGGGTTCCCTATACTCAGAAGTGATTTGAGTCAAATATTTTTTTTTCATCAAACCCATATGTGTTTTTTCATCAGACCTACCCCAGGTCTTCAAAAATGATATTGAGGTTTCTGTTATCATTTTTTTCTTAACTGAACAGTTTGCGCGAGAGATTCTTCCTAAGTGGTAAAATGTGTCCCCCCCCCCTGTAAATTCAAAAATAAGAGAATGAACAAAACTAAAAAAAAAATACCGAATGTATCTGACATCGAAGCACAAACGATTTCCATGGATCCAGGGCATGATTAAAAAACATGTCGAGGCATTTCGGAGCTGGAATTACGAGCGCTACAGATTCAGAAGTACCAAGAGAGCAGTAACATACATCTGGAAGTATTTTCTGGGCTGGAAATTCTGAACGCTATAGATTCCCGAAAATAACCAGGATCTAGAGCAGACACACGTCGATTTTTTAATTAATTAATTTTAATTTTTTTTATTATTATTATTTTTTTTTAATTTAATATGTCAAAGTATTGCCGGCGCTGGAATTATGAACGGTGCAGATTCACAAATAGAAACCAGAAGACCAAAAACATGCCAAAGTATTTTTTCGACAGGAGTGGTGAGCGCAGATTCACAAGTACCTACCAGGAGATCACAAACATGTCAAAGTAGTGTCGGGGCTGAAATCTTACTTTCAGCTGCACCGCAAAGTCTCACAATATCTACATACCTGAATCATGAAAATGCAGTTCCAGGATGAGACAATGAGCCAATAAAGCTGGCGCGGCAGTTCTAAAGTCTACGCAGACGAAGTCGCGGGAAGTAGCTAGTAATATTATAAATGTGAAAGTTTGTATGTTTGGATGTTTGTCCGTCAATCACGCAAAAACGGCTGAAGGGATTTGGATGAAATTTGGCACATATGTAGGTCACATCCTGGAATAACACATAGGCTACTTTTTATCCCGGTAACATACATCACTTAATGGAGACAGAGGAAAAAGTGGAAGTTCAAAGTTTCTGCTACCTTAGTACTTCAGATTCAAAAGTACCAGGAGAACAGAAACATGTCGAAATTTTTTACCGGGCTAGAATTTTATTACGAGTGCTAAAAGATTCACAAGTAGGTACAAGGAGATCAGGAACATGTCAAATTATTTTTGGGCAAGATTTTTTTTTAAGCAGAGCAGAAACTATTCGAAATATTTTCGGGCCTAGAATTGTGAGAGGTTAGGATTTAAAAGTGCCTGGGGAGACCAAAAACATGTCAAAGTATTGCCAAGGCTGGAATTATGAGTGCTACAGATTTACAAGTAGATACCAGAATACCAGACAATTGATATATTTTTCGACCAGAATCGTGAGCACTAATAATTCACAAGTACCTTCCAGGGGACCACAAACATGTCGAAGTAATTTTGGGACTCACACTATCTGGATACCAGAATCATGAAGATGCAATTACAAGAATAACAATATGAGGCAATTAAGTTGCGCACCAGTTCTAAAGTCTACGCAGTCGAAGTCGCGGGAAGAAGCTAGTCGGTTATATTTTTTTTTGTTTATTAAAAATCTCATTGGGTTAGGTCAGAATAAAGATTATAAGCAGTGTAAAGTAAAAAAACCCTTGAAAAAAAACAGAAAAATGTCGAAATTTATTACCGGGCTAGAACTTTATTACGAGTGCTAAAAGATTCACAATTACCAGGAGACCAACAACATGTCAAATTATTTTTGGGCAATATTTTTTATTTATTAGCACAGCAGAAACTTTTCCAAGTATTTTCGGGACTGGAATTCCGAGCGCTACAGATTCACCAGGTGAGCAGAAACATATCGAGGTATTCCGGGGCCGTAAATACGAGCGCTACAGATTCACAAGTACCAGGAGAGCAGTAACATTTCGGAAGTTTTTTTGGGGCTTGATATGAGCGCTTTAGATTCACAAGTACCATAGGAGATTAGAAATATGTCGAAGCAACGCTATACATTCACAAGTACAAGGAGAACAGCATGTCGAGGTATTTCGCCAGAAAATTACGAGCGCTACAGATAGATTAAAATACCAGGAGAGAAATATCTGAAAGTTTTTAAGTTGCTAGAATTATGAGCGCTATACATTCACAAGTACCAGGAGACCAGAAACATGACAAACGAAGTTTTTTCAGGGCTGGGAATAGTAAATGCTAATTCACAAGTACCAGGACCGTAAAAACATTTCGAGATATTTTCGGTGCCGGAATTGTGAGCGCTAAAGATTTACAAGTACTATACATGTATAATTAGTATGACTTGAGATGGTAGGACTTGAAGAGTAGTCGCAGAGTCGCAGTTTTTCTTGAACTTGATGAGATGAGATGAGATGAGATTAGATTAGATGAGATGAGATGAGATGAGATTTTTCTCACCACAATCCTACTAATATTATTAAAAAAAAAACAGTACTTTCGAAGCTGGAAATATGAGCGCTAAAGATTCACAAGTAAAAGAAGAGCAAAAACATGTCGAAGTATTTTCGGGGCTCAATTTGTGAGTGCCAAAGATTCTCGAGTACCAACCAGCAAACAGAAACATGTCAAAGTATTTAGGGTAGTTTTTTTTTACTGGAAAATATGGCTTTCATTGCAAGCGAATCAAAAGTACCTACCAGGATAACAACAACATGTTGGAGTATTTCTGAGGCTGGAAGTATGAGCGCTAAAGATGCATAAGTACCAGGAGACCAGACACATGTTTAAGTATTTTTGAGCAAGATTTTTTTTACCAGGAGTACAGAAACATGTCGAAGTTTTTACTGTGCTGGAATTGTGAGCGCTAAAGTTTCACAAGTACCAGGCTTTAATTTGCAAGCGGTTTGGATTCAAAGGCACCAGGGAACCAGAAACATATCGAAGTATTTCTGACTCTGTAATGGTGAACAATTGATTTAAAAGATACCAGAAGAACAGACACATGTTGAAGTAATATCGAGGCTAAAAATAAGAGCGCCAAAGATTCACAATAGCAGGAGTTATTCAAAATATTTTGCGCAAGAATTTTTCTGGGCTGGAATGGTGAAAGCTATAGATTCACAAGTACTAAGAGAGCAGAAACATGTTGAAATTTTTTCGGTGCTGAAATTGTGAGCAGTTAGGATTCAAAAGTAACAGGAGAACAGGAACATGGCGAAGTTTTTTCCGGGCTGGAAATATGAGAGCTAAAGATTTACAATTACAAGGAGACCAGAAACATGTCGCAATATTTTCGGGCCTAGAATTGTGAGAGGTTAGGATTTAAAAGTGCCGAGGGAGACCAAAAACATGTCAAAGTATTGCCAAGGCTGGAATTATGAGCGCTACAGTTTTACAACTAGATACCAGAATACCAGACAATTGATATATTTTTCGACCAGAATCGTGAGCGCTAAAAAATCACAAGTACCTTCCAGGAGACCACAAACATGTCGAAGTAATTTTGGGACTCACACTATCTGGATACCAGAATCAAGAAGATGCAATTACACGAATGACAATATGATGCAATTAAGTTGCGCACCAGTTCTAAAGTCTACGCAGACGAAGTCGCGGGAAGAGACTTTTGCTTATAATATAAATACACTAGCTTCTGCCCGCGACTTCGTTCGCGTGAAGTTTTGATATCGCAACGCATCGCCTGCTCGTGCTATACCTTTTTCCGACTTGCTACACTTAAATTGTGATAGCTCCGCTAATATGCATAGGATTAATACCATGTTAATAAAAACTTCCTCGCAATTAATGCATTATTTTAGAACAAATTTGATTTCCATAAAAAGGGTTATAGTGAGTTTACCCAAAGGGATAGACATATGCTGTCGAGGACTTTTTTTTTGAACTTTTAAAGAGGAATAATTTCGTAGTACTTGATTTTTGCGTAACTTAAACCGTTTACACAGAGCACGCAACGGAAGCTTTTTTCCCGCTTGCAACATTTCTTATTGCTGCTCCGCTCCTACTGGTTATAGCGTAATGTTATGTATAGCCTATAGCCTTCCCCGATAAATGGGCTATCTAACACTGAAAGAATTGTTCAAATCGGACCAGTAGCTCCTGAGATTAGCGCGTTCAACCTAACAAACAAACAAACAAACTCTTCTGCTTTATAATATTATTACTAGCTATTGCTCGCGACTTCGTTCGCGTGTATGTCGAAAAGTAAAATTATGTAACTACTAGCTGACCCGCGTAACTTCGTCTGCGTCACATTTTCTATTACTGTTCCGCTCCTTTTTGTCTTAGCGTGATGATATATAACCTATAACCTTCCTCGATAAATGGGCTATCTAACACTGAAAGAATTTTTCAAATCGGACCAGTAGTTCCTGAGATTAGCGCGTTCAACCAAAGAAACTCTTCTGCTTTATAATATTAGTATAGAATATACAGTATGTCTACGACATATATGCAATAATTGAAACCACAAGTAACACTTGTCCACAGAAGTATAAATAAATTGTTATAAATTTAAAAAAACGTAAATGAAAAAATTTAAGTTTTCAAACAAAATAAATATGAAAATAAATTTAGTAAAAGTAAATCACCCTATTTAGAAAACGTACCTTGACCTCGACTGACCTCGAGAAGTGCGGCAACAATGCTCGCGCGGCGGCGTTTTGATTTATCTTTGGCAATTGCGATGAAATTCACTATGGTTATTTTTCACCCGTTCTTTTTTACTTCGTGATAAGTTGATTACTGAACTAATCTTAATAAATTCTGTCATAGCACAAGTGACATCGCCGAACAATGTTGTCCCGAACCTTGCCCAACAAATTTCGACCAGGATCCGAGTGTTTATTTCACCGTAAAAAATAAGTACCTAGGTATGTACAAATAAAATTAAAAACACAATTTACACACACAAAAGTCCAGTACCTACTCAGTGTCTATTTCACTGTAAGAAAATAATTAAACTAATACATACAAGTAAATAACAAAAATCACGTAAAACAATGCGTGTACTTAAGTACCTATCAAATCTTTGCGAAATGCACACACGCTATTCCGGAAGACTCGCGGTGAACTGACAAAACTTACATACGTACTGGCAAAAAATAAAAGTCATAGGTAAATAGGGTAAACAATGTAATAATTATCTTTTATCGATACTTTTCTACAATTACTTATCTAATAAAGACTTAATACGCAATCAAGGCATTACAATACTAGTACTTTTGTTTAATAACCGTATTTAACAGTGAAGTGATAGTTAAATTTATTGGACTTTTAAAATAAATTTTAATTTTTGTACGTTTCGACTTACGAAACTACCGTAGGTACTACCTAGATAGTGAGTAATGTAGAAAACGGGTGAGTACGTTTTTTTAATAGGATGTTTCTTCCTAAAATGTAAACATTATTACATTATTTTTTATCTCTAAATCCACTCAATTATAGTTTTTAATCAGAATAGGTAGGTAGGTACATAGTGGTGCTATAATAATTCTAAACTAACCATGTCCATTAAAAATAGAACATCTTTTTTGCTAACCGATCATTATTCTCTTCAAAAGACAATGAGAGAAAGCTGATAATATTGTCGATAACTGTGTCCAACCCTACGCGTCGAGCGCGCGCGCAACCCGCTCCCCGCGCCCCTCCTCGCCAAAAGCCGAAGGCCTTTGAAAAAGCCGACACACATGTGCCGCGTCGTTTTGTACTAAGCCGACAAACGAACCGCGCCGCCGTGATCATCCGAGTACACTTGCAGGTATTGTTGGAGTGTCTCAGTGAAAATGAATTTGAGTAAAAATAACAAAATAAAATTTCGGCCGTGACAGGTCAAGAACATTTCACAAGGAGAAATTTCACGTACGAATGTAACGAAAAACAAACAACATTAAGATTTTTAATAGTCGGTCCTACAATGTTCCCTCTGGTTAGGGACAAAAGCCTCTTCTCTGTGAGATGGAGTGGATTGCAATCCACTACGCGGGCATACATGGGTTGGTAGAAATCACATGTCTTCGATTTTTTTTTTCTAGGACATCTTTAAACTTGAAGTTTTCTTTCATTCACCGTTTTGAGAGCAGTGATGATAAATAAATTACACAATGAAAAGTGCTTGCCTGGTCTCACCCACGACCTTCAACTATGCCACAACAGCTTTGTTCTGTTCTCAATTAAAATGCAATACAAACACATTAAAGTCCCGCCTGTCGTTTAGGTGTACCGAGTTCGCATTTTAGGTAAATAGGTAAAATGAGTACAACTGCGTAGGTGAATGATTGCACAGCGTGGCAACGTCGCTTTTCAATGTTCAAGGATTAAAGTTCATTGTACTATTAACCTACTGTTGCAATTCTACAGAGTGTTCAAATTTGCTTTAAATTAAAACTCGACTTTTTGACAAAACTACTGGACCGATTTCGTTACTTTTTTGTATAGCGTTATCAAATACCATAACTAGTATGTGGTTTCAAGGATTGCATATATGTCGTAGACATACGGTATATATAAAGTATAGATACAGATTTGTACGGAAACCTCGGTGTGCGAGTCCGACTCGCACTTGACCGGTTTTTTTTTTATATATATTTGTGTGTGTACATAAATTGTTAAATAAATAAAACAAACCTACCATTTAAATTGCAGTGTCTAGTTTTTATAAAAATTACTGCGGTCTCACAAACTATAATCTCATTTGTGTAACACATACACACATCAAAAAAGTTTGTGATCACTAGCATAACCTGATATATTTTTTTTTATTTAAAGGCTTTCAGTCCTAGCTTACTAGGACTGAAAGCTTTTTTATATGGAAAAACAATTGAACTATTTTATTGTTGTTTATTCTATCTATTATATAAATAAAGAATCTAAAAAAAAGAAGAAATCATAACATAATCCACCGTAACAAAAGTTTTCGATTTTTCAAAGTGATCGCAAACTTTTTTTGGTGTGTGTAAACAATGTGAGTATTTATAATGTTCATAATGAAATTAAATTAAATGAAATAATTTATTTTCTATGAATGTAGGTACAAAAATATTTTGTTAAGTAAGAGAAGGATCCAATACATTCCACCGTGAGGCATGCAATTTTTTTTTTGTAGAATTAATTATGAAATAATCTTAAAAAATAAAGTATTTAACGAGTATCAAATTATTAAATAGTCAATACAAATATAAATCATTCAGTTTGTAAGTTCATTCAGTGGTAAACAATGTCAATAATACGTTAATAATTGGTCAATATTACAATGTCAATAATAAGTTAATAATACAATGTCAAGAATAAGTTAATAATAATGTAATAAACATACAGGGATAATCGCCGGTTGGTGCCCCATTACATTTGAAATGTCTAACGGGGCCTCTGCGAGTTGGTTTCGGCCCCTCGTACGCCTACCAATGGACCGGGTCTCCAGAAACCCGAGATAATAAAAAAAGAAAAGAATATAATAATAAATTAGTCAAAAATTCAATGAAATTTGAAAATTAAAATCGCAAGGAAAATCATTGTATGTAAATAATCATATTGATCTGTCATTCAAAACTTCATCAATTGTGTAATAAAATTTTTCTAGTAGCAATTTATTTAATTTATTTTTGAAAATTTGTAATGTGCAATTCTTTATAACATCTGGTATTTTGTTGTAAATCACCGGACCCATATGCATAATATTATTACTTCATAAAGGATAAACATGACATAGTTTTATTTGCAGACGACACGTCGCTTTTATTCAAACTTAAACGACAGCAGATGGTCACTGACGATATAGATAGTGCCCTCGCAACTGTAGTTAACTGGTTTAATGTTAATAACCTTTTACTAAACGAGAAAAAAACGAAATGCATAAAGTTTACATTACCGCATGTAAAACAAGTGAACACTGTTGTATCAATAAATGGTGAAGAGTTGAAACTCGAAGATACCACAGTGTTCTTAGGCGTAACTCTGGATGCAAAGCTTCCGTGGGGTCATCATATAGATAAATGGACCAAAAAACTTAGCTCTGCAGCATGTGCCGTTAGAAAAATACGAGGCTTAATTGATTTAGAGACATCCCGTTTAGTGTACTTTAGCTATTTTCATAGTATAATGTCATATGGCATTCTATTGTGGGGAATATGGCACAGACATACAGACAATATTTATTTTACAAAAAAGGGCTATTCGTGCAATTTATAAATTAAGTCCCAGACACTCCCTCAGAGACAAATTTAAAGAGATTAATATAATGACTGTGCCCTCTCAGTATATTTATGAGAATCTCTTGTATGCACATAAAAAAATTAATCTGTTTAAAAAAATACAGTGATATCCATAGCATAAATACTAGAAATAAACACAATTTTGTCGTTCCTAAAACCAGACTGAAGAAAATAGGTGGCTCGTTTCGCTGCCAATGTATACATTTTTATAATAAACTTCCTAGCCACATCCAAGAACTTAGCATTAAAAAATTCAAATCATTTGTAAAACGCAAGCTATGCCAGAAAACTTTTTACACAGTTAAAGACTATCTTGAGGACAAAAGGGCTTGGGATTGAGCTGCTTCAATGATGAACATGGCCCAATGATTATATATATATATATATTTTTTCTCGTTTGTACTATAGATATAATTTTGATATTTTTACACATTGACATTTTTATATTCTCATTTATTGTGTACTTTGACATGAATGTTTACTTTTTAAAGTAATCTATATATTATTTTTATTTTATTTTATTTCACTTTTTTTGACAAGAATACTTTGTAAACTATTATCATTATTATTTATTTAATTCACTATTGTGAATATGGGGACTCTGTGGGTTTTTATTTTCTTTTGTTCTCTTTAAAATATTTTGAACGTTGTCTGGCAGCTTGAGTACTTTTGTGGCCTACCCAAATGTCCTTTCATTGACATTGTTCGTCGAGTCGTTGAGCTCCCTTTGGTTCTAAGTTGAGCTTATCGACTACTGACCAAGGCTCGCACTGGACAGGCCCACTCAAATCTGTGTGGTTCTGGTTCTTTCCTCAAAAGACCATCTCAGACACTGATCTGCATGGTCCTCATATAACGTATTGTGAATATGAGGACCATGTAGAAAGCTGCTAGGGGTTCATTTCATCTACCTAATGTTAGTCTGGCGGTTTGAGTTCTTTATTCGGCTCACTCGAATGTCCTTACTTTGGTATTGTTCGTCAGGTCGTCGAGCTCCTTAAAGTTCTAAGTTTGAGCTACACGATAACTGGCAAATACTTACACTGTCTGGACAGGTCCACTCAAATCTGTGTGGTACTTTCTTCAAAATACCACTTCAGACATTACCTACATGGTTCTCATATGATTTGACCAGTGCGATTGTATGGACTTTAAAAGAGACATTGACATTGACAGTCAGCCAGGAAACGCCGGCTTCATCTAGTTTAAAATGACCAAAAAAAATTAACGTGTAAAAGTGTTATTTACAACCTACTTACAGAATAAATATCATTTGTCATTTATTTATCATTTATTCTTTTTCAGCAGTGCTGTTTTAAATTTGCCTGTATGTAAAAGATTTTTATATTGAGATCTTATTAATGTTGGCCTTGTTGAGTGATCAATATTTGAACAAAATAAATTTTGATTACTTTTCACAAACAGTCCCATTTCCAAAATATACATCACTTCCCATCAGGTGAGATTTGGGCCAAGAGTTTACCCGTTTTGTAAAAAAAAAATAGAGCGATGGAAAGGTGAGTAAGTTAAGGGATTTAAACATAGGAACGCAGCTGTCTGTTGAATTTATTTCAGTCATTGATCTAATGCAATATTTTTGGGCTCTGAAAATCCTTTCTTTCTCACTTCAGTTACCCCAAAAAACTACTCCGTATCTTAAAAAAGAAGCAACGAGACCATGATAAGCTATAACAATCGTGTCAGTGTGTGTGTGTGTGTGTTTGAGTATGATTAGACTAATACGTCAAAGAGAGCTTCTGTGGCGGTATATGTTTGGCTTTGTAACCATGCTTGTAAAGCGATTTTAAAATTATGTTTGTTCATTGAGTGTAGGGAAAGAATTCTATTTAATTTATTGTAGAGAAATGGTCCAAGGAAAACAAAGAATCTATGACTAAAATAAGTTTTAAGAGGAGTAGCCACGGCAGGTAGATGGTTACGGCGATTGGTTTGATGAGAATAGCTACAAATAGCGTGTTGTTTAATAGCAGTGGCCAGTACAAACAATTGCCTTACCGTAAGGACTTGACAATATTCATAGAGCTTGACGGTGGGATAAAGTCTTGGCTTGAAACAGCAGACCTTAATAACCGCTCTCTGCGCGCGTTCAATCTGAATAAAGTGGGATTTGGCTGCCCCGCCCCAGGACGAGATACAATAAACCAAAATAGATTGACACAGTGCCTGATAAGTCATTTTCATAACAGCAGCATCTGCTGATTGGCGTAGTAGTTTAAAGATGTACATTAGCTTGCGGACCCTATTTGATAGATGTATTATGTACTCTTTGAATGTAAGGTTGCCGTCAATCACTATGCCAAGATACTTTATCGACGTGACTTTTTCAATGTTACAGTGATTATGGGTGCCACTGCCGTCGTTACTACAATTAGACTGTGTCAACTGAGCGCCAACGTTAAGTGAGCTTGTAACTGGCACATTGGTATTTCGAATCGAAAAATTTATTATTTTCGTTTTCGATATGTTCAGGGTCAGCAAGTTGTCCTTAAGCCATTCACTGACTATATTGAAACCGTTCTGAGCAAGGCGATATACATCTTCCCAGTTGTCCGATGCAAATACAAGTGCTGTATCGTCCGCATAAGAAAATATTGCACCGCTTTCAAGGCTGAGGCTACACAGGTCATTCATATAAATTAAGAATAGACTGGGGCCGAGAATACTGCCCTGTGGCACACCAAAAGCTATATTTAAATCGGAGCTGGAGTAGCTTCCAATTTTGACATTCTGTGTTCTATTTGTAAGGTAGCTCCGAAACAAGGATAGCTGGTTACCACGTATACCCAGGCATTCGAGCTTAGATAGTAAGATGGGAATCGAAACCGTGTCGAATGCCTTCGCGAGATCCAGGAACAAAGCAACACATTTCTTACCGCTGTCAAGTTTCTGAGCTATATGGTTTACCAGTTTGTGAACAGCATCAGCAGTAGATCGATTTTTTCGAAAGCCAAATTGGTTTATCGACAAAAGATTGTGTGCCTCTAAATACTCAACCAGTCTTGCATTTATCAGTTTTTCCAGTATCTTGGACATCGCAGGCAGAACTGATATGGGCCTATAGTTTTCGACACGGTCACGATCTCCAGATTTCAAAATAGGGTGAAGAATAGCCTTTTTGAACCAGTTAGGAAAGACACCAGAGTCAAGGCACAGGTTGCAAACATGTGTCAGCGGTGGTACAATAATGTTTTTATGTCGTTTTAGAAAACTAGAAGAAATACCGTCCCATCCTACTGCACAATCACTCTTTAGTGAAAGGATTAGACGTTCCACCTCTTGCTCATTTGTTCCAAGCAGCACAAAAGATTCCCTCTGGGGTTCAGGTAGCGAACTAGATCGAGAGTCTCTATGTATTTTATCAGCTAGACGTCTCCCCACATTTGCGAAATAGTCATTAATTTGATTTATAGTGCCCTGTTTATCGTGATTATTCGCTATGAGATCATGAGCTGAAGACTTCACTTGACCTATGTTTGTGACATTTTTAATAACACGCCATGTCAGTTGATTGTTAATTATTATACCTAGACATTTTGCAACATTTGTATTGTCTAATCTTTGTCCATTGTAAGCGATAGTCATAGTGTCAGGACGTAAACGCTGGTAAAATGCATTACTTTTGTTTTTTTTTTCAAATTGATAATTAAATTATTGATTGAAAGCCAATTTATTTTATATTTAATGTGTCATTAATATCTCTTTCATAATCCGTTTTATTTGTACATTTAACTATAGCCGTGCTGTCGTCAGCAAATAATACCATTGGCTGTTGAATTTATCTAGGCAGGTCATTTATATAAAGCAAAAATATTAAGGGTCCGACAACAGTACCTTGCGGTACTTGGAATTTGACTTCCTCACTATTTGATAAATATTTATATTGAATCTTACTTTTGGGATCTATCCTAGTGATTTCTGTCTGTTGTTTGCGTTTGCTTAGGTAAGATTGAATAAGTCTCAAGACGTTTCCTCTAATACCGTACCTGTCAAGTTTTTGCAGAAGAATGTCATGTTTAACGAAGTCAAAGGCTTTGGTCATGTCAGAATATATTGCACAAACTAGTGTTTTGTTGTCAATATTCATCATTATATTATGTAGAAAGTCGTAAATAGCCATGTTAATGTTTTTATTTTTTCTCATACCTTTCTGCTCATTGCAAAGGATATTATATTTATTTATAAAAGTAGTTATAGATTCATAAATCAGTTCTTCGAGTATTTTAGAAAATACAGAAGTAAGATCTACCGGTCTATAATTTGACATTTCTTCTTTACTGTCTTTTTTATGTATAAGTATAATAATTGTAGTTTTTAAGCTATCTGGAAATGTGCCATCACTTATGCACAGGTTCATTATATGGCTTAAGGGAGAAGCTATTACATCTGCAACGAATTTTACCACATTGGTTGCTATTTCATCGTATACGAAACTTTTTTTATTTTTTTTTATGTTTTGATAACTCTCACGATATCTTCAGGTAGAACTGGGACCATAAATATTGAGTGTGGGTTGTTATCTATGCCAGTAATTTCATTTGTAGCATTGTCATTACTTAAGCATTGTAGCATTGTCATTATTTGTGAAACTTTACTTTTTATTCCACGGAAAACGTATTTTTTAATATTTTTTTAATGGAATTTTAAAAAAGTTCAAAGTTTCAAGGCATCAAAGTCTGACCCGGCTGTTTTGAGAAATACAATATTTTAGAATACATTTTAATGCTACATTTTTATTTTAAAATCATTTTAACGGGTTTTGCTGACTTTAAAATAATTAATTTATGTGTTTTTCTGCCAGACAAAGTCACTTGTCACCTCAACAGTACCGAATTTCAGTATTTTTATTACGTCGCCAAACTTCATTTGGTTTAAATTAAATTAAAAAATCGAATCACATTGTCGCTGGTTTTTAATGTAATACTTGTTAAACTTGATAAATCACTGGAAACCTTTTATATTGCTAAAATCGATTGTTCCATATGATGCTGCGAATGCTACAGCAAGCCACGAGGGCTAATTCTACTAATTTTTAAACAACTTTCGCATTCGCATTTCAATCGCAAACTGTCAAAAAAACCTTAATCTTCATACATTTTTGACAGATTGCGATTGAGATGCGAATGCGATGCGAATGTGAAAATTAGTAGCATAGGCTAGATTCCATCATCCACAAATTGCAAAACTATTTAGTCCGTCAGTTAGAGTATTGAAACTGAAATTGACACGTATTTTTTGTTTTTATAAATCAATGAATATTGACAAAGATAAAACGCATCGAAACTCACGAGTGGGACGCGAAGGTGTGACGTATTGAGAATTTTACAAGCGTCGTAACTTCGTCAATTTTGGTTCCCGTAACAAAAGAAAAAACACGGGTCAAATAATTTTTGATAATCTAACTGACGGACTAATTAGATTTTTTAGTCATCTACCCTATTGGCACTCAAAAAAAGTCTCGCGCTGCTACGAAGCGCTACGCAGTGCTAAACGAACATTTTGCCGATTTACACAAATAAAAGTGTATAGGGTTCACGTACGATTTAGAGTATCGCTGCAATTGAGGATTATTATTTATTTATTTTAACTTTTTGGATGGCCATTAATATTTTTTAACGAATTTCAGTATTTGTAATTTTAATTAAAAATAGAAAATCAACTGTCAATGAAGATTCCCGTAAAATTTAATAAAAAAAATCTCGACGGAAAGACATTAAATAAAAAAAATATTATAATACCTAAAGTATGAAATTGCCGCTTTATTGAACTTTTTTCACATGGTAACTATGAATTTCTTCTTTTAAAAAATGTGCAACACTCGATTATCGACTTTCAGTTGTTTTTTTTATTCAGCTTAGACAAGAAAGATGGATACTTCGATAATTCGAGTGATTTTTGAATACGAGTTCCAACGCGGAACTAACGCGGCAGAAACAGCTCCTAATATCAATGTTGCGTTTGGAGAGGGGACTGCTAATGAACGCACTGTGCGATTTTGGTTAAAACGCTTTCGTGATAGAAACTTTCGATTTGAAGAACGAACCACGTGGAAGACCGCCCACACAGGTGAATAACAATGAATTGAAAGCCGATCCGAGCCAAACTACCCAGGAATTAGCGGCATGTTTAACGTTACCTTACCAACAATATTGACTCATTTGCGTCAAATCAATAAAATAAAAAAATATAAAAACGGGTACCTCATGATTTGACTGATCTGCAGAAAGAAACACGTGATGAAACTTGTTTTGCCTTGTTGAATCGATACAGAAATTAAGGAATATTTGATCAAATTATGACATGTGATGAAAAATGGATTCTTCACGATAACCGTAAGCGAAAAATGCAATGGCTGACCCCAGGTCAAACGCCGCAACAGTGTCCAAAAGCTAAGTTTCCCAATAAAAAGGTAATGGTAACTGTTTTGTGGTCTCAGCATGGTGTTTCACTATAGCTTTCACCAATCTGGTCAAGCAATAACGGCAGATGGCTACTGCGCCGATCTCCGAACAATGATAGCAAATGATGATAAATATATATGTAAATAAATGAAATAGAAAAGATGTAATAACGACCTAATGACGTTTGTTTTATGGTCTAATTTCGTATACTCTGTTATGTGTGTTATTTCCTTTGTAAGCTGCCAGCAATTCTTATCTTGCCGTTTGTCACCTTTTGTTTGTATTCAAAGCTCATGTTGGTTTTGCATTTTGAAGTTATTTATTTTTGATCGCTGTGCCGTGCTGTGCCTAATAGTTTATTGTAAATCATTACCTTCTACCTCAGTAATATCACTTTATCGAAAAAGTAAATACTGCTTACAATTTTTAGCTAAAAACTTAATTTGGTCCGCCCTGTTTAAATATTTATTTTATCATGCTATAGTTTCTACTTGCGATGGCTAATCTCAATGTTTATTATCAGAATGTGCGTGGTCTGCGTACGAAGACGAACGATATATTTCGAAAAATATCCTCTAGTGCTTATGATGTTATTGTTTTCACTGAGACGTGGCTAGTGGATGATATCTTTAGTAGTGAGATGTTTGATGGTCGGTATTTAGTTTATAGGCGTGATCGAGATTACTCTAGAACCTCTCAAAAGCGGGGCGGTGGCGTTTTGATAGCGGCAAGAAGTGAGCTTACTGTTGTGGAGCAATATGATTGGCGAAGTTCTGCGGAAGATATTTGGGTCTCACTTATTTTAAAGAGATCTAGACCTGAGGTAAATTATAGTTTACACATTTGTGCCGTATATCTTTGTAAAGAAAACCTTGGCAATGCATATTATGATCAATTACATAATTTTGGTACTAATGTTAATCACTTGATATTGACCCACCCATTAGATAAATTCATAATTGTGGGTGATTTTAATTTTGGTAATAATGTAGACTGGATAAATGCTGACAGTAATGAACTAGTCCCAGAAAATGTATCATGTCACCACTTGAGGGAGTTTTTTGATGGAATTCTCACTTCTAACCTGTCCCAATATAACGGCGAAAGAAACAGCAATGGTAGATTGTTGGACTTGGTTTTCTCTAACGACTCGGTCAATGTTATTGAATGTCACGATCCTTTGGCATTGCCTGTGGACCTACACCATAAACCATTAACGATTAATGCTGAGTTTGTTGAGATTCACAAGTTGACTGATAAATTGACACCGAAGTATGTATTTTCTAGGGGTAACTACGCGGCTATTAAATCTGAACTCGACCAAATCAGTTGGAATGAGTTTTTACTTGCTGATTCGTTAGATAGTGCTGTTGAACTCTTTTATAATAAATTGTATGAGCTTAGAGATATGTATATACCGATTAAACCGGTTAGAAAATCATCTTATCCGCCCTGGTATGACTCGGCTTTGGTCAAAGTACTTAAAGAGAAATATAAATATCATCGCAAGTACAAAACGTATGGAAATATGTCAGACTTTCACTCTTTTTCTGTTTTACGGAATAGAGCAGTTAAATTGGAGAAAACTTGTTTCAACATTTACATGAACAAAATTGAGTCGTCAATCATTGAGAACCCAAAATCATTTTGGTCGTATGTAAAGAGCAAAAAAAACTCTGGTACTTTTCCTAAGGTAATGCATCACGGTGATATAACCGCGAGTACAGGTGAGGAGATCAGCAATTTGTTCGCATCCTATTTCCATTCCACTTTCTCAGAACCCGATCCTGTGCCCATGCCCACTACATCAGGCACCATTAGCGTTGAACATAATGCGTCATGCATCGGCTCAATTTGTGTGTCTCATTCTCAAGTTTTGAAGTTATTAAAGGCATTGGACCTTTCAAAATCCGGCGGTCCCGATCTTTTACCTCCAGCTTTCATTGTAAACTGTGCCGACAGCCTAGTTGTGCCACTGTGTATTTTATTCAGGCGGTCACTCTCAGAAGGTTTAGTTCCGAAAATTTGGAAATCGGCATTCATTACTCCAGTTTATAAAAAAGGTAATAAGTCGGATATCTCGAATTACCGACCAATATCTAAGATATGTCTGTTCTCCAAAATCCTAGAACGTATAGTGTTTACTGATGTATATAATGCTATGAAGTGCAACTTTGGTGATGAGCAGCACGGCTTTCTCAGGAAGCGTTCCACTACATCGAACTTAATTTTGTCCCATGAATTTATATCCGAGGGTATGGAACAGCGTGCACAAGTTGACGTTATTTATACTGATTACAGTAAATGTTTTGACCGTATTGACCATAGACTGCTCATGGAGAAGTTATTAAGGGCCGGAATACATGGAGATTTGTATCGCTGGTTCTCCTCTTATATTGATAACAGAACGCAGGCTGTGGTGCTGCAGGGGTACACATCTGTATGGTATTCTGTCCCTTCAGGAGTGCTACAGGGTTCCATTTTAGGGTCCCTGTTGTTTACTCTATTTATTGCTGACGTGAAGAATTGCTTTAAAAATTGCTATATTTTACTTTATGCTGATGATATGAAGGTTCATAAAACCATCAGAACCATATCTGATATTCACCTGTTACAAGCTGATCTGAATAGATTTGAAGAATACTGCAGACGTAACAGGCTTGAATTGAATGTTTCGAAGTGTTTTCACATGACTTATACACGACAGAAGTCTGTAATTGATTCCAACTACACACTGCAAAATATTGATATAGGCAAAGTCAATAGTATTAGGGATCTTGGGGTTATACAAGACAGCAAGCTACTATTCGATCAGCATATTGATAGTATAGTGAATAAGGCATCGAGAGCACTTGGCTTCATAATGAGAACCTCTGCATGTTTCAGATCACTAAAACCCATCAAAGTCTTATATTGTTCATTCGTACGCAGCCACCTTGAGTATGCATCGTAGGTCTGGAACCCTCAGTATGGGATCTACAAGTCTCGTATTGAGGGCATTCAGAGAAAATTTCTTAAGTACTTGGATTACAGGGCGAAACAAATATCTGTTGACTACAATCACCGTTGTAGAAGGTACCATTTTCTGCCGCTGGATCAAAGACGTCAAATTAATGATATTTGCTACTTACTGAATATCGCAAATGGTTCAATTGACTGCCCCGAACTTGTTTCAAAATTAAAGATACGCACTAATCAGATGGGGCTACGTCAGCGACCACTTCTGCATGTGCCTCGCGTAAACAGTAATTACAGGCGTAATGCATATTTTCAGAGAGCCAGTCGCAGCTTTAATGAAATTACTTGTGAACAAGGCATTGACCTATTCTGCACCAATGCAAGCACGCTAAGAAAGATATTGGCAAAACCATTTTTTGAACAATAGGTACCTGAATACATTTGAACCAATTGCTGTATAACAAACTTACTTAAAATTTTACGAAACCAATCAACTTTGAGGGAATTTCTAAGTTAAATAGAAAATATAAGATGTAACTTGGTCTATGAAGGAATTATCTAGTTTGTATTTATCTGTGGAGACTTGTTATTAGCAATTTAGATATTATTTGGTCACTATAATAATATTAGTCTGTAAGTCTTCCGAAAAATAAATAAATAAAAATAAATAAATAAAACTAGAAGTGAAACAGCCCCGACTCATGAATAGATCTTCACCATTATTGTTCCACGATAACACGAGACCTCATACAGCACGAGAAACCGTTTTAACTCTACAGGAACTGCAATTGAAACCATTCGTCACCCTCCGTATTTGCCAGACCTTGCTCCAACGGACTAGATACCATTTTTTTTCGTGATTTGGACAAATTTTACGTGGTAAAAAATTTTCTTCTCAGGAGGTAGTACAAAATGCTTTCACACAGTTTGTCAAATCTAGATCACCAGAGTTCTATCGCAAAGGTATAAAAATAAATATATAAATTAAGTAAAAAAATTGAATCGGCAATTTCATACTTTAACCCCTAATATTTATCGGGTATAGGGATAGGGTGAAGCGATACTTCAAGCCTGGACAGGTTTTAATTCTATACAAATTTCAAGTCCGATCCTGTATGGAGTATTGCAACCACCTTTGGGATGGCTCAACTAAGTATCAGCTTGCCGCGCTTGACTCGGTGGAACGCAGAGCTAAGAGGCTCATTGGAAGAGCTACACAGCTTGGGCTATCGCCGCAAGGTTGCCTGCTTGTCGGGCTTCTACAGATAGTACTTCGGAGAGTGTGCCTAAGAACTTCACGATCTCATCCCACCGGCCCCCTTCTACCATCAGACATCCAGATGCACTGCAACTTACAATACCTACCTTGTTTCTATTCCACCAATTCAGACTAAGCGCTTCCAAGCGTCTTTCATAATGCGCACAGCAAAGGAGTGGAACTATCTGGCTGCGTCTGTGTTTCCGAACGTTATTTCTGGGTAAGCTTGCGCCATCGTAGACTTTGTCTCTGTCATCTCTGACCTAGACTAGAAGAGCTAACCCCATCTCAAATTAAAAAAAGTCTTCGCCTCGGGAGATCGCATTTTTTTTTATGTGCCTATTATTAGAGATCCCCCTACGCGATGACGCTTGGCCCAAAGAATCGTACCCATATTAAATTAAAAGTATCAATACATTTTTTTTAAGTTTTTATTTTGTCGGGGGTTTTTCAATTTTTAATTTAATTTGTTATTTGGGGTCGGCGCAACACATTTTTTATTTCAATTAATTCAACCAGGTTTCAGACTTGCTAAAGTAACAACATCTTTCATGGGATGCTGTTTAAAGTTTTATAACAAAATACCAGCACATATATTACAACTGAATGAGGCGAAATTAAAAATAAAAATAAAACGCACACTATGCAAACAAGCATATTATAAAGTAGAGGATTACATTGACAATTAAAATGCTTGGCTGAGTGCTGATCCACTCCACAGCCGATTCATCCATTTTTTTTTTTGCCTTCCTCTCCCTCTCCGTCTATCTGAACTCATCATAACGGCACTACATCATATACCAAAATATCATCGGTAGAACGAGTGAAAGTAGCTTAGCACCAATGATTTCACTCATTTCTCTTTTCTGCATCATCATCAGACCCTGATCCTAATGTATTTATAACCTATTCATTACAACCATTGAAATGAATACGAAGACAGAAGGTCTGCTGTAAGTAAGTGAGGAGTTGGGTATCCTGCAGATTTCAGGATATGCTACAGCATCAGGTCAATATAACCATGTTCTTGCAATATCATTGAAGTAATAGAAAACCAAATTTCGCATCGATCAGACCCGCAAAAGCTGGATAAATGCCTTCATCAACTAGAAAAGACCTAATGATCTTCAAATGGCTCAACCAATCTTGATAAAACTTATCTAAGAAACACCGCTAGAAAACCTGCTTTCAAATAAAAAAACCGTATCCAAATCGGTTCACCCGTTTAAAAGCTACGGTGCGACAGACAGACACACAGACACACGTAGTGGTCAAACTTATAACACCTCTCTTTTTTGGTCGGGGGTTAAAAAGTGTGCAATAGCGTTTTATTTATTTTTTAATTTATTTATTTATTTATTTATTTATTTATTTATTTATTTATTTATTTATTTATTTATTTATTTATTTATTAATTTATTAATTTATTAATTTATTAATTTATTAATTAATTTATTTATTTATTTATTTATTTATTAATTTATTTATTTATTTATTAATTTATTTATTTATTTATTTATTTATTTATTTATTTATTTATTTATTTATTTATTTATTTATTTATTTATTTATTTATTTATTTGTTTATTTATTTATTTATTTATTTATTTATTTATTTATTGACGACAGAAAGCCAATTACAAGTCCTCACGTATAGTGTCAGACTTAAAATTGTGAAGTGAGCATAACAATCTTTACTTCTTAATTGAGTAGTAACTAGAAACCTCTAGTTAAATAATAAAAAAAATTACAAAACCATTACAATTTCTGCTTTAGAACTGAAAAAAATTGCATCGATATGGAGCGCAACATCATTTGAAACGAGAATAGATGCTGAGAGTCGTCGGAATGTTGCTGGTTCCAGGCAATGTACTGCGGCTGTCGCTCTTGGCACCACACAGAGCGTCATGAGCCACCTCTGGACACGCTATCGTACTATGACAGGCAGCTTGGCCGAGCCGCATGGAGGACGATCTCGCATAACCACTCGTAGACAGGACCGGTACATCCAAAATACTGCTCGACGGAATCGTACACGACTGGCATGATGGTTACGAGGCTGCACAGCTCTTCAGGCGTACTGATAAAAGACCAAACCATCCGAAATCATTTACATGAAGTGTATCTGTGTTCCTGAAGGCCGCAGAGAGTTCCACATAAAACACCCCGCAATCGCAAAACCTTTAAAGTTGGGAGGAAGGAGACTGCTCCTCTGGACGTCAATAACGTTTGGAATTTTGTCAGGGATTTCATATGAAGGTGGTTTGGACCGGTATTTGGATCTGTGGACGAGCCGATCTCATTTGGATTAGGGGCAACCTCAAAACTCAGATTTACACGCATTGGATTGTTTGAGACGTGATCATCCCTTTGCGACACCGGTTGGGTGATTCGTTTCGACTTATGCACGACAATGCACGTCCCGAAAGGCTAGAGTCGTCACGTACTCTTGCCGATGCTCGCATCAACGTTTTGTCGTGGCCTTCTCAGTTGCCAAACCACAACCCAATTGAGCACGCATGGGATGTGCTCTAAAGAAGAGATAAACAATTAGTAAAAATTGCAATTATTCTTCATTTTGACAAAGTAGATAACAAAAGAACCCAGTCCGGAAGACAAGATTTGGTAAATACTAATTGTAATTATTTATAAAACTCAAAATGTACTTGATCCTTAGACACTATTGATGTATGTGTCCATGTTGTGTCTATGTCCTTCGCGGTGACAAACCCTCTGGCCGTGCTTTCCGCGTACTACAATAGTATATACTAATGTAATAAAGAGTAATGTGTAGGCAACTACTGGACGAATTTTAACCTTTTTTTCACCAATAGAAAGCTAAACTATAAGGAAAAAACATAGGTTCTTTATTAAAAAAAAAAAAGTGATGCTCAAGAAAATTGTAGCACGGATTAAGATGCAGGCGAAGTGCTAACAGTTACCTTTACATAGTTTGGTTAGAGAACCAAAGAAAAACCAAACCAAAGAATGTCACGAGCAGTGATACGTCCTCTGGACTGATTTCGGTCATGGCGGCCAGTCTCGTCAACTTCACAAGTGTGTGCGTAAATGTCGTCTTCCATCACTCTTTTAGTCCGATGGGAACGGGACGACAACCCAAGACAACCTGGCGCAGGAACAACTGCTTAACGTTGCTTTCCCTGGCGGCATGGGGGCACATCAAGGAGTTGTCACACCACCACTTCTAAACTTCTAACTCAGTAACACTGTCCCACACTTAGCAGTCGCAGGTATGGACGCATAGATGCATAGCCACCCTGCTCGCGACGACTCGCACCAGCTTCATAAGATACTAGTAGCTCGCGCTTTTCCTAAATGGAAATGCTTCTTTAGTATCCCGTACCGAAAGGGTAACTAACGGGACCCTACTTCCCGCAAGCGATGCTATTGGTTCTTCACACATCCCTTGCTACGCATCTAACGTATCCTCGCACATCTCTAGTGTTAACGCAGTCTGGTCTAGGACTTGCATCAGAAGTTACAAAACAAAAAGAAACGGAAAGTCCATTTTAAATTATGTGAATCTGTCTAGATTTTAAGCAATGAATTTACTCACAATTCACTAGCAAAGATCAAATCTTAATGGAGCACTTCAAAAGTTCACATAACGTAACTCAAAACTTGACGCGATCGCTGAGCGACGCCGAGCGACGGAGAACGGCGGGGCACGTGCGGCGCGCGCTGCGGCCGCGGGACGACTGCCGCGGACTGCCGCCCGCTCGCCGACCTGCAAGCCGGAACAAGTCGGCGGGAAACCGACCTCAACACTTCTCACTAAAAACTAAACTTTTCTCAGTCTGTAGAGGAACAGGAGGTGCAGGACGACGCTGCAGGAGGCGCGCTACGTTTTCAAGCCACTGCACGCTGCAAGTGTGCATCTGTATAATTTTTAGAGATGAGGATTTCGGCCTCGATTTCGTACGTTCGTCTTTCTTCCTCGAATTTCAACACCCCGTTAAAAGCATAGGTACTTAGTTTTTTTTTAATCTTTATTATTATTATTATTCTCGGGTACATGCTTTTTTATCTCAGCTCATTATTATTATTTCGTTTATTCATTTTAATATACATACAATTTACATTTTTAAATATATCTTAAAAAAAAACATTAGAAAATACATTTAAAAATATAAAAAATAGTAGTCCGCCGGTGTCGGGAGCAGGGTCCAAGCTACCGGTGGTTAGGGTTCCAGAGAAAGGAACCTCCTCACAATACGAGCCGTATCGAGGAGTACTGCCTTCTGTATCAGGCCCTTTATCCAACTGCGCAACGCCAGCTTCGACAGGTGGTCGTCGAAGCTTTTGGCAATCAGGCCATTAGCCGTAATGACAATCGGCACAATGACAGCCGAGTCCACATTCCACATGTCGACAACCTCGTGTGCTAAGTCGAGATACTTAATTTGTTTTTCTTTCTCAGCTTTCACGAGATTCTCGTCATGTGGAATGGTAACATCGATTATCATTGTGCGGCGCGCTAATCGGTCTATCACCACTATGTCAGGCTTATTGGCAACAATAGTCCTGTCAGTGATGATAGACCGATCCCAGTACAACGTGACATGGTCATTTTCAAGAACTGGGTCGGGCACATACTTGTAATACGGTACCTCAGAGTCCACAAGTTTGTACTTCAAAGCAAGTTGCTGTTGGATGATCCTGGCCACTTGGTTATGTCGGTGCAAGTACTCGCCGTTAGCCAGACGAGAACAGCCAGAGATAATATGTCTGATGGACTCACCAGGACGGTGGCATGCCCGACACACGTCCACCGTCCCATCCTTCATAATATGTCTCCGGTAGTTATTCGTCAAGATAACTTCGTCCATAATCGCACAGACAAAACCTTCAGTTGCTCCGAAGAGATCATTGAAGCGTAGCCAAGCCACGGACGCTGAAAAATCTACATCGGACCCATGAAGAGCCCGATAGAAGCGCCCGTGAAGCTCCTTGCCTTTCCATACCTCCCTGCGGTCATCTGTGGTAAGTATCACAGGTTTGCGCCAGTTCTCTTTAGCCATGGACAACGGGGTGAGTCCTTTGTCCACCGCGACCACATCTCGGTGCATACCCACATCAGCTTTAAGAAAATATTCTCTGAGACTGCACATCTCGCGGTTGTGGAGAGTTTTGGCGTTTAAAAAGCCTCGACCTCCACACTTTCGCGGGATGTACAGTCTCATCACCGACGAACGTGGGTGATGCATCCGGTTTGCGGTCAGCAGTGTACGGACCCTCCTATCCAGGGCGTCGAGTTCGGTTTGAGTCCATTTGAGTACGCCGAAAGAGTACATTAATACCGGCATGACCCAACCGTTGAAGGCGCGCACCTTATTTCCGCCTGACAAAAGGCTATTCAAAACCTTCTTCAGGCGGCCAAAGAAGCGCTCCTTCAACGATTGCTTCATGTTGGCAACATCAATGCCCAACGCTTCCGACATACCCAAATACTTGTAGGTTTCGGTTGAACTGAGGGATCTAACCTGTATGGAATCCGAGAGTTGAATTCCCTCAGATTCCATAATCTCCCCTTTTTTTACATGCATGACTGCACATTTGTCCACACCAAATTCCATCCTGATGGCACTACTGAAGCTTTCAGTGACCTTCAGTAGCTCCATCAGTCGAGAATTGTTGGGGGCAAAGAGTTTCAGATCATCCATGTAAAGAAGGTGAGATATGGCTTGACCACCTCTTCTCAACCGATAGCCTAGACCTGAATCCTCCAGCAATGTGCTTAGAGGATTCAGAGCTAAGCAAAACCAAAGCGGACTCAAACTGTCGCCCTGAAATATTCCCCGTTTAATCCATACAGGCTCATCATTCCCCTGAATCGGTCGACATCCTGGATAGCGAAGGACTGTTTTCCATTGCCTCATACATGACTCAAGGAAGGTGCGTAAAATTGGATCTATTTTATACAACTCCAACACCTTCATGAGCCATGTAAGAAGTTTATAGACCGTCGACAAACAAGTAATCGGTCTATAATTCTTGGGTTCCGCGGGACTACCTGTCTTATGGAGCAGGTGGGTAACGCCAGTTGTTAGAAACTGTGGTAGCGACCCAGACTCTAAGCATGACTGGAATTGAGATGCCAGGAGCGCGTGCGAGCTGCTATACCACTTAAGCCAGAAGTTGTGCAGTCCGTCCGGTCCCGGAGATTTCCAATTCGGTAACGGACTAACTGCTTTGGCTATATCTGATGTTGATATGGCAATTTTTTCCATTTGTGGTATAGCTTCACACACACTCTCGACATCGCGTATCCAGTCACCCTCGGCGTGACAGACGGGCACCGACCAAATGCTGCGCCAGAAAGTACTCGTGGCGACAGCATCTGGGCGGCACACGTCTGATACACTATGTTCAGGTCGCTCCCAAGCTCTGTATACCCACCTCTCATCGCTCTGGAACATGCGATTCTGCGAGTATCGATCAACCCGCCGCTTATACCGCCGAATACGGTTTGCCCATGCACAAATTTTCTGCTTCAGGAAGTCGATGCGCTCTGTGACACGGGACGCGTAATCTTGAAGGCTGATACCAGTCCCCGAGAACGCCCGTCTCACAAAGCGCATCACGCGTGGTCGTGTGTTGCCCTCCCTAAAGCAGTATAGTTTGCCGATGAGTGCCCTTGCCTCATCGATACGCCGCTCGATCCTGCACTGCCAGGCTGGTACAGCAGGCTTTTGTCGTATAGCTTCGTCACAAGTTGGCAACTTGACGTTGGCTATACGTAATGCTGCAACAGCCCCGCAAAACAGAATTGAGTGCGTATCAACGAGACTTTCGCTGCTTCTAAAGATGTTTAGCAGCAGCGAGTCTAAGGCACACACCAGCGCCCAATTCTTTTTGTGCATGGGTAACCGTGGTAATCGGGGCCTAAGTTCGGTCGGAGCCGATCTGTACTCGCGAAGCGCATCTTCCAGTGCGCTTCTCAGTCTATCGTTGCACTGGCTACTTACCGTGACAACCCTATCATCTACCCCATCACTGATGTTGTTGGGCCGCGGTGTGATTGCTCCACTAGCTGGCGCTTGAACCGCGGTCTGTGTCGGGGTCGAGATGATAAGATTGTTCAGTACCTCTGAGCGCAGCCTATCAAGTGCGGCATCGTCCAACCTGTGATTACGTTGGATGACCCGCACCTGATCCGATAATCGTTGGGCCGAGACGTTTACAGTTGGTTCCAGGTCCTGAAACAGAGACAGCATCCTAGCACGGTACGCAGTGAGGTTAGTTCCCCCCTCTGTAGCCCCGTAATATGCGCGCATGACGTTCTCGTTTATGGACTGAGTCCATCTCATGCGCTGCACACAACCACCGGTAGCGGGGACCCGGCTCGGGGCCGGTTGGCCCCTAGGTCCCAAGCCCCTCGGTGGCCGGCCTCTCCCCTGCCGACGTACAGGCGTTGGCGACGTCGGCGGAGAGAAATACTCGTCACTGGAGCTCGACACGACTGCAGCCGCCGGTGACATTGTTGATCCGCTGTCCGGCGGCGGCGAGGTGGAGCTCAGCGACGGGTCCGGGGGTGGAGGGCGTGCACGTAGGTATGCTGCTCTGGTCAGCATTTTCAAGCAATGATAGTTTTATTCCGATAATTCATTTCAGTGGTCATTTGTATTGTGACATATGTCATGATATTATGTCGGTCATATTTTTCTTCTTTCTGCATGTTGTTTACTTTTTGGTTTTGTTCGGTTAGGTTCTATGGCTTAATTTGTAGTTGTTAAGAGTTTAAATCAAGAAATTACGGGCGTGTTTCGACGAGAAGTATTAATTTTACGATGAACAAAAAAACAAAGCTTGTTCTGACAGCCAGAGTTGCCAGCTTATAAAGTAAAGTAAATAAAGTAAGATTTCAGCCCCGACATTACTTTGACATGTTTATGATCTCCTGGTAGGCACTTGTGAATCTTAAGCGCTCACGATTTGTCGAATAAATACTTTGATATGTTTCTGGTCTTCTGGTTTCTTTCTACTTGTGAATCTGCACCGTTCATAATTCCAGCCCCGGCAATACTTTGACATATTTCTGGTCTCCCGGTACTTTTGAATACTAACCGCTCACAATTTCAGCCCCGAAAATACTGCGACATATTTCTGGTCTCCTGGTTATTGTTAATCTTTAGCGCTTATAATTCCAACCCGGAAAAACTTCGGCATATTTCTGCTCTCTTGGTATTTGTAAATCTATAGCGCCGCAATTCCAGCCCAGAAAAAACTTCGATACGTTTCTGTCATATTTTTAGCCTCAAAATTACTTCGACATGTTTCTGTTTTCCTGGTACTTGTGAATCTTTAGCTCGCTCATATTTTCAGCCTCGAAAATGCTTCGACATGTTTCTGTTCTCCAGGTACTTTTGAATCCTAATTACTCACAATAACAGCGTCAGAAATACTTTGATATATTTCTGGTTCCTTGGTACTGTTGTGTGATGTCACGTACTCGTGCATCAGCACGTCACGTATAGCACATAGTTTAAGTACGCACTATGTATATATATCGCTCTTAACAATTAAAGATGGTCTCAGACTTCAGTCTTCAGTCTTGAGCTGAGTCATGGAGAAGTACTCATTATGGTGTTTACTTAACCCCTCCTTCTCCCTACATCGCAGTACTTTTGAATCCAAACCCGCTTGCTGCTTGCAACAATTTCAGCTTCGAAAAAAAACTGCGTGTCGTTTCTATTGTCTTGGTGAAAAAAAACTTACTTGAGTCGAGAATCTTTAGCGCTCATATTTTCAGCCTCAAAATTACTTCAACATATTTTTGTTCTTCTGCTACTTTAAAATCATATCCGCTCACAATTTCAAACCCGAAAATACTTCGAAATATTTCTGTTCTACTTATAATCCTTTTGAATCATAACCGCTTAAAATTCCAGCGCCGGCAAAATTTTGACATGTTTCTGGTCTTCTGGTAATTTTGATTATTTAGCGCTCATAATTCCGGCCCCGAAAATACCTCGACATGTTTCTGCTCTTCGGTTACTTGTGAACAGTTTCCAGCTGAGGATGTTTCTGGTCTCCTGGTGTTTATGAATTTATAGCACTCAAAATTCCAGTCTCAAAAAAACTTCGATATGTTTCTGCTCTCCTGGTACTTCTGAATCTGTAGCACTCGTAATTCCGGCCCCGGAATGCCTTGACATGTTGTTTGCTCTCCTGATACTTGTGAATCTATAGCGTTCTCAATTTCCAGTCCTGAAAAACTTCGGTATATTCTTGGTCTCCTGGTACTTGTGAATCAATAGCGCTCATACATCTAGTCCCAAAAATTTCAAAAAATTTCTGCTCTCCTGATACTTGTGAATCTTTAGAGAAAGTTCATTATTTTAGCACAAAAATAAACTTCGTCATGTTTCTGTTCTCTCTAAACTTACCCCGCTCACAATTCAGGCCCCGTCAATAAATGTATTCTGCATGCTTCTTCTCTCCTGGTTATTTTCGGGAATTATAGAAAACGTTCACAATTTCCAGCCCAGAAAATACTTCGAGATGTTTCTGCTCTCCTGGTACTTCTGAATCTGTAGTGCTCGTTATTCCAGCTCCAAAATACCTCGACATATTTATGCTCTCCTGGTACTTGTGAATCTATAGCGTTCTTAATTTCCAGCCCTGAAAAACTTCGGCATGTTCCTGGGTACTTGTGAATCAATAGCGCCCATAATTCCAGCCCAAAAATACCTCGACATGTTCCTGCTCTCCTGGTATTTGTGGTTTTGTAGTGCTCATAATTATGTCCCCGGAATATCTCGACATGATTCTGCTCTCCTGGTACTTGAGAATCTATAGCGTTCACAATTTCCAGCCCAGAAATACTTCTACAGGTTTCTGCTCTCCTATTACTTGTGAATCTTTAGAGTTCATTATTTTAGCCCGAAAATAAACTTCGACATGTTTCTGTTCTCTCACTTTATTTATTTCAAAAATCATCTAGATGCACTTCCAAATCGGATGACACCTCATTCATATTTTTCCGAGACTGCTGAAAAAGTTGAACAAAAAAGCACTAGTGGACTAGACTGTTACCTAGCGACATAATTTTACTTTTCGACATAGGTATACGCGAACAGTCGCGGGCAACACACCTAGTTGATACACATTTTAATGATAACTTGATTAAATTTTAGTTTTACTGAAAAAATTGAAAAACTTGTAAACATTTTAACGATAAGAAATTGGAAAAAGCAACCTTTTTTAACCCTGGGTAAAGGAGATAAGGAGGAACCGTTCCAAGTGGCGTCGGTAAATGAGACCTATATTTTCAACAAAAAGAGCATCATCTTTTGCTATGGAACAAGAAAAATGGAAAAAAGTTACCGATCTGTAGCGGCACTGCCGCCACAAGACGAAGCGGCCCGAGTCCTAGGTCTGGATCTTCGGCTGTTTCCGCCGCGCCTCGCGCACCGTCGGTTTCGTCCACAGGGCGCAGTCTAGGCATGGGTCATTGACGGTTTTCTGGTTAACGTAATTTAACTGTTAATCGTCAATGGTCAACTGGTTGAAAAAACTGTTAAATTATTAACAGGCTTTGAACGGTAGCGATTGGCGTCAACGTTAATTTATATGTCAATGTTTGCAATGATTGACAATGTTGCAAATAATAAATTGATATTCATTGAAGATTACTGAATAGTTCGGCATTGTCCGGATTTGTCTGGTATCATTCGGAAGTAATCGTCTCGCATTCTCATACCGGACCAGTTGATTCTCAGAAATGAATAAATAAAATTAAGTTGAAAATAATAATCCGTGAGCCATTGACGAAAATTATCAGATAAATAATATATATCCTTGGACATTTCACACAACGCCATATGGTCCCAAGCTAAGCAACCTAATGCTTGTGTTATGGTAACGAGATGGCTGATAAACTACTTATATACATTTTTTTTTTTGTAAATACATACATATTATAGATAGAAAAACACCCAGACTCGGAACAAATACATGCTGCGCAGCAGTCAATCGCTCAACCACTGCGCCAACCGTGTCGTCAAACAGATTATTATAATTCAACTTGTTTTTTCTTTGATTATAAGCATGTTAAGTTAAGTCGTTGAAACATGAAAGGTCGTTAAAAAAAGCAGTTTATTGATTCAACGACCACCTCTAGCGCAGTCCTTTGTTTGCAGCTGCGCAAGGCACTCGCGCGCTCGCTTGCCCTCGCACTAGCTTACCGCGCCCCGCTCGTAAATCTAATGTTTTTTCCTTTCTCGCTAAATACGCTTTGCTTGTTATTCCTTATCTTGTTTTATGATCTTTTATCAACCTATAATAAGATAACAGCTGTTGTCTAGAGTGTAGTCGTGCTTCCTACTCTTGTGTAACCGTCATAAACTTTTTCGACACATTTGCTCATAAAATGCATTTACGAAGCCTGTATACATTGTTCGAAAGTTCAAAATTACGGACCATACAATGGAGCGTGCGGTAAAGTAGGTACTTTCACCTAACTACCTACTTTGCCGCACGCTCCGATGTATGGCGCCGTGCGTATTCTTTACGGTATTTTTTTAAATTTCCATAAACAATATAAGAATTCAATCCGTCTGCATTCGTCAGCCAAAAATGCTTCCGTCTGCGTCCGTTCCGGAAGCGTTCCATACGTGTTTTTTTTTTTTGCGAAGAACTTTTTGCTCAGAAGGTTTGTCGCACTTTAATATTGAAGAAAAAATGAGACAATAGATGTAGTTTTAGTTACCCGACTGTTACACTTAAGGTTTTTTTTCGAGTGTATGTACGATGTCATATTTCTTTGGCACACTGTAGCCTAACCCTGTGTCTTGATAGATTTTAGCTTGAAAGGTGTCGTAAGATTCGTCTAAATAGTGAGAATGATACTGGATAGGTATATAAAAATTAAAATATCTGAGCTTCAGTGTCATTTTAATGACTTCAGCTTTTTTAACCTATCGAGTGGGGTATCAATATAAAGGGCTCAAGGAGACAATTTAAAAATGTAACTTATTAAATAAATGATTTTGTCAAAAAAATCCGATTGGTTCAATATGTATCACAATGTACAATATAATTATATAATTCTACTAAAATGTTTCACGCAGACGCATATGCAAAAGGAAGCGCGTTCTTATTTTAAAAACGCACACGTTTCCCCATTTGCAAATTCGCGCCATTTTCAATTACAGACGTCAAAGATAGTTGCGACTTAAGAATATGTGTTCAAGCGAGGAATCAGATTTAAATATGGAATCTACTCCAACTGATATCTTGAATGAGGCGCCAATTGCAAAAAATGGTCTCTTGCCGCCAAAATCGCGAGAACGCTTTCTAATGATTAACAATAATTTTTAATAGATAATGAAAAAGTTGTTTAAATATCTATTTAAATAATGTGTCGAAAAACGTTGTATGACACACGAGCGGATATTGGTCTTTACAAACTCATGACTATGGTAAACCTTACATTTGTCTACTCGTTTGTAAAGACCAACTTACCGCTCTTGTATCATAAATAACTATTACTTCAAAAATATAACCGTTCTGTGACTTTTGACTTTTATTTGGTGGACCTACATCTACAGATCAATAAAAAACAAGATGTAAACAATGATTGGAGGCATAATAGAAAGCATCAGATGATAAAACAGCTCTCATTTAAAAGCTTGCTGTGTGTTGTTTTTCAAAAAAACGGTTCATGGAGAAAAAAGTTAGAAGCCATAAATGGGTTTCGCGAAAAAAGAAAGCGTCGAATGCAAGTTACATGGAGCGTCGGTGAATGAGACATAGGTACACTGGTACATACATCATTTTACAGCTCGTGAAAAGTGTGTTATTTTATTTTGGACACAAAAACGGCCATACATGTGTTTGCGATTAAATAAATCTTCTAATGCAAGAGTTACAAGGAATAAGTATCGGTGAAAGGGACATACATATTTTACAGCTCGTCAGAATTATATAATACTAGCTGTTGCCCGCGACTTCAATCGCTTAAAAGTCGGAATGTAAAATGTTGCCGCGTGGTAAGATCTCCATGATAAGATAATTATATATCTACGAACAGTCAATATCTACCATTGCTTGACTCCTCTGAGAATTTGGAACTTGGAAGAGTGTTATGCAAGGCATTGGTTGTTACACCTCTTCTGTTCAAAATGCCGACCAGCCCTAGTAATGTTTCGTAATGTGAAACTTGATGATAACGCTTCTCTATACTTAATGTTAAAGAAAGTTGCTAGGGTTTGTTATCACGCGATAGAGGTAGGATAAAGTTTGGCCATGGGAAAACCAACCGGAAGAGAAATCTACCCCTGGAACAGAGAGAGTAGAGTAGAGACTCCGTTATCCGCACTATGTTCGACTCCCATTATGTCCGTTGTGCGTAGGTGTCCTGGCTAAGTTAGTCAGCCTAGCTCCACCCAAATGCACAGAAGCCTCCTGGGTGCTATGCAGGTTTCTCGGAGCGACCTAACCGTTCCGAGAATAGGTTCACATTGGGAAGCCTCTGCCTTACTTTCAAGATATCGTGGGCAACTGTTTCCTCGGTCGGAGCAAATTCTGCAAACTGGACTGTCTGTGGCACCTATGTTAAAAAGGTGTTATTTTAGGCGGGAATGACCCGTAATTTCTCCTTTTACTATTCGGATATTATTTCTATTTTGGCTGATAAGTCGTTAAGTTATGTGGTCGCGGTTATAATCTTGACATAGCCATTTTTTGCCATACAGAGGGAGGGAAACCTCACGCCCAGGCCGCTGCAACAGAAAAAGACGCCCAGGGTGTCGGAAATCTCAAATTGATTCCTGGCCACCGTAGGCGCGGGCCTGCGGACGGCGAGCGTTGAGTGGCTCGCCGTTCAATCAAAACCAGGCCCGGGCCAACAGCGCGCTCTGTTCCACGTGCGCCTCAAAGAGCTATTAGCATGGAAGACGGGGCCAGCTTGGGCCAGTACCTGCCAGGGCTGTTAAATTTGTTCAAAAGAGTCACCGCGGCCCTGGAACGCAAAGGGCATTAGGAGGAACACGGATGGGTTTCACTCATTAAGAGTCTGACACTCCCTCCTGTTTCGACCGGAGCGGGAGAAGTCATTTGATGATTTCCCATATATTAAAAAAGGGATCTACAGTTCCCCTTCATCCACTGGATTGTTAGCCCGCAACGGATAATTTCTGGGCTGGTCATCATGTTTGGCTCACTGGAATTAGAACAGTTTTGATACTCAACAGAAAGCATTTTGTTGGATATGTGATGTTCAGCAGAGTGCCTTTGCAATGTTTTTAAATATCTGGATAGAAATAATAAAACTTAAACGGAAACATAAGTCAATATTATGCGTATTGATTGCTGATGCTTGGTCGGTGGGTTCCACGTACACAGAAAAAATGAATTTATGTTGTGAAGCAATCCGTATCCGTAGCCAAATGGCAAAAACGGAACCCTTATAGATTCGTCATGTCTGTCTGTATGTCCGTCATGTCTGTCTGTATGTCCGTCCGTATGTCACAGCCACTTTTCTCCGAAACTATAAGAGCTATGCTGTTGAAACTTGGTAAGTAGATTTATTCTGTGAACCGCATTAAGATTTTCATACAAAAATCGAAAAAAAAACAATACATTTTGGGGGTCCCCATACTTATAACTGAAACTCACAAATTTTTTTTTCATCAAACCCATACGTGTGGGGTATCTATGGATAGGTCTTCAACAATGATATTGAGGTTTCTAATATAATCTATACTAATATTATAAAGCAGAAGAGTTTGTTTGTTTGTTTGGTTGAACGCGCTAATCTCAGGAACTACTGGTCCGATTTGAAAAATCTTTCAGTGTTAGATAGCCCATTTATCGAGGAAGGTTATAGGCTATATATCATCACGCTAAGACAAATAGGAGCGGAGAATTAATGGAAAATGTGACGCAGACGAAGTTGCGCGGGTCAGCTAGTTTTTTATAAACTGAACAGTTTGCGCGAGAGACACTTCCAAAGTGGTAAAAAGTGTCCCCCCCCTGTAACTTCTAAAATAAGAGAATGATAAAACTAAAAAAAATATAATTATGATGTAAGCAAGTAAACTACCAGCGAAAATTGATTTGAACGAAATCTAGTTTAGTAAAGGTTGGTACTAAGTTTCAAATAAAGCTCCGGATTGTAGATGAGTCACGCAGGATGTAACTAGAGGTACGAATGCGAGTGAGTGAGTCTTTATTTTACAATGCGTCTGCTTATAAACTAGTTACAAATAAAACTGAACCAATAGAAATGAGGAACTATATGTTTACAGAGTCTGACCAATCACGTCACAGCACTTTGTTGTCCGTCCGATCCGCGGGGTGGCGCTCGAGACGATCGTAGCTCAGCTCGCGGTGCGCGGGATTTCCGGTGCGATGTTATCAAAACGTGCTGTGATGGATGGCGGCTACAGTACTCCCCCTCAAGCAAAGCGTACCGGCAGTTTGATGACACGACCCGTTCTTGTTGTCTTTATCTGGGCCGGATGAGACGTCACGTTACCGGGAGATACTTGAGTTTGTTGCTTGGTGACGGTTGATGTGGTACTGCTGCTGGTTTTCTTGGTTCTGGTATCGGTATTTGATGTGGTAATGGTTCTTGGTATGGTAATGATATTTGATGCGGTATTCTTGGCTGTTGGTAAGGTATTGGTATCTTCTATGATGAGATATGCAGGCTTTAATCGATCGATGGATATGTTCGCTTGTCGATTAGGTAGCTGTACGGAGAACGCTTTATCTGTTCGGCTTATAACTCGATAGGGGTCTTCATATAGAGTCTGAAGTGGTTTTTTTACTTCGTCTGTTCTGATAAACACGTGGCTGCATTTGAGTAAATCTTGATGCACGAAGATGCTTTTATTGTTGCTGTGATGCTTCGTAGCAACTTGCGGCTTATTTTCTTGAATGATATCACGCAGTTTTAGGCGTACAGGTACTTGTTGTGAAAAATTCACCAGGTAAGCGTAAATTGTGACCGTAGGTTAGTTCGGCGGCGCTCAAACCTGTGTCTGAGTTCAGAGCGGCTCGCAATCCCAGTAGCACGGTAGGTAACTCATCGATCCATGTACCTACTTGTGTTGGTGAATTTCGCGCGTAATGCGGTCTTGAGGGTGCGATGCCATCGTTCGACGATTCCATTGCTTTGAGGGTGAATCACTGGTACTATCTCTGTCGGGCATGATGCGAGGTGAGACAGCGTGCTTTTTGGCCATACCTACCACTGAGTTCGAGCCCGCGACTAGTGCCACCTTAAGGTTTATAGTCGTGAAGTTTATTAGAGTAATGTACTTAGATATAGTAGATACACGTAGAGTAGTGAATATCATTTGGATAATCTTTATCGTCAATGCTTTTATTGTTTTGCTAAGAAGCTAGAACTCATTTTAAAAAATATAATTATATATCCTTTTTATTGAGAGCTACATTTTCTCCCCATCTCCTTTTATTCTTAGTTACTAACGCGGCATTCTGCGAAAGATAAATTGTGCGAAAGAGGCATTGTGAGAAAGAGACATTTTACGAACAGTAGACATTTTGCGAAAGAGACGTTTTAGGTTGACGACTTCTGGTACTTCGTACTTGCTCAGCAAATATTATTGCCGAATGCATGCATGAAATAAATACTTAAGTAACTGTGAATAAATAAATTAACTATTCAAAATTCATGTTTCTAAAAATTAAAATGATTGTCAGGATGGATCTGGATGTGGACGTCATCTGTGTGAGGTGGTAAGTAAAACTGCCAATAAATAGATTTTAACTTTTTTTATTAATTTAAATCTAGTCACTTCACTTAACTTCCTTAACCTGGAGACCTGCAACAAATAGACAGAGAATTATTAAAGATCACAAAGGTATGAAACACTCAACAAAATAATGACAAAAACATGGAGATTCGAGAAGTTAACCAGGTTAATCATCTTGGTGCCTTGCTATTGATATTGCTTTATTGAAATATACTAAAAAGCGGGTTAATACAAGACTTACAAAAAAAATCCACTTCAAAAACAAACATTTAAAAAAATACCAAGTCAAGGTGTAAGTAAAAAACACTTTTGGAACACTCTGATGAATATAGGAAGTCAATACCTAGAGAGACACTTATATCAATAACAACAAAGACACTGAAATTAATGACTACAAAGACACAGACTTCTGAAATTAAATGCAATTATTTGCAATTACTTTTTAGTTAAAAAGCTTTTTATAAATAACTTAGCTAAGCAGCAGCTGTTGGAAAATGTGACAATTCTATAAATTATTGACAAATAGTAAATGCTACATAGTAAATGCTGCTGAAACTACACTCATTAGTGTTCTCAGAATGTTTGAATATTCCCAGTCTTTCAATATTTCACATGGAATACCACCAGATGGCAATCGGGAATAAAATTCCTGGATGGCACCGGGTGGTGACAGGGAAGTTATTGCTGCCACTTCAAACCCCTGTACACTGCGACTTGTTTTATTCCCAATTACCACCTCCCAGTCCCAATCCATGTGACTGGGACGGAATATTCGGAAAATGTTTTATTATGAAAAAGCAGATTGTATTTCTGTGTTTCATTGGTTGATATCTCATAATGAGGAATGTAATTTCTGGACAGTCTCATTCAATTCAGGTTTAAAAATATACCATTGTGAATGGTGTGAATCAGGGACAATCTAACTAGCCCACTGTACCCCACTGTTGGTCTTAGCACCACTCGTTTACACACATGGCCACGCTAATACAAGCCACTCATGCTACCCGTGCACTACAGATAACTGTTCTCAGCACAATGTTTTAAAACAAACTGCCCAAGTGTGAGTGGGACCCACGTGCAATATTTCATGTGATATTTTACAATCTTATGGAGTTTGCCATTTTCCAGTGAATACAAGAACAAGCATTGACATCCTAGAATTAACTACATCATAACTTGTAGTGAGACCTTGACTATTTTTTTATAGTGTATGCTTATATTAGTGGATGACGAACCTGGTGGTAAGCTCTGTTTCAACTTCTCCGCCTTCTCCTTGTCGGTGATGACCAGTGTGTACAGGAACCGAGAGCATCGCACCTTGAACTTCACATTCTCAGGATTCTTCTTTATCTTGACAGCTGCAAACAATGACAAATTAAAATCATCTTTGGGGCCATCCTTGTTCTGATTAGTCATGAACTTGATCAATAAGGACCTTCATTGTTTTCAACCTGGTTAGGCAATAAACTCTGCTTCTGTAAAACAGTTACAAGTAGTGCTGTCCATGATTAATCAGACTAATTTAGAATTTGTTAGAAGTTTTTCTTCTCATTAGTGAAATAGAACAAAGCTATTAAGGAATTCCAATCATGATAATCTATGAAGTTATATTTTTTTTGCAACACAACATCATATGCCTTGCCTGTAGTTGCTGCATCGCCAATCTCCGAAATTAGATTACCAAAACTATTATGATACCACTAATACAGTTATTACCTATTTGGCGCAGCCGCAGGGCACACATGGTATTGTTATAGTTTAGATTTAAGTTCCCTTTTACTTCCAACTACTTAAATTGCGTGTGTGCCAAATAAATTTGTTTTCTTTCATTCTGTTACCTATTTAATAAACTTACATTTAGCGTCTTTCCTGCGCGCTTTCAGCAGGAAATCTTTGATGTCTTTGATTTCACGCGGCTGTAACACAACAACAATAGGTCCTGAGTCAAGTCATCCTGGATGTCGAATCAACTAAGTACTCACATTTCTCACTACGATACATTTTATTATATCCACGAATTAATCGTTTATTCGTATTTGAAATAATGACCATTCAGAACAACATTAAAATAATATAAAGCAAGATTTCTTACCATGTTGAAGACGATAATGTTCAGCGTCAAACTGGAATAAAACGATGGTATTAATTATAAATACAACCTGCGACTGATCCAGCACACACACTATTTCAAGATAATTTAAAAAAAATATACAAAACACTGGTCTACAGACAGATTTTGTCGGATTTTAGGGCGAAATCAACAAAGTTCGTACATATCTCACCTGCCAAACTTCCAAAAGAATATTTCTTTATGACACTGACATTGACAACAGTCACAATTTGACAACTAAACGATTTTTTTTTTCTTTTCCCGGTCGCTTAGGCTAACTAGGCAACTAAAACCACTGACGTATAAATACTAAAACTATATCATCATACATGCATGTGTATCTGTAGCTTTATAATTTGACTTTGACATTTTGTTAACAAAATTGAAACTGTTATAAATTAAACTTCAGGCTTTTGATTCAGCTTAAAATAAGATTTTTGCAACTCTGTGTTGGTTTGCATCACAAGAGATAAAAGGAAACTAGATAAATATCGTAAGATTCGTAAGACTCCGACTCTAGGTTCTACTGTGTATTGAAACTCCGCGGTGATTTCTTAAAAAAACCGTCAACATGAACTGTCAAAAAGCCAGGAACCCTAAACTTGAAACTGATGCATGGAAATAGATAATGCATCCGACCACCTCTAGCCATGGGGTGAATAATTATAGCTTGGCAAAAAAGTCTAGAAACGAAACGAATTTTTTGTCCGTTGGCAACTTTCCCAATATAATGACGTTTCATAGTAAACAAAATTCATAACTCCGTAGAATTTTTATTTCGACTCAAACGAGGATAAAACAGGTAAAGTGAAAAATCATGTCTAAAATAATTCGACCTTAGAATAATAACGCATAGAAACCTAGTACGAGTGCAAAAAGTGAGGCAACTAAAACTTAGCCTAATCCGTCAAACTTAGCCGTCAGGCCGTCAGGTCAGTACTCAAGGTCACGTTCCGTCGAACACAGCTCGCGAGTAAATAATTGAAAATGACAGTTTGTTGCGTGAAAGGATGTTATAGCACATCAGGAAAACAAAAAAATGTGATAAAATAACATTTCACAAATAAGTACTCACATTCTATGCACTATTTTTACGTAAATCGATAAATAAAACAAAATTCTAATAACCTAACTTGTCATAACACAGTGTTGCTATTTGTGAGGAAAAAATACCCACATTGCTTTCATTCATGTTTTTCATTTTTGTAATTTTAAAATACAATACTTACTGATAATTCATATCAAACCCGATGTTTTAACATTGTTTATAATTATAACCCATCAAGCATTCTAAACGCATTGAACAATATCTCATTCTTTATGCGATTTATTTCCTTTTATTTTTAAATAAATTGAATTATACCTTCCGAAAAAATATGTCATATTACATGAAAAATCATGTTTACCTTTTCCAGTTCCCAACAACATAAAATACTTGCCTTGATAGCAAAATAGTAATGCGTCTTCCCATATTTTGTGGGTAACGGCTTAGTAATGGTATCACTGAAAGCTATATCTGTGTGCGTTAGAGGAACGTAGACACATTCGGCTCACGCACACAAAGAAAATGAAGTGGACACACGATTTTGCTCGGGTTTTGTTCTAGACGCGGCTTCTATGCGTTATTATTCTAAGAATTCGACTTGTGCTAGCAGCGATGACGTATTATATATAGACACGTCATAAACCAACATCGCGGCGCACAAAAACGGCGAAAATACTATAGATAGCTACTAATCTAATACGCAAAAAGAAAGGGAAAGAAAATATGTCACCGTACGGTGGGATGCCTGTTGCTAGAGGAAGATAAATATACATCTTCAGTCAAATTATTGACATCAAAATTCTCGATTCTCTTAGAGAAGTCTTTAAAGATTAATATATTTAGTATATTTATAGATGTCTTTATTGGCTTTTATATTTAATTTAACTCACACACTGATCCATTTTTCTTTATTTGATAAATCAATAGTACCAACATTTTTAAATATGTGTGTGTTTGCATTGTATACCTAGACTCAAGTACCCTGGCGGTTGGGAGTGGCCGGTTGCAGACCGAAAACTAAGCTATGCCAAGGCTAAACTAAGCTATGCCAAGCAAGCTAGAATAAATAGCGTGCACACCAACAGCTAAGCCAAAGCTCAGTCAACACTGGACAGGACTGGCGAAGGATGTGCAAAGGGTGTGCGGGGTAGCGGGAGGGGCTTAGCTTAGCTCGTGTAGCTGCGCATCGGCATACACAACTAACTTAGCTTCGCATATTTTAGTTAGCTCACATAGCTTAGTTCGCATAGTTTGCGGTCTGCACACAAGTATGGAAAACTGCGTCAGCTATGCGAGCTAAGCTAAACTAACTTAGCTTAGCTCTTGGTCTGCAACCCGTATATGCTCACTCAAAAGCCTAGCTGATGGTGGCGTATGCGTTAAATTATTTGGCTCCATTCAAAATGATTGAGACGAATGGGCCTGGCGCATGTCATGGCGCCGTCGGTTGGGACTGGTCATTTCTCAGCTGCCATGGTTTATTTTAATTTATTTTAATTATTTCTTTGAATTGTTCCTTTTTTAGTTCGGATGTTTTTATCATGCTCGTCACATCGTTCTCACATGTATGTATAATTTCAACACGATGTCAACGAAACTTTGTAACAATTTATTATTTTTAGAAGAGTGTCCGTGGAGCTTAGAATAATTATTCTAAGCCGTGGAGTTTCTTGCACGTTCTTCTCCATAGAGATCTACGCTTTGGAACGAGCAAATAGCTTCATCTTTTTGGACCGACCGACCTTGACAATTCAAAAGTGCCTGTAAATGGTTTAATTAATTGAAATAAATGTTTGAGTTTTGAGTTTGGAAACAAACGTAGTGTCGCGCGACCGGTTGGTGCGTAACTAAGCGCGATGTGGCCAATTGACTTCATTTCATGTTGTCATTTTAGAGTGCGGACAACGTATCTATAGTTTTATATATCATTGGCTAGCAGGGAGATCTTTTATAAGGTGTACAGACGTTGTCTGGCGGAAAATGAAGCTCAAACTATTCTTTCCTTTTTCGACAATGTTTTCTAAAGAACTGCTGATATGACAGGTATTAATGAGTTTGTTTTGTTGTTTTTAGTTAATTTTAGTTAATTTTTTTTAGTTAATTCAAGTGATTAGTTAATCCATAATCAAAGCTGTTTTGAATTGCTTACTTGTTTATTGCTCTAAATCTCCACTTATTCCGTACAATAAGTGGAAATTTAGAACAATAAACATCGAGCACATTGGTTATGTTTACATTTTGTCCGAATAACTCTGGTATAGTGCGCTTAGATTAATTGATACTTGAGTGACTTGCATCTTTTAGACACTGAATTTCTACTTAACTTTAACTTAGTTATCAGTTGCATAAAGAGTGTGTTCCTCTGTGGCTGGACCACAGTTTAGTACTCAGATGTTATAGTTCGAAATAATACCTACCTAAAGTCTACTTTCATCGGAATATATGTATATTTTTAGTACCTCAAGAGATATCTTTTTAATTAACAATTTATGTGGTCCGGCCGCCAGGCAGTGCTCTCTGGCCGCGCCACCTCAAATTAAATAGAGTATAATGAACTATTAATAAATCAATATCCCGAAAAAAAACTACCTAAAGAGTACCTTGCATACGAAAAATATGGTCCCATAAAACCTTTTAGTTAAGGAGTTATTGGTCGTAGGGTGTGGTCCGGCTAGAAGGTATACTCTGCAGCAAGTCAATTTTGCAATATTTAATATTAACTATCCATAAATCAATTTATGTAATAGTACCTTTTCTCTACTCTTCGTTGATACTTTTTTCTCTCAAGAAACTATTCATTTTGATTAATTAATCTTTAAAGTATGTGGCGCGGCTAGGGAGAATTAATTTCGGTTAATATAATGAAATATGCTTTATTTCGTGTGACACGCCCCAGCCGGCACTAGTCACCGATTTTGTTGAAATTTCGCGAGGATATAGTTCCCAAATTGTACTATTTAGTACCTTCATTAAAAAAAATTGTACCTCTAGGGTTTCGCTAAAAAATGGAAAACAAAAAGTGCCGGCTGGGGCGTATACGTTGCAGCCGGCTGTTTTTTTTCTGTAAGACTTTGAGGTGCGCAATGTACATGAAATAGTTGTACACATGTATAAACCTACGAATACTTAATATTAACTTGATAGCGCGCACCAAACGGCCACAATGTTGAATTGAAAATCGTAAAAATATAACCTAAAAATTTGGCATCCAGAAAAAAGGCATTTTGATGAGATTTATTTTTCCCAAACAATTGTACCTATTCAGTACCCCTCAAAAACGTGTTTAAATCGAAGAAATATGTTATACTTTAAGAGAAAACTTCAAATCAAAATAAAACCAGAAATCACCAACACAGATCTAAAGATCTTCGCGATTACTAGATGTGGCAATCAGATTGACAAACAGGTACGTTACTGAATGAGCAATCTGATTTTGGTGGTTGTAAATTACGCCCCTTGTGAAACTGTTTAAAATAAATATGTTGCAAAGACATGGTGTAGTATGCTTCTATGCGGTCTTATGGTATGAAAAACTCATGAATTTATCTATGAAACCAGTAGTAAAATGAACAATAAATAGTCAAAGCCAGCACAATAAAATTAAAAGGCTAGCAAGAGGGCTAAAGGTTAGTTATGCCGTTTGAATGAATTTAATTCATAGATAAATTCATGAGTTTTTCATACCATAAGACCGCATAGAAGCATACTACACCATGTCTTTGCAACATATTTATTTTAAACAGTTTCACAAGGGGCGTAATTTACAACCACCAAAATCAGATTGCTCATTCAGTAACGTACCTGTTTGTCAATCTGATTGCCACATCTAGTAATCGCGAAGATCTTTAGATCTGTGTTGGTGATTTCTAGTTTTATTTTGATTTGAAGTTTTCTCTTAAAGTATAACATATTTCTTCGATTTAAACACGTTTTTGAGGGGTACTGAATAGGTACAATTGTTTGGGAAAAATAAATCTCATCAAAATGCCTTTTTTCTGGATGCCAAATTTTTAGGTTATATTTTTACGATTTTCAATTCAACATTGTGGCCGTTTGGTGCGCGCTATCAAGTTAATATTAAGTATTCGTAGGTTTATACATGTGTACAACTATTTCATGTACATTGCGCACCTCAAAGTCTTACAGAAAAAAAACAGCCGGCTGCAACGTATACGCCCCAGCCGGCACTTTTTGTTTTCCATTTTTTAGCGAAACCCTAGAGGTACAATTTTTTTTAATGAAGGTACTAAATAGTACAATTTGGGAACTATATCCTCGCGAAATTTCAACAAAATCGGTGACTAGTGCCGGCTGGGGCGTGTCACACGAAATAAAGCATATTTCATTATATTAACCGAAATTAATTCTCCCTAGCCGCGCCACATACTTTAAAGATTAATTAATCAAAATGAATAGTTTCTTGAGAGAAAAAAGTATCAACGAAGAGTAGAGAAAAGGTACTATTACATAAATTGATTTATGGATAGTTAATATTAAATATTGCAAAATTGACTTGCTGCAGAGTATACCTTCTAGCCGGACCACACCCTACGACCAATAACTCCTTAACTAAAAGGTTTTATGGGACCATATTTTTCGTATGCAAGGTACTCTTTAGGTAGTTTTTTTTCGGGATATTGATTTATTAATAGTTCATTATACTCTATTTAATTTGAGGTGGCGCGGCCAGAGAGCACTGCCTGGCGGCCGGACCACATAAATTGTTAATTAAAAAGATATCTCTTGAGGTACTAAAAATATACATATATTCCGATGAAAGTAGACTTTAGGTAGGTTTTATTTCGAACTATAACATCTGAGTACTAAACTGTGGTCCGGCCACAGAGGAATACACGCATAAAGAGACCACGACCTTGTTCAGTTAAACAATATTTGCTGATTAATTAAATTAGAATCTGTCAAGCCAGTCATGTCCACGACCATTTAGCTGATTTCTTATAGTGGCAAAACTATTATCTGTCAAACGTTTTAACATTTTGATACTGATTTCGGTTCGGCTGGATTTAGATCCAGACGTCTCGTAGTCATGACGTTGAATCTTACTAGTGCACGTAATATTGATAGCTGTTATATATTATATGATTGTTGTTTGAACTGAAACAAGCTAAGGTACTGTTTTTCTGCATTTTTAATAACACACAATTTTTTTTTTTCAGCCAAGATAGCAAAATTCATAATTTTGTTATGCAACTCATTGCTACAGAAGTGAGTAACAGGATAACCGAAACGGAGTTGGAACCCTTCATCATTTCTGTGCGTAATGATGATACTGACAGAGATCTCTGATGAAGGCATTGAATTTCTAGATTCTGATTTTAGTTCTGATTGTGATTAATAAATACCTACATTGAAATTCATTTTCTTAATTTTTCCCAAATTATTTTTTATCTACAAAAACTCAAGTATCAAACAAGTTAAAGTGTACTATAACAGTGTTGACACATGCAAGATTGAGAAGGAGTGGTTCAAAAGTGGTACAATATTCTGAAGATTTAGCCTTAATGTGATATACCTTATTAGAAAGCTTATTTATCAAGCTTGTCGATTATATTTAAATATGTTTTTTTCAGTAGCGTATTTTAAAAAAAGGAAAATTGTTTCAGTACAAACAAAACGCACGACTTTATATAATTATTTCTATAGAATACAAATATTTTAATGTGGTATTTCCGTTTCATCTAGATTTTATTTATTATTTATTTATTATATACTTTATTGTACACCAAAAATTAAATACAATAGGAAACTTAGAACTAAAATACATACAATGGGCGGCCTTATCGCATTTCGCGATCTCTTCCAGGCAACCTGGGATGGAGACAGTATTTGACTGGACATGAAATTGGGGCTGTTATGGTGTGACATAAGAAAAACAAAAAAACTAAAAATATAATATAACATAATAGATACACAGATACATACATAATACGCTAATAATATATACATAAAGACTAAATAAAAGGTAGTAAAAATAAATTACGGATATCGACTCACGGTGACAGGTAATGTTCCTTGACAAGTTTTTTAAAGGCAGGTAACGACTGAGCGCGTCTCACTGGAACTGGCAAAGCATTCCACAGACGGGCAGCCTGAACAGTAAAAGATTTATCCAGGAAATTTGTGGAATGCATTGGCATCCTCAGTCGTAAGTTATCTGATGACCTCAGAAATCTAGTGTGAGAATCGTTAAGAAACTGAAAACGTTTCTTAAGATAAAGAGGGGTGAAAGGGGAAAAAAGAACATTGTATAATAGGAAAAGAATATGAGCATTCCGGCGAAGGCGAATTGGCAACCACTTGAGCTTCAGACGAAATTCGGATACATGGTCATATTTGCGTAAACCGAATATGAACCTGATACAGAAATTTTGAAGTCGCTCAAGTTTATCTAGTTGTTCCTGAGTTAGGTCAAGATAGCTGGCATCAGCATAATCAAGGATGGGAAGAAGAAGTGATTGTGCAAGCGCAATTTTGGTGGTAATCGGAAGTAAATTTCGCAGTCTCCTCAACGACGCAGCAGATGCAAATAGCTTCCGGCTAACTTCCTGCAGTTGGGCAGTCCATGAAAAGTTTTTGTCAATGAATATCCCCAAGTTTTTTACTTTTTCTGAGAAGGGAATAACTGTGTCATCGAAGAAAACTTGGGGAAGAGATGTCCAATCGATCCTCGAAACCATCCTGGAACTGCCCACAACGATAAGCTGCGTCTTTGCTGGGTTTACCATGAGTCCATACCGCTTGCTCCATTGGCATATGCGAGCCAGATCACGGTTAATGGTGACGATGGCCTCACGCAGGTTCCCAAGAGGAGCACGCGAGTAAATTTGCAGATCGTCTGCATATAGATGGTAGGAAGAAGTTAGTTCATTAGAAATAGAGTTAATAAAAATTGCGAAAAGTAAAGGGGATAAAACGCCACCCTGTGGAACCCCGGCAGAAGTGTGACACCAGGAGGACAAGGTCTCTCCAAAGCATACACGTTGCCGGCGATCGAACAGGTAACTACGAAACCAGTCAACCACCGATGGAGATATATTGAGAGAGCATAGAATTTCAAGCAAAACATCGAAATCAACAGTATTAAATGCGTTACTGAAATCGAGCAATGCCAGGACCGTTAAATTACTGCTTTCCAAGGCAGTCCTAATATCTTCAGTAATATTCAAAAGCGCTGTAGTGGTGCTATGACCTGGACGGAAGCCGGACTGGAAAGGATTGAGGAGATTATTTTTGGATAGAAAAGTACTTAATTGGTTGTGAATTAACCGTTCTAGGACTTTGGACAGGAATGGTAAGACGGATATTGGACGAAATTCAGAAAAGGATGTGGGATTGGACTTTTTCGGTAAAGGAATAATTTGCGCATCTTTCCATGCACATGGAAAGACACCACTAGATGCAGAAAAATTGAGGATGTGGCAAATGACAGGAAGAATTACGTCCAGCACTGGGAGTAACATTTTACGGCTAATACAGTCGCTTCCTACTGCATTCGAGGTAATTGATAGTATGCTCTTCTTAGCATCACATGCGGAGAATTGACTAAAAACGAATGGAGAATAACTGGGAGTCGGAAGAGAAGAAAGATAATCCAAAGTATTCAATTTTATTGTCCTATCGAAATTGGACGACGCTGTAAAATGATTATTCATTGCATTGAAGTCTAAATCTTTAGGGATTGACTCTTGTCGGGTTTTACCGACTCCCAATGATCTTAGAAAATTCCAAACCTTGGATGAGTCTCCATTTTTGACGGAGTTATGAATGTGTTGGCGATTAGCATTCCTACATACCATATTACAGCGATTGCGGATTGAAGCATAATTTTCCCTATTTGCATCAGTAGGTCGTCGCTTAAATTTAGCCTTTGCCGCCACCTTTCTGTTCATTAACTTTTTGATCTCATCTGTTAACCAAGGCGCCGGCAAATGTTTCACTTTGACCGCTCGGACTGGTGCGTGACGATCATAAAGTTCGACAAGCTTGTCAGTGAAGATGGCAACTTGCTCGTCAACGGACGACGACGCATACAAAGGAGACCAATCTATGTTACTGGCATCTTCGCAGAGATTGTCAATGTTCATACCACCAAAATTGCGTTGCATGAGAACTTTTGCTTTAGCCTTAGGTGGCCGAACTTTATAAGAGAGATAAATCAAATCGTGATAGGAAAAGGCGTCGGCTGAGCATTGACCATGCTTAGCGACGTGATCAGGTGAGGAAACGAAAATCAAATCAAGAAGTGAAGGAGTAGAGTTTGGAAAATGGTGAGTGGCATCTAGTGGAAGAATGGAAAGATTACTAGAAACGGAAATATTAGATAAAGAAGCAGAGCGATGATCCTTTTTGAGGAGACAAGTATTAAAGTCACCCATGATTATACTATGACTGTAAGAAGGAATCAAGATTTCTAAGACTTTTTCAAATGAAGAAAAGAAATTTATTCGTAAAGAGGGACAGTAATAAACACCAAGAAGTAGTTTCGAATGATGCAGTTCGACTTCAAGAAAGAGGTGTTCACCTGCATTTAATGGCGGTGGCTGTGTTGATACATTGACAACAGAAAAAGGAATGTGCGCACGGAGATATATGGCAACACCACCACCACTACCAACTGTCCGGTCATTTCTGATGAGCACAAAGCCGGGAAGAGAGTAACTAGTAGAAGGGAGACAAGGTTTCAGCCATGACTCGGAAATAAGAATAGCATGAATGTTTTTACAGTCAAAGCTTGCCAGCATATCGTGGAAATGAGCCGGAATACTTTGGGCGTTAATATGAATAACGTTGAAATTCTGAGGAACATCAGAGAACTGCGCCGTAAGACTGTCCGCAAGAGACGGAATACTCGCAAAACTGTCATCGTCACTTGTTACAGAGAAAAAACTATTTCTATCACTGCTGATATCGACGGACATAAATATAAATATGTAAATAATATATAATTATAATATATAAAAATATAGTTATAAACACTTAGTACATTGTTCACCTGCTGGATTGCGCTATTGAAAATATTAAAATATCATTAACACTAATTCACTCAAAAGTCATGCCAACGCCAGTGCACCGCTACCTGAAACGGAACGTACCTGAGATAGGCATCGACAATCGGCATGAATTTTGACTGACACTGACAGTGACACTGTGACAGATGAAAAAATTAGGTTATGTCAAAACTTAGTGTAAACATGGAGGTGTATGAAACAAATAAAACAAATATTACCCGGACATTGAGTAAACATCACAATAATATATCATCGCTTCAAAGCTGCCGTACGCTTAAGCCTTGTAGTCTTCGCAGCCGCCGCGGCCGCCGGCACAGTTGATTCCGGATCGCGCTGCAGGGGATCACTCAGTGCCAGAGGAACAGGCGCTATCTTGTCCAACTCGGCGAGAGTTTCGACTCGGTGCCGCGTATCATTGGGACCAAGAACATAAACGCAGCCCGCCTTAGTCCAGCTTCTGGTGACGCCGCATCTTTCCCTCGCTGCCAGAAACACGTCGTGCCGCCCTTTTGTGAGGAACTCGGACATAGTGATGCCGGAAGCCCTTAATTTGGTTTTGGAGAACCAAATTTTATCCCTCACCGCAAGACTGGCAACCTTGAATAGGATAGGCCTGGTTTTACTAGACACTGCTCGCCCCATTCTGTGACATCGGCTGATGTCAGCAACAGTGAAGTCGCTCAGCTGTAGTTTTTCACGGACCACCTCAACAATTGCTTTGGCAGTATCCTCCTTCTGCTTTTCAGCAACTCCATGCAACAACAGAATCTTTCTTCGACCGCGCATCTCAATTTGGTCTACACTTCGTGCCAGCAAACCCACCTGCTGTTGAAGACTGTTGAGAGCCTCTGTGATAAATGTACGGAACATTGTGAAATCCGTAGCGAGGCTGGCAGCTGTGATGGGTGTTTGAGGAGTCTTCTTTAGCTCTTCTTCAAAGACGGACATCCTTGTTTGGAACAACTCCTTAAGCTCACTCAGAGTGCTTGCTAGTGAATCCATAGTGATGATGTGATGTGATTCTTGTAGTTATTTACAATTGGAAAATTGTGAAAAGATAACGCTACACCAGCAGGTATACACTGTTAACTTTTAAAATATGGCATAAATATTTGATAATAATTATTCTATTATATTAAATTGATTTTTAAAACAAGGAGCAATTTTTCTTAGTGCAACTGTTACAACTACCCCCAACGTAATTAGATAATAATTAGGTAATTAGATTTTGTTATAATTTTAGCTGCAGCTCCATGAAATTGAGACAAAAATATTGATTATCATTACAATGCAATATCAAAACGTGAAGAAAAAATTTAAAAACGTCAGAATCACTGACGTACACGTCAGTGGTCAGATCAGTCAGTGGGTCAGACGTCAGTGGTCAGATACGTAGGTACCTACACAGAGTACATTATACTATAGGCTGTCCCCACAGAGTACATTGCTGTCCCCCGGGGCAGGCCAGGGCGGGCCGCTCCTGATATTTAACGAAGATTTTCAGGAGTGGGTGAATAAATACTCTTGATTTACAATCAACAACGTATATTGTTATTTTTGCAGTAGGTACTTATGACAAACAGAAGGATAATAATATCTAGGTACTGAAATGTTATTTATTACATCCGTACCTACGTTTTTGAGTAGGTAGGTAGGTATACTTATACAATAGTAAATCACAGTTTGTTTTATTTCCACCATACAAATATAGGTAGGTACTTAAATAAAATAAACATAAATAAATATAAACTTTTACATATTTCTTGCTGTAAGGAATAATTCTTAATGGAACTGCAGTTGAATTTCTAAACTAAATTAAATTACAATATTGATTTGTAGAAACAGCAAAAGACTCAGTGGCACAATGACTTTTTCTTCATGGAAACATAAGAAAACGAAATATTATTGTTTCAGGGTTTTAGTTACGATTTCATATTAGAAAACCGAGCACATGGTTTTTATATCAAAAGCAAAATAAGTTTATGGTAATTAAGTAATATAAGTACCTAGGTATGTAAATAATAAAAGGTTTAGGTAGGTACCTTATTGACCGCCGTGGTCTACCACGGCCGCCGCGGGCGTCGGAGGCCACCACCTAGTGACCTCCGGCCACCGTAGGCGCGGGCCTGTGGACTAGGTATGGGTGGCTCGCCGTCCGTCCGTCTTCTGACGACAGGCCGTGTCGACGGGCGCGTTCGTGTTCCACGCGCGCCACAAAGAGAGTCAGCACACAGGGGGAACATTGTATCCAATCGGTAATAGTAAAATCAAAACAGCTAAGTAAGTACTTATTTCCTATTTTTTTCCTTGTGTGAAAATAATTGATTGATAGACATGTCACGATATGAGGCTGGTCGCCACCCCCCACGGTGAAGCTGTTCATACGGGTAGGCACAAGAACTCCTATTAAGTTTGCAGTTATTTAAATTACCTACTTATACATTATTTTATCTACACTGCACAACACCATGATGTTTGCTTAGGGTTTCGTAGAAAATAAGGAAACCTTAAAGTTGCGCCCGCCCCCGTCTGTCGTCCTGATTTTTTTTTGGAGTCTATTCCATCGTGTAGGATATTGTTGTATACGGAAGAGCTCGTGGCTAAATTATACTTAGTAACAATCGCACGGTTGTTGAGGTTGTTCTCTGGATGGGTGACCATCTTAACACACCGAGGCTCCTCCGTACCTCAGAAAGCACGTTAAGTCTGAGATGAGGTCGTACTCGTAGGCTATTTTATATGGCAAAACAACGTTTGCCGAGTCAGCTAGTCACTAACAAAAATCTGATTAATTAGTCCCAAAGTTAGCCGTCCAAAACAGGGGGCGATAGTTTAACATTAATAATAATGTACTTATTTATTTAAAATAAAACCCTTAAACACAAAAACAGATGGTTTACCTTAATACAAAGACCTTGAGCAGCATACCTACAATGGATATGGCCGATATCCGTATCGGCCGTATCCATTGTCATATTACTGGTTTCTGACCCTCTGCCTGCGTCTGTGTTTCCGAATGCTTACAACAAAATTGTCAAAGTTAGAGTGAACACGCTACTTCTGGGTAAGCCCGCTCTATCGTAGAGTTTGTCTCGTCATCTATGACCTAGACTAGATTCAAGAGCAAACTCATTTCAGTTCAGTAAAAAAAGATACCTATACACATCAAAAAGTTTGCGATCACTTTTATAAATCGAAAACTGTTTTGTTACGGTAGAATTAGAATATAAAATCATAAAACTGAAAGCCTTTTATATGGAAATACAATTGAACTGCAATTGTTTTTCCATATAAAAGGCTTTCAGTCCTAGCTTACGCTCATTCAGTCAATTCGGACTTAAAATACTTTTTCGTGGAAAGTTGTAATTGAAAAAAATGCCAAGAGGATTATCAGACGTTTAACGAGCAAGAATAGTAACTTTGAGGAAAGAAGGATACACCACGAGAGAAATAGCACGCAGAGTTGCTATATCCCAATCCTGTGTCGTGACCAGGTTGCAGAAGTACCACGGGATGGGTAGTTTAGCTGACCGACCCCGCAGTGGCCGCCCAACTGTTTGGGACTGCTGCCCAAAAGCGCTATATTAGATTTCTGGCAGCCCGTGCCCCAGCAATCAATGCTACTAAAATAAAAAACTTTTTACAAAAAAATACAACCGACTTCCAAATATAAAAAAAACACTAAGTATAAAGTAAAAAGTAACTTTGATTTAAGAAGTCGGTGTTTTTGTTAGTTTCTTCGTATTTTGACACCGACTTCCGTAATTAAAGTTATTTTTACTTACAAAGTAAAAAATACCTACTCGACTCACTTGATTATTGTTTCATTTTTACTTTTGTTAGGCACGCGTTTGACCACTATCTCACCTGATGGTAAGCGGTGACGCGGTCTAAGATGGAGCACGCTTTCCTAAAAGAAGGTAACCTATAACGCCATCTATGGAATATGAAATAGAACTGTCAAGTTCCGGGTTCGTTTTCAGGTTCCGTAGCCAAATGGCAAAAACGGAACCCTTATAGATTCGTCATGTCTGTCTGTCTGTCTGTCCGTCCTTATGTCACAGCCACTTTTCCCGAAACTATAAGAACTATGCTGTTGAAATTTGGTAAGTAGGTGTATTTTGTAAAAAAAACAATACATTTTAGGGGTCACCATGCTTAGAACTGAAACTAAAAAAAAAATCATCAAACCCATACGTGTGGGGTATCTATGGATAGGTTTTCGAAAATGATATTGAGGTCTAATCAATTAAATCGAATATCATTTTTTTCTAAACTGAATAGTTTGCATGAGAGACACTTCAAAAGTAAAATATATGATGTATATTACCATGTAAACTACCAGCGAAAATTGGTTTGAACGAGATCTAGTAAGTAGTTTTTTTTTAATACGTCATAAATCGTATAATACGATAATGGTACGGAACCCTTCGTGCGCGAGTCCGAGTCGCACTTGGCCAGTTTTTATTTTTTTATTTGGAAGTCGGTTGTATTTTTTTGTAAAAAGTTTTGCACCTGACAACACCACTGCAAAATCGCAGAAAACCAAAATCGGAGGGGCACGGCAGTGCCCCCGCCAAGTCGAGCGCGAAGCAAACACTGCCGTACCATCCTTTACTGGAACCATTCCGCCGCATTTTTAGGCCCCTATTTGAGAACCTCTGGATAACACAAGACCGCAGAAATTTTTGTCATCCAGTAAGCTATAATCACATACTTAAAATCTAAAATTTTGAGTCTGTAGGTCATTTAGTTGCGAAGTTAAGCGAAAGCAAAGTTTCGCATTTATGACACTCACTCATGATCATCAGAATAGAACTAGTACTCCCATAAACTCAAGAGAGCTGAAATTTGGTACAGAGTTAGGGTTTAATGGCCACATAAAGGGAAGTCTATAAAAACTAGGATATTCGAAGATCTGGAGTAACTGGTGACCCTGATTAGCCCAACCAAACTATTAGAGATCACCGACATACCGCCTTTACAAAAATATTCAACTTGGTGGGCCGCTTCATTTGATTTCAATCGGGGGGCACGGCAGTGCCCCCGCCAAGTCAAGCGCGTTCATTTGATGTCAAAAATAGAAGGTCTGAAGTATCTGATGAAGAACCATCAGTTGGTCTCAGCTGTATTAGAGATATGGTTATGCCCCCTTCTACTATTGGTACTCCTTCATGGGGTGCGCCTCATAAATGTTGACTTCCCCGAATACAACCGGCTTAGGCGTAAATACCGCGCCGATCTTTCAGAAATTAAACCGTCTAAAAGAATAAATAATGAACTTGAATGGGCAATACGAAAAACTGTTGCTACTGTACAAGAATCAGAACCGGAAAAAAGAAAAGAAAGATTTGTAGTAATAAAAAAACTACTCCTAAAAAGAAAAAAAACTGTGTCAAATAAGAAAATCTAATAAAATAAATCAATAAGCCCACGTTTCTACAAAAAGAAGTGAAATCCACCAAAATCATTTCTGTAAAAAACTAGCCAAGTCTCGATGGAGCTGCTTGTTTATCTCTAAAAAGTAATGAAATCTAGATAAAGTCGTGCCAAGACTAAGGTTCCTTACTGCGATTTCTTTATTATTGTTATTGTTGAAGGGTACACAAGGGTACAAAACCAGGTGTTCCATGACACCATTGCACCAATCTGTCGCCAGTACCGCTACCCATTGACGATGGAAAATTGCCACTTGGAAAACGTTGATTCAATAACCAGTCAATTGTAGGCTTGATAAAGCTGCGTATTTCAATAATACTTATGTATAGGCGAGCCTGAAACAAACAGATAATAATAAAGAAATCGCAGTAAGGAACCTTAGTCTTGGCACGACATTGTCTAGATTTCATTACTTTTTACTTTTTAAACAAGCAGCTCCATCGCGACTTGGCTAGTTTTTTACATAATGTTTTTGGTTTTGGACAATTTCGATTACTTCACTTACTTGGATGACAAAAAACCATCATATTTATGTAAATGAATTCCAGCTATTTGGATTTAAAATCCAAACGTAACCGATTTTGATAAAATTTTAATGGGACCAATCTGCAAGTACCTACCTATATCCTTTCAGATAAAACAGGAATTTAAAAAAAATAATGCAAATTAATTGAGAACCTCCTCCTTTTTGGGAAGTCGGTTAGTAAAATCAGAAGTTCGGGCCGCCTATGGGCTTGAAGTTAGCACTCAAACCATTCGGAATTGCTTGCACCAGGCTGGATTACGAGCAACTGAATTCCCGGCAACGTCAACTAGAAAGATTGCAGTGGGCTAGGCTTCGGCAAAATGAAGAAGATGAAGAAGAAAATATTTGGCAAAACTGTCTCTTCGTTGACGAATCGCGAATAAGAACTCATCCAGATAACCAAGAAGCTTGTCTGGAGAAGACCAGGAGACCGTGAAAGGCAAAGAACTGCCACTGGAACAGTTCAGCAAGGCGAGAAATCGGTGTGCACGCGTGGGATGCTCTTAAGCGAGCTATTTGGAACCGTCAGTCACGTCCCCAGACAGTGCCAGAGCTCAGGGAAGCCGCTATTCAAGACAGGTTACCCCAAGAAATCCCAATACCAAGAAACCCTCAGCATGCCCAGGAGGACCTCCGCATGTGTTCGAGCCAGGGGAGGAGTTATAATATATTTAATATTTAATAAACATTTTATTAATCAATTGTTGTTTAAGTTTGGTTAAACAGCTTTTTTCTTTCTATAATATAATTCCCGATTAATTACTTACTTTCTCAATTTGTTTTACTAAAAATACAACCGACTTCTAAAAAAAAACACTACAAAGTAAAAAATAACTTTAATTTCGGAAGTCGGTGTTTTTGTTAGTTTCTTCGTATTTTGACACCGAATTCTGAAATTAAAGTAATTTTTTACTTTGTAGTGTTTTTTTTTAGAATTAGGTTGTATTTTTTGTAAAAAGTTTTTTATTTTTCACTTTTTAGTGGTGCCCCACACCTAACAACACCACCACAAAATCGCAGAAAAGCAAAATACGCAATTTCGATTATCAAAAAATCATCTAAATAGTCAAATTCCAGCTTTTTCGATTTAAAATCCAAAGTTCGTAACCGATTTTGATATGATTTAAATGGGACCAATCAGCAAGTATATCCTTTCAGATAAAACAAAAAATTTTCAAATCGGTTCATAATTGTTGGAGTTATGAGGTAACAAACAAAAAAAAAAACATACAACCGAATTGATAACCTCCTCCTTTTTGGGAAGTCGGTTAAAAAGTATAAATAGTTTTATTTTTTTATACAGGGTTATTTGTAAAACACCAGCAACCTCTCAGGACTATGTTACTAACATCATAACCAACAACTTTTGTTCTATGACTTTTAAAAAATCATCATATTTTAGGTCATCAGGATTTCATACAAAAATAAAAAATATTTAAATTCAACGCTCTTTCTACGAATCTTTCTTATGCTTTGCAAGAAAAAGAAAAAGAATAAGCGTTCTTATGCTTCGCATAGACGTCGTAACAGTTAGAGCGTTCTATCTAAATATTTTTTATTTTTGTATCATGAAAACATACTGAATTAGCATTTTCACAATCGTATTACAACGGGCGAAGCAGGTTAACTACTTCGGTCGTAAGTGAACAATTAAGAGAATAAGTACCTACACGTTTTCTTCCAGAACTACTTGAAGGGCTACTATTTTATAAAAAAATTATATTATGTTACAATTTAATTTTTACAGTAGCAGTCGTGTACCACATATTTGACATTGTGCCGAACCTGTAATATGTAGTATAATAGTTAGTTAGAAGTGGTATCGCAGCAATAGCAACCTGCGGTACCAATGTATACCTAATTCATACTATGTATTATTATATGTATAGATAACAATATGTGGTACACTACACGTAAAAGCGATTGCACGCTGTAGGGACGCGTGAAGGGCCAGCTTTATTTTGCAACAAACTCGTGGCAAATCGTGGATTACAGTAACTAGTAAGTATTATGATTTGATCGAAAACATTACTAGGTAACATTCATGTAACAAAAATAAGTACTACTTAACTGTATACAAACATTAATAGCATCAATAATAGAGTAGGAGCTGCTCTATTATTGTCGCTACCTACCAGGACAGGTAGGCGTGCTACCTACTGACTACTACTGAGCTTACATACGAGACTGTATTTAATACAGACTAACCTAAGAAATGCATCAATGTATTATTATAATGCATCATTATTTACATCATACCTAGTTGGCTGCTGAGTTCCAGATATTTTATCAGCAAGCTTTTATTGAAATGGAATGTTTTCGCTATAATAATGCTTCTCTGATGCTCAATGTAAGTAGTGTGTATCAGTCGGGGAGCTGTTGCCGCTAGGTAGCGACACGGGAAACCACTCCGTTTAAAATAAAAATAAACCTACCACATAACCTCGGGTTCTCTTTGTGCTCGAACCAAGATACTGAATGCACAATTATGTATGACTCGGCTTACTTAAGAGCGTGAAGCATGCACGAGTAGCGTGAGTGCGACTGTGCGAGTGTGCGCGTGCGCCCTCTGTCCGGTAGAGGGCGCACAAAAGCTACCGCTAGCGTGCAAAACAGCCGATTTTCCGAGGCTTATACTGAATTTGTTTTTCCGATTTTTTTTTTTTTTGCTAAGATAGAAACCTAGATATAGTGCGCAAGTAATTTGTTAGTTCAAAAATATAAAAGATAGATATGTTTCAACAATCAACGGCATAATTACGTACGAGCGTATGAAAAGTATGACGGGTTGACGGGGACACTCTTAATGGTGATTTCTTAATTTTTAGAGTTCCGTACGGAAAAGGTAACCAACGGAACCCTAATAGTGTCTGGTCTCACCTCCGGGACATTGGAGTGCCGCCGAAAAAATTCTGTCTATTGGGGAGCATCTTTGTACAAGAAATATTCTTGCAAGATAACTTACGACTATGATGCGACATCTAAGCACGCAAATGGCAGTTTAATATTATTATTATGTTCAGTCAGCCAAAATTCTAAACAACGGCTGTAGACGCGCTATCGGAACCTAAGCTGTCTGGGCACAGATGACTACAACAAGACCCCGAGCGAGTGTTCTAGTGCGGCGAGTGGTATCAGGCTTCATTTCCAATGGTAGAACAATCAAAGGGTCGAAGCGACCAAATCATCGCGAAGGCAACAAATTAGGCACTTCGTTAACTTAATATACCGGGTGAACTTTTAAAGTGTGCCTTCAGGGTCAAATCCGAAACTTTGAAGAATATCGAAAAACACTGAAAGGAGTATCGAGCCCGATTTTGATGAAAACTAAAATAGATCCCCTCCCCACTCTACCGATTTTTACTCCTACTCCTTCACTGTGCATGCGGTACGGTTGTGGAATTCGCTACCGCCTGACATTAGGGAGTGCCAAACTCTTGCTATTTTAAAAAACTTTTTACAAAAAATTCAACCGACTTCCAAAAAAAAACACTTTAATTTCGGAAGTCGGTGTTTTTGTTACTTTCTTCGTATTTTGACACCGACTTCCGAAATTAAAGTTATTTTTTACTTTGTTGTGTTTTTTTTTGGAAGTCGGTTGTATTTTTTTGTAAAAAGTTTTTTATTTTTCACTTTTTAGTGGTGCCCCACACCTAACAACACCACTGCAAAATCGCAGAAAAGCAAAATACGCAATTTCGATTATCAAAGAATCATCTAAATAGTCAAATTCCAGGTATTTCGATTTAAAATCCAAAGTTCGCAACCGATTTTGATATAATTTAAATGGGACCAATCCTTTCAGATAAAACAAGAATTTTTCAAATCGGTTCATAATATTGTCGGAGTTATGAGGTAACAAACAAAAAAAAAAAAACAACCGAATTGATAACCTCCTCCTTTTTGGGAAGTCAGTTAAAAAGAAGACTGAAAGAACACTATCTTTCCTTCTCGTCATAGTTGCATATAAGTATAGGTACTTATATTAATATTAATATTTTAATATTATTTGGTATAATATGTATATTAGTTTGTTTTTTATGTATTGTACGTAATATTTAAAATTTAATATTTTCATTTTAGCTATTTATAACTTTTGCACACAATGTCTACATCCCTTTTTACTCTACTCTCCTTTCGCAGGTATGCTGGAAGAGATTTCTTTAGAAATAAGCCTTACCTTTGTATTTATTTTTCTGTTTCCTTCTTCTCATGTTCTTGTTTTAAATGTGTGTACATAAATGGTTAAATAAATAACTAAATAGAATTTTGGTTTAACTATTCTGTTAAAAATAATATATTTAATTTAGCTTGCCATGTGTTATCACTTGTTCAACTTTTAAACCTTCTGATGTAGGTAACTTTTGATGGTAAAAACTAGCGTGAGAATCCTGGTACCCATAACACAAGTTAAATCTTTCCTTGGGTACCAGAATTCAATACAAATACTACTGACACTGATTGTTATTCTCCAATGTCTTTGTTCTAGTTGCATTATAGTTGTTCGTTTTAGTGTTTGATTGTATAACATTTTTAGTTCAATAAACAATTTATTTATTTCCCAGAATTTTATCCATATTAGCAACACTTTCGAATTGTGTAATAAAAAAGGTGTTCAGTGTTTGTCGATATTCCTCAGTTTCGGATTTGGCCATGAAGGCACACTTTAAATGTACCCTGCGTAGCTATGCATTTGCTGACTGGACACTTGCGCGATGTCTATTCCAATTCGCAGACAATAAAGTGTGTGGCAGTAGTGACTGGCAAGCGACAGTTCTGTGTTGGCGTGCGCGGCCACCACAACACCCCTTTTCACACATGTGACCTGTGGGCCAAATATCTTTTACGCAATCGTCCAAATCCAAATGCAAGCACATAGTTTTCAGATTTTATCAAATTTTATTAAATTATTACTAACTAGTTTTTTTTTTTAGAATTTAAGGCGAGAGTTATAGGTAGGTAAGAAAATTAAAGACCATATGGTATGATCAGGATTATATCCCGAAAATATCATATTTCACTCTGGGGCCGTTCAAGTGTTACGTAAACAGAATTTTAGACATTTTTAACTCCCCCCCCCCCTTGTCAGCGATAGTAATCAAACTTACCCCTCCCTCCTATGCTTACGTAAGCATTGGCATAGTTTTTACTCGCGCTGGCCCTAATTTCCTCACTTCGGTTATTTGTTACTTAACTATGAAACATCGCATGAGAGTAAAACTAGAACTAGCCATAATTATGTCTACCCGAAATCTACTAAGACTTGCAACTAAAAAAAGTAAGTTATTATTGCTGACCTAATCACCATTTAAACCCCCCTGCCCCCCATGTCATCAAATAAATAAGCATAGTGAGACCCCCCCAACCCCCCATCAGCGTTTATGTAATACTTGAATGGCCCCTTTAACAAAACTATCACAAATTAAGTATAATGACTGATGTAAACTGTTTCAGTAAAATAGTAGAAGAGCAATAAGTGAAGTTCACACAGGCATGACTCCAGAATCTTCACGTTAACTCATACCTACATGTGTTGTGAACTAGGTTCCACTTGGCTCACTATAGCCGCACGCCGACGAGCGTGAACAGGCGGTGGTGAGTGAGGCGCGTGCTCACGGGCGGCAGCGAGGCGAGCCCGTCGCGCGCGTATCCCTCCTGTTTGTTATCTCGTATGATCTGTCGGCGCGCGCTATAGCCGCACGCCGACGAGCGTGAACAGGCGGTGGTGAGTGAGGCGCGTGCTCACGGGCGGCAGCGAGGCGAGCCCGTCGCGCGCGTATCCCTCCTGTTTGTTATCTCGTATGATCTGTCGGCGCGCGCTATAGCCGCACGCCGACGAGCGTGAACAGGGTGTGCGTTCGCCCAGCGGAATGTTGTTGAATTAAAAGATTTTAATTATGCAGATATTTAGTGTATGACGTCGTATAATTGTGTATGGTATAAAAAAATTTGTGCACGCAGCCATTGTGGAGAAATTCACCAAAAACTGATTCCGCTGGGCGAACGTTGTCCTGGCGGAACTTTTTTTAATCCATAGATTTTAGAAGAAAAGAGATGTGTCCAAAAATTAGTGTGTATTTGTGTGTAATTGTGTATGTATGAATAAAATTAGTGCATGCATAAACTTCGGAGAAATTCAAGTTTCCGCTACGCGAACGTTTGGCCATTACCTAGTTTTCATATAAAGCGCTTACATAGAGAGCTGTAGATTTTTACATAAGTTGTTTTGAATTTGTTTATATTTGTTTAAAAAACAGATTTAGAAAAAATCGTAGGGCTTAAAAGATAAAAATATAAACATAAAATACGCTTATTAGGTCTTAGTTCTTAAAGTATGCACTTTGGGGTCTAGATTTTCACGTTTATACAAACCTTGTAAGTGTCTGCAACATGTTGCCAAGTATCAATGATGTTCCGTTAGTAATTAAAGAGTTATAGGACAATTTACCATGAATTGATCACTGTTTACAAAGCAGTCAAATATCACGACGTTCTAAAGGAATTGCATGGAAAAATGTATGCCAATAATTAGTGTATTCATTCAACTATTCACATGCAAAATTTCATGTCATTAAATTCAGTAATTAAAGAAAAACAATTATAATATTGACGAAGCATCGAAAACCTACATAACCCGACCAAGTTCGGATGGCTACAAAAAAGCGGCCGTGCCATATATCTTAGAAACGTTCTTAACCTTGCAATATAGTATTTATTAATATGGTACAGTTACGTACACAAGCGTTAGGAAAAAATAAAACAATTGCATTTCTTGAATGAAAATTATTTTTTTAATAATAACGCCACTATCTACGATAAAAATAAATCTTCAATTAACAAGTACTTCTCTATTTAAATATTCGAGTACAAAAATATTTTTAATTACATATAATACTTAATTATGTAAGTAGGTAATTATGATAACGTTAACAAACGCTTGCAACGACAGCAATAGACTTAAATGTGTTTTAACTAAAATAGGTTTAATAAACGATTATGAATATAAGGGTAAGTATAATATTTCGAGCTTCAATAAAAATTAAAATCACATCACATAACTAGACTATTCAGTTGTTTAGATTTGATCAACAGCAAATAACCTCAACATACATAAGTCACTACCAGTACAACGGTATACATCAATTAAAAAATCGATTCAAGAAGTAGTTTTTTTAAGTTATTAGATTGTTTGATCCACTAAAGTTGCAAAGGGGAACGCTCGTGCATGCCTAGTCCATTGGTTAAATAGTGTAATAAGCTACAATATGATAAATATTTACCTAAACAGTAGTAGGTACTTACATGTGGTAATTATTTAATTTCCCTAAGGGGTCTATACTTAGTTAGAATCCTGATCCGTGAAATCTTCAATAGAAATTAGCTGTATGAATTTTATTTGTCTTAAATAATAGGTATATCTAGATTATATCTAAAGTCTCAAAAGCATACTTAAATAAAGTACCTACGTAAATAGTACCTACTTTCTGTCATAGTCAAATACATTTAAAAAGTAGGTGTACAAAAATAAATGACATTATTATATCGAAACAACAATTGTATTATCACCTATACCAATTCAATACCGATATTATACTGTAAATTTTGGGATGTTACCTAAATATATTGCACGGCCGCTTTTTTGTAGCTATTCGAACTTGGTCGGGTTATGTAGGTTTTCGATGCTTCGTCAGTATTATAATTGTTTTTCTTTAATTACTGAATTTAATGACATGAAATTTTGCATGTGAATAGTTGAATGAATACACTAATTATTGGCATACATTTTTCCATGCAATTCCTTTAGAACGTCGTGATTTTTGACTGCTTTGTAAACAGTGATCAATTCATGGTAAATTGTCCTATAACTCTTTAATTACTAACGGAACATCATTGATACTTGGCAACATGTTGCAGACACTTACAAGGTTTTTATAAACGTGAAAATCTAGACCCCAAAGTGCATACTTTAAGAACTAAGACCTAATAAGCGTATTTTACGTTTATATTTTTATCTTTTAAGCCCTACGATTTTTTCTAAATCTGTTTTTTAAACAAATATAAACAAATTGAAAACAACTTATGTAAAAATCTACAGCTCTCTATGTAAGCGCTTTATATGAAAACTAGGTAATGGCCAAACGTTCGCGTAGCGGAAACTTGAATTTCTCCGAAGTTTATGCATGCACTAATTTTATTCATACATACACAATTACACACAAATACACACTAATTTTTGGACACATCTCTTTTCTTCTAAAATCTATGGATTAAAAAAAGTTCCGCCAGGACAACGTTCGCCCAGCGGAATCAGTTTTTGGTGAATTTCTCCACAATGGCTGCGTGCACAATTTTTTTTATACCATACACAATTATACGACGTCATACACTAAATATCTGCATAATTAAAATCTTTTAATTCAACAACATTCCGCTGGGCGAACGCACACGTGAACAGGCGGTGGTGAGTGAGGCGCGTGCTCACGGGCGGCAGCGAGGCGAGCCCGTCGCGCGCGTATCCCTCCTGTTTGTTATCTCGTATGATCTGTCGGCGCGCGCTATAGCCGCACGCCGACGAGCGTGAACAGGCGGTGGTGAGTGAGGCGCGTGCTCACGGGCGGCAGTGAGGAGAGTCCGTCGCGCGCGTATCCGTCTTGTTTGTTATCTCGTATGATCTGCCGGCGCGCGCTGTTGCGCCGCTCCTGCGGGTGTTCCAGCATCGTGTAGCGGGACATCGCAGGAGGAAACCTGAAATACATGCAGGCTGTTTTCACTACAAAAACAACTACTGGGTAGAAGACGTTTCAACAAACAAAAAAAATGGGGAACATGGTGTCCTTAAGTGTCACGTTACAGAGATATTTAGACGTAAAGTTACAATGTGACAATCAGGACTATCATTACAATGACTTATATGTGTTTAAGCATTAGATTATATTAAAATAATAGTTCCCAGCTCGATATAATCATTAATTATTATTATTGGAGAAAGTAAAAATAAAAACACGTGAAAACAACTTCATTACGAACTACGCAAAACAATATTGTTTAATTTATATAAATTTGACGGAATATCAGTAAAGGCAGCGGAGCGGTCTTGGTAATCTCATCCATCATGGGCGTGTTATATCAGGATCGTTGAAATAATACCACGTATGTGTTTTATAATAGTCACTCGTTTTATTCGATTACACTTGTACACAAAATATACGGTGGAATACACGATGAAACTGCGAGACAATAGGCTAGCACGCGTGCACCTCGTACGCTATCTGTTTAACGAATGCCAGCTGTCACGACGTAGGCGCAGACTTAATGCTACTCTATTCGGGGTTACCCCCGCTCATAATTTAATTTTCTACCAATTTAAATAAATCACCGTTTTAAATTTGAATTTAACAGTTATTATTTGACAAAAGTACAGTAGGTATCAGTTTTAGTACAGAAGTTTCTTAATTGTCAACGTAACTTAAATGTTAGCTTCTCCTTTAATTTAGCTGCACGCCCTCATATTGGTTAAATTAATATAGTCAACACAATCTAGAATACAATCTACTGCATATAAGCGCGTGAAAATGTAATTTTTATGATTGAAAAAAGAAAAAAAATGCAATTTGTTTTATTTTTTGATTTTTGTAGGTATGGTTTTTTTTTTTAATTTGATGTTTTTTTTTTTTATTTTTTTCATTGTTCTCACATGGCGGCTTTACTTTAATCTAAATATCTCGTCAACGTGACACTTAAGGCACTATGTTGCTAACATTTTTTGTTTAAGTGTCGTCTACCAATATACTATTTACTATGTAAAAAATAGCTCTTTCCTTTAGTTTGCCGTGTGTTATTATTTGCCAGAATTTGATCCTTATTAGCTATACTTTCAGATGATGTAATAATACAACCGTTTCGATTCCGGGGTAGGCACAACGGTTTTACAATAATCCTATAATACAGTTTTAGTTTTCATCAAAATCAGGCTCGACACTCATATTTCGATATTCCTCATAGTTTCTCACACTTTAAAAGTTCACCCTGTATAATACTTTTAACAGTAAATGCTTGACGTTCAAAAGTACCGTTTTAAGGCCTTATTGAAATAAACGTTTTGACTTTGAAATATACTAACCTGATGACATGTAACTTATGCGCTGCGAGTCTGAAGGAAAAATCATCATCTTCGCCGCCCCACCCTTCAAATCTATTGGAGAAGCCATTAACTCGCACAAAGTGCTCGGCCTGGAGCGCGAGCACTCCGCCCGTGAGGTAGTCGTAGGGCAGCACGAAGCGGAACTTGTCGATGCTGGCGCTCATGTGCCGCGGCTGGCGCGCGCACGCGTACAGGTCGGCGGCCGCCAGCGGCAGCAGGTCCACGTCGTGCAGCACCAGGCACGGGAACTGGTCGCGCAGCGCCGTCCGAGCGCCCACGTTGTACAGAATGCCTTTGTTGAACACCTTCTCGTCTTGTTGTTCCACTACGTATATCCTACGACGATTCATACACATCACATAACAGATTAATGCTATATGACACAACAGACGTATAATAAAAACCGGCCAAGTGCGAGTCGGACTCGCGCACCGAGGGTTCCGTACATATCTGTAGGTATTATATTATAAGCGAAGTTGCGGTTTACGATTTATGACGTTCAAACCAATGGGGTAAAAAACTGCTCATTTCTCACACTAGATGTCGCTACTGTTGAGTGTTCCCTGTCAACTGTCATTATACGTAAAGTTGTTGTAAACAAGTGTAATATTTTTGTTATATTTTCTGAATATGACAGTTTGTGTTGCTATTGATTGCAAAAATACAGGGATACATTTACTTCCTAAAGATGCCAAAAGAAGAAAACTGTGGGAAAACGCTGTTAGGAGAAAAAATTGGAAGCCTACAAAATGGTCGAGGTTATGTTCATGTTTGTTTATTTTTTTGCCAGCTGTGGAAGCTTTTCTCTTTTTTAACTCTTCTTTTTTTTATCACTTCTTTGACGACACGATTGGCGCAGTGGTTGAGCGATTGACTGCTGCGCAGCATGTCGTGGGTTCGATTCCCGCACGGAACAAATATTTGTACGACCTACATGTATTTGTTCTGAGTCTGGGTGATTTTCTATGTATAATATGTATGTATTTACAAAAAAAAAAATGTATATAAGTAGTTTATCAGCCATATCGTTACCATAACACAAGGTTGCTTAGCTTGGGACTATATGGCGTTGTGTGAAATGTCCAAGGATATTATTATTATTTATTATTATTTTTAACTTAACTACACTCCAAGTCGCGTACATTTTAGTAATTTAATTGATAAACAAACTAAGACAAACAAGTCGCATACAAACAATATGGCGGTTGGTTAGGAACACTCAACAGTGTCGCCACCTACATTATGTTTGTAGTTTTTAACCCCATTTTCGGTGGAAGATTACATGGTAATGTACATCATATATTTTTTTAGTTTTATCATTCTTTTATTTTAGAAGTAACAGGGGGGCGGGACATTTTACCACTTTGGAAGTGTCTCTCACTCAAACTATTCAGTTTAGAAAAAAAATATATTTGAAACCTGAATATCATTTTAGAAGACCTATCCATACCTAGATACCCCACACGTATAGGTTTGATGAAACATTTTTGTTCTGTAGTGATCAATCAATCGAATTTGAATAACTAGCTTACAAATACAATAAATAGGTAATCTCATGGCGTTGGTTAATCTCAACAAAACACGATACTTTAAACACTGAAAACAATTTAATATTTACACACAACAACTTGTAGCACTAACGTTGTCATTACGGCGTTACCTTTTAAAAGTTTTGGCGGGTACGAAGTTGCTGTTGGACGAAAACGTTTCGGGCGCTCGGTACCTTTGCAGCCGCCATCTTGGATTCCCATTTTGAAAGCACTATCGGCTTCAACAAAGTCGTAAACCATGAAAACGACACCCATGACGAAAAAAATTATATCTATTGCAGCCGCCATTTTGGATTCACGTTTTGACATGACTCTTGGCTTTAATAACCTTGAAAACCATGTAAACGACACCCATGACGAAAAAATTGGTACCTATTGCAGCCGCCATCTTGGATTCACGTTTTGACATCACTATCAGCTTCAACACCCTCAAAAACCATGAAAATGACACCCATGACGAAAAAAATGGTACCTATTGCAGCCGCCATCTTGGATTCACGTTTTGACATGACTATCGGCTTCAACAACCTCGAAAACCATGGAAACGACACCCATGACAAAAAAATTGGTACCTTTTGCAGGCGCCATCTTGGATTCACGTTTTGACATCACTATCGGCTTCAACACCCTCAAAAACCATGAAAATGACACCCATGACGAAAAAATTGGTACCTATTGCAGCCGCCATCTTGGATTCACGTTTTGACAGCGCTATCGGCTTCAACACCCTGGAAAACCATGAAAACGACACCCATGACGAAAAAATTTATACCTATAGCAGGCGCCATCTTGGAAATACAAGAAGTAGTGGTACCTAATAGTTTTGAAGTTCACGAATTCAGTTTGATCGATCATACGGAATTATAATTCGATAACGATTAAATAACAATTTCATTAATGATTCTTACCTTTCAAAATCAGCAGGAAGTTTAAAATATAACGTATTTTCGCTCCGGTTGTGATGAAGCCGAGTTCAAACAACCGTATACTAGTAGCATTTTTAAAAAGATCGCGGGGCTAACCTCGTTTTGACGCGGCCGGCGGCAGTCGGCACTCACTACTGAGAGTACCGCGACGGGCACCGAAAAGTCTCGTCGGTGCGCATGTTTGTGTGAGTGAGCCGTTTCGAGCGTTTGTAGGTAGTTTCCGTACTGTCCATATTTATACTGTGGCTCGGATGCCGTTTTATTATTCAAAACGTTATCGTTTTAAATACCAACAGATCGTTTTTTTTAACCGACTTCCCAAAAAGGAGGAGATTATCAATTCGGTTGTATGTTTGTTACCTCATAACTCCGACAATTATGACCCGTTTTGAAAAATTCTTGTTTTATCTGAAAGGATATACTTGCAGATTGGTCCCATTTAAATCATATCAAAATCGGTTACGAACTTTGGATTTTAAATCGAAATACCTGGAATTTGACTATTTAGATGATTCTTTGATAATCGAAATTGCGTATATTGCTTTTCTGCGATCTTTCAGTGGTGTTGTTAGGTGTGGGGCACCACTAAAAAGTGAAAAATAAAAAACTAATAACTAATAAAATTTCGGAAGTCTGTGTCAAAATACGAAGAAAGTAACAAAAACACCGACTTCCGAAATTAAAGTTATTTTTTACTTTGTAGTGTTTTTTTTTGGAAGTCGATTGTATTTTTTTGTAAAAAGTTTTTTGAACGTTATTTTGGTTAAGTTCGAACGGAACGCTAAAAGAAACGTTTTCAAAAACCTCTGTGCAACGCCTGTTTGAGCACATCCTTGGGGAGACTATAAAGGGGTTCCCCTTAGCCACGCTGTGCACGGCAGCACGTGATCACTCATTTGATCGGACTGCTGACGGATTTCGACGTTTATGCGTCGAGGCGGTTGCCTGCCGGAAACCTCCTTTTCCGAGTGGGATCAACCTTCTCAAGATCCCGCTCTGCGGCCTCATTCTGGACCATCACGGCCTCACAGAAAGCGGGCATTTCCTTCCTGTTTTCATTATCTGCCAGCCACTGCAGCGCCTCCGCGATGTTCGCGGCGGCTGACACAGATGGCTTTGCGGCCATCATGCGCAAACGGTGCGCTCCTATCATGCGCCGCACGCGCGACAGTCCCAACACCATCCTGCGCGTGCTGGCGGACCGGTGGGACTCTCCGATGCTGGCTCGCAGGATACGACTGCACGCAGTCATATAGTGATTTGCTGCCATCATCGATGAGTCCACCCGTATCTGCCACTCAATCAATTAATTAACTATTTATTTATTACTAATATTTTTTTTTTTTTTAGTTTGCAACTTTATTAAAAAATTAATATGGATCTGATATCTGAAAAAAGTGATTTATTATTATTTATTTATTCATTTTAAATACTTATTAATTGAATTTTTAAATATATCTTTAAAAGACATTAAAACATACAAAAAAATAGTATTCCGCCGGTGCAGTGCAAAGCAGTGATCTAATGCTATGTAGGGCTTGCGTTATTACATTCTCTCACATTTCAATTGTCATTTTTCGTGTTTTCAAAGCAAGACGTATTGTTTGCCATAATGTCCCGTTCAAACGCTCTACCTGGCCATTACATTGTGGGTTATAGGGAGCAGAACGACTGGTAGCGATTCGTTTTGAATTCAAAAAAAATCCTTTAGTTCTCTGGACATAAACGCAGCTCCTTGATCTGTATGTATTACACATGGCATGCCGAATATTGAGAATAGAATCGTTAAACTTGTGATAGCACTTTCAGAACTGGCATCTTTAGATGGGTACGCAAATGGAAATCTGGAGTATTCATCGATGATTGTAAGTATGTATTTGTTTGCGGTGGAAGATGGTATAGGTCCTTTGAAATCCAAGGACAACCGCTCGAAAGGGGTTGTTGTTCTTAAATCTTGGTTTTTCCTCCGCACACACTTTGCAAGATGTCACCACACGTTTTATGTCTTCGTTTGAATAGGAAAGATTCTTACATCTCACCCAGTGTAGGTATAAGTCGTGTAATTCCGGGATGACACAATTGTTCATGTAATCTCATAAGATTATCTTCATTAATACTAGCACGTCATACTGTCTGAGTACGTGATAAAGCGTCAGCCACAACATTTTCCTTCCCACTGCGATATTTTATGTCAAATGTATAGTTTGCTAGTTCCATGCGCTATCTTTGAATTTTCTCATTTTTGATTCTGCTAGCATGTCCTTTCATCATGAACGCCACAGATTTCTGATCAGTTATTAGATAAAACTGACGTCCAAGTAAGAAGATGCGTCAATCAATTAGTTATTTATTTAATACTAACATTAGTTTATTAAGTTTGCATTTTACTAACAAATAAGTATGGATCCAATATCTGAAATAAATGACTTATTTATTTATTTATTTAATGCTTTCAATTATAGCACATGCTTCTTTTTCAATAGATGGGTATTTCCTTTCACTTTCGTTGAGAGTTCGCGAGAAAAAGGCAACAGGTCTTCCATTTTGAGTTAATGACGCTGCTACAGAGTGTTGTGATGCGTCTGTTTCGACGGTAAAGGTTCTTTTGGATCAATTGAAGAAAGCGAAGATATGATTTGTTTGATATCTTGGAAAGCAGTTGTCTGATAATCGTTTAGCGGGTAATCTTCTACGTCAATAAGAGGGCGAAGCTTGTTTGAAAAATCAGGCACCCATTTCGAATAATGTGCGAAAAGTCCAATAGCACGTCTGAGTGAAGCTGAATCTTGGGGCACCGACTTTTCTAAAAGTGGTGCTAAACGTTCTTTGTCTGGTTTAACCACCCCATCCTGAATATTGTATCCAAGTACGCTTAGGTTTTGTACCGAAAATTCGCTTTTTTTCTTGTTGATGGTCAGGTTATACTTTTTAGTCATCTCTATGAACTTTGCCAATATCTGATCATGGTCATGCTGGTTTAATCCACAGACGGTAATATAATCTAAATAAGAATAAATACCATCAAGAGTTACCTCGCTGATGATTGAATCAATAGTTCTTTGAAAACAAGCTACCCCGTTAGTCACCCCAAAAGGGATCCGACAAAATTGGTATAATTTTCCAGCTGCTTCAAATGCCGTCATGGGCTGATTCATTGTCATTATAGGTATTTGATGATACACAGATTTTAAATCAATTTTAGTAAATACTTTGAACTTAGATACCTTCGAAATCAACTCGTCAATGTTTGGCAGAGGGTAGGCATCTAAATAAGTGAACTTGTTAATAATTCTAGAGTAGTCAATGCACATACGTTTTTTGTGGTTAGTGCCAGACGTGACAAGCACTTGAGTACGCCATGGAGACGTACTCTTTTGTATGATATCATCTGATAACAATTTCTTAATTTCATTTGCAATAAACGTTTGGTCGACCAGTGTGTACCTGCGTGATTTTATCGCAATAGGTTTACAGTCAGTTGATAAATTTGAAAATAAGTTGACGGGTTGTATGTTGGCCTGACCTAATGCACACAGTCTCAGTCGCGGATGAGATCCTCCAAATTCTATTGACATTTCAGAATGTTGTTCTAGAATATCGTGACCCAAGATAACGTGAGTACACAAATCTGCCATTACGATTTGGACTCTTGCCACGTTATGAAGAGGTCGTTCTTCACCCTTACCTCTCTCTGGACTGTATCGTTCCACCACCAAGTCTCCTTGCCATATATGCGTCCACCCTTAGACATGCCAAGCACTGCTTTCGCCGCACCTGTGACAGTGGCCTGAATCCTGTCCCATTGTCCCTGGATCTGTTCGCCTTCGGCTACCGTGCATTTATCGCCAATCGCCGATGCGATTCCTGAGACTTGGACTCATCAAACCGCCACCACTTGATTTGGCGTCGGCAGCGCTCAATGGGCTTGACACTGGGTCTTACGCGGAGATCCATGACAAGGAGACGGTGTTGTGCAGTAAGACTCTCACCGGGTATGACCTTGCAGTTGGCTACTTTGCTGATGTGGTGTCTCCTGGTCAGTAGGTAATCGATTTGGATAGCGTGCCTCCCGCTCTTGTAGGTGACAAGATGCTCAGGTTTTTTTTTGAAGAACGTGTTCACGACGGCCAGGTCTGCCCCCGCACACGTTGAGAGAATATTTTCTCCCTCCGGGTTGCGGCCACCGTACCCGTGGCCTCCGTGAACGACCGCAGGGAGGTATGGTAGAGCAAGGACCTTCACGGACGCTTTTATCGGGTCCTACATGGGCCCGATGTAGACTTCTTAGCGTCCGTAACCTGGCTGTTTTGGTGATCTATTTGAGGAAACCGAAGGTTTTGTCTGTGCGATTATGGACGAAGTTATGATGACGAACAACTACCGTAAATACATTGTGAAGGATGGTACGGTTGACATAATTGTCGGGCATGTCACCGACCCGGGGAATCCATCCGCCACATTATTTCCGGTTGTTCTAGTCTGGCTAACGGAGACTATTTGCACAGGCACAACCTTGTAGCCAGGATTATCCACCAGCAACTTGCTCTGAAATACAATCTTGTGGAATCGGAAGTACTGTACTATAGGTATGTGCCCGACCCAGTTCTCGAAAATGGCAATTGCACGTTGTACTGGGATCGCTCTATCATCACTGACAGGACTATTGTTGCCAATAAGCCTGACATAGTGATGATAGACCGACTAGAGCGTCGCGCAATGGTTGTTGATATAGCAGTCTCTCATGACGAGAACCTCGTGAAGTCTGAGAAAGGAAAACAAACGAAGTATCTTGACTTGGCTCGCGAGGTTGTCGACATGTGGGATGTGAACACAGCAGTCATTGTGCCAATAGTCAATTCAATTCAATATATTTATTGTGGATCATAGGTTTGTACATAATACAGGTCTTAAATAATATAAAAAACTTTTTACAAAAAAAAACAACCGACTTCCAAAAAAAAACACTACAAAGTAAAAAATAACTTTAATTTCGGAAGTCGGTGTTTTTGTTAGTTTCTTCGTATTTTGACACCGACTTCCGAAATTAAAGTTATTTTTTACTTTGTAGTGTTTTTTTTTTTGGAAGTCGGTTGTTTTATTTTGTAAATAGTTTTTTATTTTTCACTTTTTAGTGGTGCCCCACACCTAACAACACCACTGCAAAATCGCAGAAAAGAAAAATACGCAATTTCGATTATCAAAGAATCATCTAAATAGTCAAATTCCAGCTATTTCGATTTAAAATCCAAAGTTCGTAACCGATTTTGATATGATTTAAATGGGACCAATCTACAAGTATATCCTTTCAGATAAAACATTTTTTTTTCAAATCGGTTCACAATTGTCGAAGTTATGAGGTAACAAACATAAAAAAAAAAAAACGTACAACCGAATTGATAACCTCCTCCTTTTTGGGAAGTCGGTTAAAAATAGATCAGCTATGTCCCGCCCTTTGGGCATACAGTAGTCATGTAGGAACGACGACCGTGAGACGGACCGTGGCCGGGCCAATGGCATAATTGCCAAGAGTCTCGATCAACATCTCGTTGGGCAGCTGGTTCCTGTCTCGGGAGCCCTGACCACCGGTAGCTTGGACCCTGTACCCGATACCGGTGGGCTACTTTTTTATATTTTAAATGTTTTTTTTTTTTAATGAAAATATTTAATAATGTAAATTATAATAATATGTATTTGGAAACAAATAAATGGAATAATAATAAGTAGGAAGTCAAAAACCACTTTATCTATGCTCTAGAGATGAAATACCGAGAACAATAAACGCTCTTTATCTGTGTAGGTGCGGCGGCCGCGCGCGCGGTCGCGGGGCCGCGGGCTGCCACTGATGCTGAGCAGATGTTTCATGCGCTAACCTAACTTGTATATTATTTTTTGTCGATGTTTCAAAAAAACACTCACCTGTAATGTATATTTTGTTTCCTTAGAAAATTATGTATATACGGCAGGAAAATGTCTAATTGACTCTGCCTATTCCTGTACGCTACTATTATAGCGACGCTGAACACCGGATTGCAGTGTTCAGGCACGTAACTACCGTTCACTAAGCCCTTCGCTGAGAAATCGTCGTATTTTCTTGGCACTTCCCAATTAAGCAGAGAACTAGTACTTTTAAGTATTTCATCATATTTACAATCAGGCTTAGATTTGTGCAGCACTAGTGTGGGCGACCTCTGCTTGTACAGGCGGCTCTCCACGAGCTCGGCCGCCACGTGCGGGTACTCGTACACGCCGCAGTTCGCAAAGAACAGCAACACCGCTTTCACGCTCAGTATACAAAACAGGCAAGTGATCACACGAACTTGTAGTATCCTGAAAATAATTTCAACTATATGTTCCGTGCATAACTTCCGCAAGCGATTAAAATTAAAATTGCTTATAATATTGTAGCAGGCTACGATGGCCATTTTGAAATGTTCTGACATCAGTGAGTTTCGACGTGTGTCAATACCAGTTTTCATGGAGTTTTCTATAGTAATGTTACACATGGTCTTCCTTTTATTTCAGATGTTAGTAATTTAAAAGAAATAAATGTATATGATTGAGCCTTTCGATCGGTAAAGAAATAATACAGGTTAAAGACTTCGTTCGACAGTCATTTTTTTTCGAAAATAAATAATTACAGCCTTTGTTACTCAGGGACAATGTAGCATTGTAATCATAGATAAAACTAGCTGACCCACGCAACTTCGTCTGCGTCACATTTTCCATTAATGCTCGGCTCCTTATAGTCTTAGCGTGATGTATGTGAAGTTCATACAACTCGATTGAATGACTTTTTCACGAAATAACATTCAATCGAGTTCTATGAACTTAGAGGGTTATATTGATGATTCAAATGGTTATAATCCTTCAGGTAAATGCTCTTTACGATCGCGAACCGTATTTTGTTCAATATACAGCTTCACACTGACCGGCAAATTGCAGAAAACATAAAAATATTTGAATTTCGCGGGCTACCCTGGAGCTTCCACCTTAAAGTTCACATTCGTATTTTGCAAACGTTTTAAACGCATGTTAACATTGAACTTTTACTAAAAATGTTATGGTACAATTACCATCAGCGTCGTCAGCCGTGCCTAGGCAGAGGCGGCAATACGACTTAAGCGCCTAATGCTAGGGTTGGTTCGAGCTGGCTCGGGGCAAACATATCTGTAAGGACTTGGCGAAGGCCTTTGCCCAGCAGTGGGGCATTGTCCATTGTACGTGTGCGGCGACAAATAACGTCCAAACCTAAGACCAGCAAACTGAACATAGGATAGATACTATGTCGAGAAGTGAGTCAGCTGGATGTTTCAAAGATTCAAAGCATTTATTTCAAATAAACCATTTACAGGCACTTTTGAAATGTCAAGGTCGGTCAGTCAAAAACATGAGGCTATTTGCACGTTCCAAAGCGTAGATCTCTATGGAGAAGAACGTGCAAGAAACTCCATGGACACTCTTTTAAATCATGTGATGTTTTACAAAAATCTTAGTTACATGTACTTGCTTCTTCATGTGAGGACAATACAAATAAAAAAAAAAACTTAAGACAACAACTTAAATATAAAGATGAAAATAAGCCAGTGGTGGTTAAGAGATGACCAGTCTCAACTGACGGCGCCCGTTCACGAACCTGACGTATGTATCGGCACCATTCAGCTCAACCATTTTGAAGGGAACCGAATGATCCAACACACACGCCGCCATCAGCAAAACATTTGAGTGAGCATGACATGCTCTCGATCACCATGCTCGTTCATGTCAAACAAGTAAACTAATCATATATATATTACTAGCTGACCCGCGCAACTTCGTCTGCGCCACATTTTCCATTACTGCTCCGCTCCTATTTGTCTAAGCTTGATGATATATAGCCTATAACCTAAGATAGCCCATTTATCGAGGAAGGCTATAGGCTATAGCCTATAGCCTTCCTCGATAAATGGGCTATCTAATACTGAAAGAATTTTTCAAATCGGACCAGTAGTTCCTGAGATTAGCGCGTTCAACCAAACAAACAAACAAACAAACAAACAAACTCTTCTGCTTTATAATATTAGTATAGATGTAAATGGCCCCATGGTACTCACATTTACAAAATTTGAAAAAATGCTTCTAATTTACATAAAACTATGTACATAAGTTACTCGAATTGGTTAACAAACATATTAGATAATGTTAAAAACATGGATAGGTACTTTCGGGTCCATACCTATGTTGAAGATAACTCAGCAAGCTATACAAAATGTTATGCTCTGAGGGATCAGATATTCACAGAGTGACCTCGGCAAAATGAAAGTTAACATTACGTTGACAATGAGGGGCAGAGCCTAAATGGAATTCGAATTTATTTTTTTTACATCTCGCAACCCGACAGAAGTCTATTTTCTTTATAAGGCAGCCATAAAAGCAGTCCTTCAGCAAACACTTCAAGGCCGCGCGGCCGTGGAAAATTTACCTCCACGCCGCCGCCGTCAAAACTCGCCGGCGCTCATATCTAGTAGGGGTAATCTCTGGATCTACTGAACTGATTTTAAAAATTCTTTTACCAATAGATAACCACGTCATTTGTGAGTGTCAAAGGCTATATATTAACCCGAAAAATACCGCCCAACGAAGTGGGCACGGGTCAGCTAGTCTGAAATATAGGAGAAATACTCTTTTTTATTTCGTTGGAAGGGCGCACGGGAATACCACGCACCACTACCTCGGGGTCCAGATAAAAGGGAGGTGACGGACATCCCCAAGTCCACCGTCCCTGGATGCAGTTAGGGGTGCCGTGAGATGACAGAGTAATGTTAAAGTAACTTTTCAGCCAACCAATGTAACTTCAAAGTTGCAGAATCAACCAGATGTAGAATGCGAAAGCGAGTGAAGCGAGCTCTACCAATCTAGCACCTTGCTTTGGATATGTTGTTAGTTCCTTGTCTCATTTAGGTTAGATTTTAGTTAGCTATAACTATCCTAGGGCCCCTACTGATTACAGGGTTAAGTACTTCCCAAAACCAGGTACCCTCTGTGAGAAGTTAATAACACTAAACAGTTGTTGATCTTGCTTGGGGAGCTGGGTTAGATCAAATGACACTCTTCTCCCAACTGCATGCAAAACACATGCTAAGTTGTGGAATTACAACCAGCCCAACTTATAAGCTAATTTACATACATAGGTACCAAATAATTACCTGGTTTTCAGTGAGCGTTTAGGCATTATAGATTTTCTTTATGCACATATGCCTGTGACTAATAGGAATCATTCCAACCTCCATCCACTTTTCTGCAATATATAAATTAAACGTTACAAATCAATACTTTTGTGTAGTTGCCAACTTATCATACCAAACAAGTTTAAAATCATAATTTGCATCTTCGGAAGTTTGTTCTGGGTCCTTTGTGATAACTTATCAAGTTTTACATTAACATTTTTGAAGTTAACAACGCCTGCAAAGAAGAAGTAGCTAACTATTTGATAATGTTCCATAGTACATTAGAAAAACAATAGAATAGATAAGGTAAAAAATTAAAATAACAATCAACTAATAAAAAATATTATAACTTATAGATTGCTCATACGTTACCTTAGTTTGTAACTTAACGAGCGCAATCGAATACTACAGTACTATATTGTAAATGTATTTTTTAATTGAGTCGCAAATGGGTAAGGCATAAAATACAGCTCTGAAATAATAAACTAAGAAACGACCAATATAATACAAAAAAGTCAAAATTCAACACACATTGACATTGACAGTGACTCAAATCACTGACGTATAAATCATATATACGTCAGTGACTCAAATGCACTCAATCAAAGTCAAAAGCGAGAAACGTCCTCAGATTAATTATACGTCAGTGCCTCAGCACCTTAGATTATATACCTCTAGGTATATAATCTAAGCTCAGCACTATTCACTGACGTATATTTATACGTCAGTGGCACTATTCCCGAAGTTACTTCGACGAAGTACCTACTCTCCGAAGTTGACCGAAGTCCGAAGTACGTGTCCACACACTCGAGCAACTTCGCGAGGAGCTCAGTCACCCGTTCCCCTCACGATAGGCATAATGGATAACGTTTATGTGGCAACTGCCGTTGCAATGTGTACTCTCGTATAATATGAAATACGTGCGTATTTACTATGGCAGACGCGAACCGAAGTGAGCGTGTTCGAACTTCGTGACACTTCGAGTCCTTTGACTCGGGCGCAAAAACCGAAAACGACTGGAAGTCACCCGAAGCGAGGCGAAGTTGCACGAGGCGAAGCGAAAGGCCCCTCTACACTATCGTATTCGCTAAACTTCGATCAACTTCGCGAATAGTCTGGAGGACGCTAGAGGAGAATAAACACGGCCGTAGTAACGACAGGCCGTGTCGACGGCGCGTTAGTGTTCCACGCGCGCCTCAAAGAGAGTCAGCAACACAGAGGGGCCCGAAAGGGCCGACGCCTGCCGGAGTCGCGGGATTATCCGCAAGGGACACCGTGGCTCCGGAACACTAAGGGCAATGAAGGAACACGGAGTAGAAGTCTGACACTCCCTCCCGCTACACCCAGAGCGGGAGTAGTCATTGGATGAAAACCATCCCTAAAAAAAAAAGGGCGGGGGGAAATTATAATGCCCTACCATAAAAATACCATAAGACGTATGATTTATACGTCAGTGATGAAACACCGGTATGAAACAGCAAATTGACCGTTGAAATTATTGAGATTAAAATGCGTCAAATTAGGGTAGCGCTACAATGTTTTTGTTAGGTAGTTTCTTCGTGTTTTGACACCGACTTCCGAAATTAAAGTTTTTTACTTTGTAGTGTTTGTTATTTTGGAAGTCGGTTGTATTTTTTTGTAAAAAGTTTTTTAATTTTCACTTTTTTGTTAGTTTCTTCGTATTTTTGACACCGACTTCCGAAATTAAAGTATTTTTTTATTTTGTACTGTTTGTTTCTTTGGAAGCCGGTTGTATTTTTTTGTAATAAGTTTTTTATTTTTCAGTTTTTAGTGGTACCTGGTGGTACCCCACCTAACAACACCACTGCAAAATCGCAGAAAAGCAAAATACGCAATTTCAATTACTTGGATAAAACCATCATCCAAGTAGACGAATTCCAGCTATTTCGATTTAAAATTCAATGTTCGTAACCGATTTTGATAAAATTTAAATGGGACCAATCTGCAAGTATATCCTTTCAGATAAAACAATTTTTTCAAATTGGTTTATAATTGTCGGAGTTATGAGGTAACAAACATAAAAAAATACAACCGTATTGAGAAACTCCTCCTTTTTGGGAAGTCGGTTAATAACTGCCAAACAAGCGTAAGAGTAGGTTAAAAAATAAATAAGGAAAGAACAACTGTTTGAAAGAATAGTTTGGGCCTCATGTTCCGCCAGACAACGTCTGTAAATCTTATAAATAATCTAATTTATAACGGACCATCAGACTCATGTTCCGCCAGACAACGTCTGTAAATCTTATAAATAATCTAATTTATAACGGACCATCAGACTCATGTTCCGCCAGACAACGTCTGTAAATCTTATAAATAATCTAATTTATAACGGACCATCAGACTCATGACGCATGAGTCCCAAACTATTCCTTCCGATTTCAGCAATGTTTTTTTTTTTTTTTTTCAATATCAATTTCAATTCAGTTGAAATGATGGAGTTATACTAATTATACTAACAGTGCAGTATCAGTTTATCAGCGGGTCCCAAACTAGGCACAGCCTGTGTTTTGGTGACCCAGACAACTCAGAAAAAAAACAAAAATTTCCATGCAATGCGCGGCCTGCTAGCGCAAAATTTTGTAAAGTATCGCTGATATGAAAGGTATTTTAAAGACAGTGTGTTTTGTTGTTCTTAGTTGAATCAAGTGTTAATTGATGAACACAAAGCTGTTTTGAATTGCTTGCAACCCGTGCTTGCAACAATAAAACATCGAGCACATAGGTTGCATTGACATCAAGTCTGCATTTTTTTTTCTGGTATAGGGCGCCTAGATTAATTGATATTTGAGTGACTTTATTCTTTAATATATGAAAATTCGATTTCTACTAAAAAAATAATCAAAAATACAGTTAGTGTCATGACTAGGTTGGTACGCTATTCGATTGCACGGACGGCACAGTGGCGCCCCTATTATTTTCTACTCTTTTTTGCCAAGTTTTTTATTTTTTTGTATTATTTTCCAACGCTTTATTAGAAAGACCACACTACCGCATTACGAAATTTTGCCTGTAATGATAGCTGTGTTTGTGATAAATAAATAAATAAATAAAATATAAAAAAAAAATACATCAACAAGATGAAAAAAATGTATATTTTTAAACCGTTCGGGCGCAAATAGCCGTCACGACGACACCAAAAAAATTTAATAATTTTATTGAAAGAGAATGTCATCCACTGGATTTAAATTTGGTATGGCATCAGTTGACTACCAATGGAAAGAAATAATAATAGTACATTACGATATTAATGTTATAACCAATACGCACGTATATCGTACGACGTTTTTTAACACATTTGCGAGGAAACAGAAAAAAAAACTACATTTTCGGAAAATGACTTGGCATTTTTCATGTTTTTCCACTTCAAGAAATTTTCATACGTGGTTATGTATCTGTCCTTGGATATTGACGGCAGCAGCAAGTTGTCACATGCAGTTCGCGCATGGTTCGCGCTTCTGTTAGTATATCCCACAGAACATATATACCCTAGACGGGGTATATCCGGTGGAGTTGAAGTAATATATTGCTCATCTTCATTATTGAAAGTTGTCATTTTTAGATATTCACAACAAGTACAAAGAAAAGAAAATTTGAGAAAAATGGCGCGAGGATTATTTTCTGCCGTGGCTGCGTGAAAATGTTGGCAAAGACGCTAGAGCATGCAGCCAAGTTTTTAAATTACCGAATAAACTGTTTTTTTTATTTTAAATAGACAAAATCTGTGAATGCACACTGTTGCTTTCCCACCATTTTAACAGCGCGCTAGCGCTGCCTACTGACTGGCGCCGCGCGGCGATTAGTTCGAAAATAGCAATCAGTTCTGTTTCGGACGGCAGGAACACGTCCAATGCTCGCGCTGACGCCCTGGGACAATCTCCCACGTAATTTGACGTACGCCCCTTGTACTACCTTGCGCTGGTTACGTACGTCACCACGCACCCCTGAATGCGTAACGTTTTTCGACTACTGTTAAGGGACCTCGGGAGACGGAGACGGAGAGCCGGGGAGGCAATAAAACAACTCTTTACAGGAAATCTTGACCCGCAGGTTTCGGCTCCTATCTTCTTGTAGTGTTGCCTCTTCGACGGCTGTGCTGCGACTGCCATTGAGCCGATTTTTTTTTTTTTTTTTTTTCGGTCGGGCCACTCGCAGTTCACCCCATCTGAGGGACGGAGACTGCTGAAACGGTCTATCCTGTGGTGGCCTCAAATGAATTTAAGGCCCCCAGCCAAGGCAACAAAAACTACAAACTACAACTCCGCTCGCTGGGGGCACCCCCTGTGGGGTACGGGCCTCGGCTCAGCGGCATCGTTTTGGGGAGGACAGCAAGGGACAGGCTGGGTCATGATTTCATTATTTAGGGAGTTTACAACTACTGGCTCAGCTTCGCGGGCTTGCTCGTTTTGCAAAAGACGGGGAGTAATATCATTACTGGGTCGTCGCGATGGGCCTCGACGGCGAGGCCGGAAAATGGCGGTCCGCGGCGGTCTGTCTGTGTGTTTACGAAGAGTACTGGTTTCCCTACAGCTCTCTTGAAACAGGGTGATGGGGTCGTCTGGTTCGACTAGGGTGTGGCGGGGGCGGCGAATCCTACTGATGGAGGAGGGAGCGTATCGGGCGGCCGATGCGATAAAGGGGTTGGAGTGCTTTTCAGCAGTTTCGATGAAACGCTTTCTAAGGCGTTTCATGAATTGCTGAATAGTCGGTATTTTAAGGTCAATGTGGAGACGATCGTTCCGAACGAACCAGTGGGCACCCGTGATCTTTCGGAGAAAACGATTCTGGAGGGTTTGCATCCTAATCATCATGATCGGGCGAATGCACGTGGTGTAAATGCGCAGTTTGCATTTAAGGGAAAGTTTGCTGCGTGCATTCAGCATAGAGTGGAGCCTACCGAGAGCAAAAGCGGCACGCGAACGTACCGACTTTATGTGCTCACCGAACGATAGTCTTTGGTCGAGGATCACACCTAGATATTTGGCTCGCTTCTCCCAAGGGATCGGCTTACCGAACATCGTGATCGGACTGGGCCATTGAGCCGAGATTCGGCTCTGTTTATATACTGCCCGTCGTTACCTTATTGAGAACCGTTATTTTTGAAGTCGATTCGTGTGTCATTTTCTCTATGAGCCGAAACCTTTGGAGCCTTTATTTATTGTGTTTTATATAAAAACCCTTACAATATATATATTTTTAGCTTCTTTAAACCTTGCTTAACAATATGAAACACAAAATATTTCGATAACCTTACAATACAAAAAGTTTCTAGAACTAAGACTTCTAATTTTGTACCTTAACAAATTTTCACTACGCATTTTAGGAAATATTTCGAAAACTATAAGTCCTATCAACTCAATTCTTTTTGCCAAGGTGGTTTTGGGTCAAGACCTTTATTTTAACACTAATTACAAAACGCTGTCACTTAAGACAAAAAATCACATTTTCAAACTACGTAATTATTCTCAATACAAAAACCTTACATCTAAATATCCTTATAAACTATCAAAATTCGTTCGTATTAGAGTTTTATTGGACCTAATAATGTATACATAAAACTTATAAAACTAATTAGAAGGTAATTAAAACATAATCTCATCAAATAATTAATTAAACCTTTCTGTACAAACAAAACATAAAATCAAACAATAAATTCGCATGTAAACTACAATCTAACTAAACCTATGATGCGAAAATATCCTTATGACACTAATTATAGAATGTTAAACTAATCTAATCTGATTCAATTAAGATTCTAATTAGTTTTCCTTACAAATTTCCTTATTTCAAACGGTCGCGTCCACCACTACTTGCGCCTAGGGACGCAGAAGGGGTCTTAACGCCGACAAGTTCCATATTTGAAATGGCAAATAATACTGTTATGGAATTTGTATGGACTATAACTTAACTATTTGCTTTGGTAACACACGCGTTTTTTATGACCCGCTTTACATATTTAAAACCGGTGGAATTACTTTACGAGCAAGGGTGTTAAAAAATGTATTTACCACATATATGAAACACACATTGGTACATAGATTGTACATTGTAAATTGTACATAGAATTATCAAACAACAAAGATAACTTATGCCAGCAACTAGTGTGTCTCACAACTGCACTAAAACGTCCCATTTCAGTGATATGTCAGACAGACTAATGCTATCTGCGGACTGAAATGAACGTCCTTTCAAAGGACAAGTGACGACGGTTCATTTGAATCAATATGATAATGATATAATTATAACAACCATTTTCTGGTGAGTGGTGAAATATACAAATATCATAGAATTAACGTAAATAAAAGAGTAAACATGTAATTAATTTAAGCAAATTATACTAGAAATAAAAACAAAGATAGGAAGATGCTAGAAGAATGTATGATAGTGCTAGTGTAGTTGTTTCCTATTATAATGTCATACTGTCTCAGAATATTCCATAAATAGTTGTAGATCTATCAAAGAAAGATTTTGGACTTAACAAGTCCAAAATCTTTCTTTTATAGAACTACAACTATGACTTTTTGACGTTGAAGAAGGATCATTTCTTTCTTTCCTACAGAAATCACCATTCCGCTCCGTAATCATTCTTATCCTACTGACGCTTTTGTTACATCGACTATCGACAACATAATTATTGTCTTGTCCAGCAGAAAACCACATAAACCTGAAAAACAATTTTTTTTGTGGAAACGTGGAAACTGACCAACAAAAAATTTTATTAAACTAAAAGGCCTCTGTATCAATACCATTAAGTTCTCAGAAAAAAAATACCAGCTGACAGACTTCACATGCCATGCAGCCAGCGTCGTCAAAAATATTAATAATCTGTGCCTGTGTGTCCGACGAATGGCAAACGGCAGGATCCTTTGATTGTTTACGAGTGCCGTGATCGACCGTCAGCTCTGAACGACATGTGTAAAAGTCCGGGGCCGACAAGCGGCAGTCGTCAACGGGGGAACCAGTCGTGGAGCAGGCGCGTCCAGTAGCCGGGGTCATGTCGGATCGTGGTGGAGTCCGGTCCAGCGCGCGCCTCAGCGGCGACAGTTCGGCGGCGCCGGCGGCGGTGGCTCCGCCAGCTCGCACGCAGGGTCGCGGCCGCCCCGTGTCCACTAACGCAGCCGCAGCGGAGCGCCGCGCGCGTGCCGCTCAGCGCGCCGCCGAAGTTGAGGACAGCCCGCGGGTGCTGCGCGATAAGTGCCGCCGTCTCGCGCGCGCTCTCCGGAATGCCAAACATCTAGTGGTGAGCTCTTCTCGACACCTGATATTTAAATGTTCTCTACTTTGTAATTCGAAGCACCTCTCATTATTTTGGGCTCATTTTGGACTTCAGGCCTTAGTAGGTGAGGAAATCGTGTTATTTTGTTTATGGTGTGCAATTGCTTGGGAAGGCAAGGTGCAATCAACATTTTTAACAGACTTCCCTAAAAGGAGGAGGTTATCAATTCGGTTGTATGTTTTTAGTGGGATGAATACATATCCTTTTTTTAGCGAGGCAACTAGACTAAATGTATTTTATATGGATTAGGTAATACCCCCTAAATGGAATAGAATTCCCAAAATTTAGAGGTCCCTAAAACTCACCATGATTTTGAAAATATCAAAGAATATATATTTTTTTTAATTAATTATCCTAAGTATCAACTGGCTTTCACATACAAAATAGTTTCTTGCTGGCAAATAATCATTACTTAAACCCGGCGTTGACGTAAAAAAAATATACGCCGGCAATGGCGCTGGGTCATATCTACCCCGATTTCAATGACAATATTATTTTCAAAATCAAAGAGGTCAACTTAACTTTTTAATCTGTTTGTTAATAAAGGGTTATTTACATGTAGAAAAATAAAAGTAATGCCCCATTATTAAGTAAATCAAACTTTTAATAGCTTCAAAATAACACATGCAAAATCAAGTTGAAAATGTAACATTCATACTATTTTCTATGTTTATTAAACCCTTCTTACAAATAATAGGAAACAATAATCTTAGGTTATAGAATAGATGTCAAAGAAACTTATAATATTACTAGCTGACCCGTGCAACTTCATCTGCGCCACATTTTCCATTATTGCTCCGCTCCTATTTGTCTTAGCGTGATGATATATAGCCTATAGCATTCCTCGATAAATAGGCTATCTAACACTGAAAGAATTTTTCAAATCGGACCAGTAGTTCCTGAGATTACCCCTTTTTTTTTTTTTACGGATGGGAAATCATCCAATGACTCCTCCCGCTCTGGGTGTTAGCGGGAGGGAGTGTCAGACTTCTACTGACTAAAACCCATCCATGTTCCTTCATTGCCCTTTGTGTTCCGGAGCCACGGTGTCTCTTGCGTATAATCCCGCGACTCCGGCAGGCGTCGGCCCTTTCGGGCCCCTCTGTGTTGCTGACTCTCTTTGAGGCGCGCGTGGAACACTAACGCGCCGTCGACACGGCCTGTCTAGATGGACGGACGGCGAGCCACCCATAGCTCGCCGTCCACAGGCCCGCGCCTACGGTGGCCGGAGGTCACCAGGTGGCCCCCGACGCCCGCGGCGTCCACTTCGGCGGCCGGGACGAGAGGGTCTCCTCTCCCGCTCCGCCACCTCCTTCGCTAGCATGACTGCTTCGCAGAAGGAGGCAACGGCGTCCCATTCCGTCTCGCTCCGGACCATGGCTTGGACCAGGGCCGGACGCGAGAGGTCGCCGCCGTCCTGAGATTACCCCCTACATACAAACTTGCAAACAAATTTTACCTCTTTATAATATTAGTATAGATAAGAAATCAGTCTTCTATATAATCAGTCTTAACATCATTGATAGTCATCCAAGAATGATATGATCTGGACAAAAGTAGATATGGTACCGATAGCAAGTTTGAGTTGTTTTCTTTAACTTTTTGATCGGACATATTTGACATTGCTTGCGAGTTCCTGGAATCTTTATTGGCGGCTGCTCGGAAGGTCTACCCACGAAATCTACAATTCTTTCGCTCAAAAGGCGAGGAAAATTCATTCTCGTCTTTTGAAAAAGAAAAAGGAAAGTAACTACCCAAATTGACTTAATTACTAGTAACACTCAATGAATCCATCAAACGTCAAAACTGTCATTTCAAACACATGTTTGCTTAGGGTTTTGGGCAAATGGAAAAAATATTTGGGGGCCGAGTCACCCGCGTCCGTAGGAGAATACCCTTCAGCGAATCCCTACACGTGGTCCCCGGGTGGTGCTAAACAGGTGACACTAACCGCCTCCGTGGTCTAGTGGTTATACCACTCGATTCAGACCCAGAGGTCCCGGGTTCAATTCCCAGTGGGGGCAATTTTTTGCTCGGTTTGGTTGGTGGTAGGACTTCTAAGTCCGCCTGGCAAGCTACCACCATCATGTCTAAGTCTGTCGCCATAGCAACAATGTTAACAGCATTGTTGTGTTACGGCATTTAGAGGTATGGTAGCCAGTTCCTCTATGTTAGAGGATTCCGGGTGAAACTCGCTTCCATCTTCGGTCTAATCATCACTTTCCATCAGGTGAGATTTGGGCCAAGAGTTTCCCCGTTTTGAATAAAAAAAAAAATAAAAAAAAAAAATATATCGATGGTTATTGTATCGATACTTTTTAAATGTATCGGTATATATTTTATAAAAATATCGATATTTCCGATATATCGATATTTTTTGCTCAAGAGAAGGTTACCTACATATTTTGCAATGTGTAATTTGATAATAAAAAATTAAAATACATTTATTATCTGATATATTTAGTATTTTATTTATTCACTAGCTTCTGCCAGCGGCTTCGCCCGCGTGATGCCTAGGGAACATATTCCCGGGATGAAAAGTAGCTTATGTGCTATTCCAGACTATAATCTATCTTTGTTCTAAATTTCATCAAGATCCGTTAAGCCGTTCTGGCGTGATTGAGTAACAAACAACCAAACTTTCACATTTATAATATTACTCGTTTGGTGTAAAGCGAAATTATAACCATCTTCCCCTCGACAGTATATTAAAGGAAATTGCAAACTGTCGTAAACCATTTTACGAAGCTACTCGCTAGCCTCTAGCCGCCAAGCAAGCCGCCTAACTGTGCGTTCGCGACCTTATACAAAAATAATCCTTATAGCATGATTCAGTATTCACGCACGATGGCTTATTATTAGCGTATTTCATGTATAACTTTGGTGGTTCTTTACCGATTTCTACGATTCTTTTTTATGGAATAGTTACTAACTTTTTTAAATAGGGATGACTGAGATTGTTATAAACGTAAGAGTAGACAAATATAATCATAAAGCTTCGAACTGCTAAGCTATCGGTAGTTACACGTGTTTGTGAGTCAATCATAAAAGATAGACATATGCTGTCGTGGGATATTTTTTATATAATTTTAAGGAGAACATTTCCGTCATACATGATTTCTGTGTAGCTTTAACCATTAAGGTTGCACACGCGACGGAAGCTTAAAAAATGGAGTAACTTCTCCCGTTTTCCCAACATTTTCCTTCACTGCTCCTATTGATAGTAGCGTGATGAAAAGTATACTATAACCAGCTCAGGAGTATGAAAAATAATTGTACCAAGTTTCGTTAAAATCCGTCGAGTAGTTTTTGTTTCTATAACGGTTATACAGACAGACAGACAGACCGACAAAAATTTTACTGATTGTGTTTTTGGCATCAGTATCGATCCCTAATCACCCCCTGATAGTTATTTTGGAAATATATTTAATGTACAGAATTGACCTCTCTACAGATTTATTATATTATGTACCTATAGATAAAAATCGTACATTTATATTGTTTAAAAATAACCATCACTGAAACCAGTATTCGTCTGAAATGGACATCAGCAGCACTCTTTGGACCCGAGAGGTAATATGCTCACCTTTCAATCTGCTCCTATTTATTATCCGGCACTGTTAAACGTCCTCCACACTATTCCCAAAGTTGATCGAAGTTGAGCGAATACGATAGTGTAGAGGGGTACTTTGCTTCGCTTCGTGCAACTTCGCCTCGCTTCGGGCGACTTCCAGTCGTTGTCGGTTTTTGCGCCCGAGTCAAAAGACTCGAAGTGTCACGAAGTTCGAACACGAAGCGCCTGACCGTGACCACACTACTCGGCTCACTTCGGTTCGCGTCGAGCCGTAGTAAATACGCACGTATTTTTATTACGCGAGAGTACACATTCCATGGCAGTTGCCACATGAACGTTATCCATGATGCCTATGTGAGGGAAACGGGCGACTGAGCTCCTCGCGAAGTTGCTCGAGTGTGTAGACACGTACTTCGGACTTCGGTCAACATCGGAGAGTACTTCGTCGAAGTAACTTCGGGAACAGTGTGGAGGACGTTTTAAATTAACAATCGAAGTAACTCTTTCGGATGATACTAAGGAAGCTTGACATATATAAAAGAAAGTCGTGTTAGTTACACTATTTATAACTCAAGAACGGCTAAACCGATTTCACTGAAAATAGGTGGGGAGGTAGCTTAGAAACAGGAAACGGACATAGGATAGTTTTTATCCCGGAAATCCCACGGGAACGGGAACTATGCGGGTAAAACGGGAGCGAAGCCGCGGGGGACAGCTAGTATTAAATATTTAAGAGTGATATCCGAAAGAACCGGCGTGAAATATCGGCAATTCACCCAAAACTTTATTGGATATGACTTCCTCTCAAGAAATGGTTGGTCCAGAGATATTGCTTAAGCTCATTGGGCACAGATCCTCGAAAATTCGGAGGCGAAATAATATCGTTTTCGATATCCGAAAATAAATATCGAAAATCGATATATCGAAATAATATCGCCGATATACACTCGGCGTCACAAAAATCGCACCTCGTTAAGAATTCCCTTCAAACTCATTTTAACCCTATAAAAGGTTTTCGTTCATTTCCATACAGACAACCCTTAGTCAAACCTGATTTGGAAAACTTCAATTAGCCAATGTCAGCATATGAAGGAATATTTGTGTTCAATTTGTAAGGAAAGTAATATTTCGGAGCAGTATATAATATGGTGCACAATGAACAGGTGTACACGGGCGCAGGCATCAGCACCGCCGCCGACATCCCCGACTACCGCGGGCCGCGCGGCGTGTGGACGCGGCTGCAGCGCGGCGAGACCGTCGGGTGAGCTATGAGCAGCACTATATATAATATGGTGCACAATGAACAGGTGTACACGGGCGCAGGCATCAGCACCGCCGCCGACATCCCCGACTACCGCGGGCCGCGCGGCGTGTGGACGCGGCTGCAGCGCGGCGAGACCGTCGGGTGAGCTATGAGCAGCACTATATATAATATGGTGCACAATGAACAGGTGTACACGGGCGCAGGCATCAGCACCGCCGCCGACATCCCCGACTACCGCGGGCCGCGCGGCGTGTGGACGCGGCTGCAGCGCGGCGAGACCGTCGGGTGAGCTATGAGCAGCACTATATATAATATGGTGCACAATGAACAGGTGTACACGGGCGCAGGCATCAGCACCGCCGCCGACATCCCCGACTACCGCGGGCCGCGCGGCGTGTGGACGCGGCTGCAGCGCGGCGAGACCGTCGGGTGAGCTATGAGCAGCACTATATATAATATGGTGCACAATGAACAGGTGTACACGGGCGCAGGCATCAGCACCGCCGCCGACATCCCCGACTACCGCGGGCCGCGCGGCGTGTGGACGCGGCTGCAGCGCGGCGAGACCGTCGGGTGAGCTATGAGCAGCACTATATATAATATGGTGCACAATGAACAGGTGTACACGGGCGCAGGCATCAGCACCGCCGCCGACATCCCCGACTACCGCGGGCCGCGCGGCGTGTGGACGCGGCTGCAGCGCGGCGAGACCGTCGGGTGAGCTATGAGCAGCACTATATATAATATGGTGCACAATGAACAGGTGTACACGGGCGCAGGCATCAGCACCGCCGCCGACATCCCCGACTACCGCGGGCCGCGTGGCGTGTGGACGCGGCTGCAGCGCGGCGAGACCGTCGGGTGAGCTATGAGCAGCACTATATATAATATGGTGCACAATGAACAGGTGTACACGGGCGCAGGCATCAGCACCGCCGCCGACATCCCCGACTACCGCGGGCCGCGCGGCGTGTGGACGCGGCTGCAGCGCGGCGAGACCGTCGGGTGAGCTATGAGCAGCACTATATATAATATGGTGCACAATGAACAGGTGTACACGGGCGCAGGCATCAGCACCGCCGCCGACATCCCCGACTACCGCGGGCCGCGCGGCGTGTGGACGCGGCTGCAGCGCGGCGAGACCGTCGGGTGAGCTATGAGCAGCACTATATATAATATGGTGCACAATGAACAGGTGTACACGGGCGCAGGCATCAGCACCGCCGCCGACATCCCCGACTACCGCGGGCCGCGCGGCGTGTGGACGCGGCTGCAGCGCGGCGAGACCGTCGGGTGAGCTATGAGCAGCACTATATATAATATGGTGCACAATGAACAGGTGTACACGGGCGCAGGCATCAGCACCGCCGCCGACATCCCCGACTACCGCGGGCCGCGCGGCGTGTGGACGCGGCTGCAGCGCGGCGAGACCGTCGGGTGAGCTATGAGCAGCACTATATATAATATGGTGCACAATGAACAGGTGTACACGGGCGCAGGCATCAGCACCGCCGCCGACATCCCCGACTACCGCGGGCCGCGCGGCGTGTGGACGCGGCTGCAGCGCGGCGAGACCGTCGGGTGAGCTATGAGCAGCACTATATATAATATGGTGCACAATGAACAGGTGTACACGGGCGCAGGCATCAGCACCGCCGCCGACATCCCCGACTACCGCGGGCCGCGCGGCGTGTGGACGCGGCTGCAGCGCGGCGAGACCGTCGGGTGAGCTATGAGCAGCACTATATATAATATGGTGCACAATGAACAGGTGTACACGGGCGCAGGCATCAGCACCGCCGCCGACATCCCCGACTACCGCGGGCCGCGCGGCGTGTGGACGCGGCTGCAGCGCGGCGAGACCGTCGGGTGAGCTATGAGCAGCACTATATATAATATGGTGCACAATGAACAGGTGTACACGGGCGCAGGCATCAGCACCGCCGCCGACATCCCCGACTACCGCGGGCCGCGCGGCGTGTGGACGCGGCTGCAGCGCGGCGAGACCGTCGGGTGAGCTATGAGCAGCACTATATACACCACTAATTTTTAATTAGTACAAATACTTAAAGGGCTTATTAGAAAAGGTCTTGTTATTATATATGTAAAGTCTCAATAAATAATATTCATAAACAGCAAAGTTATTAACGTTTGTTTATATCCCAAAATGTCACTCAATTTATGGTAAACGAAAAAATAAGCAATCCAAACTTTTCTTTCGCACTTTAATTGGGCTTAGGACCAACAAAATTATCAACTTTTTACAATTAAGTAATTTTTAAGAAATCATTTAAGATATTCAAGTAAAAATAAATCAAATTAAACAATTTTGGGAATTCGTTTTTTTTTACTTTTGACTGCAAAATTATGATCAGTAATGGGTACGGGAACAGCCCCATTTTTTTTTTGTACTAATTAAAAAATAGTGTTGTATAATATGGTGCACAATGAACTACCGCCTACTAATACTTAATAAAAAACCAAAATCAAATCAAAAGTTTGTGAGGATGGATGGATGTTTGTTACTCTTTCACGTCAGAATGCTGGAAAGGATCTTCATGAAATTAAGCACAGAGGTAGATTATAGTCTGGAATAATATAGACTTTTAATCCAGGGAGTATGTTCCCTAGGGATCAGGCGGGCGAAACCGCTGGCTGAAGCTAGTATTTCATAAGCCACGACTTTTAAGCGAATGAATCTGGTTTTGTATGATTATGGAATGGGTCAGTCTTTGTCGTTTTTCGAATCCCGTCTCGCAGTCAAAATATATCCCGTTCCATGATCGGTCACCCTGCCGGTTGCCACCGGCAGGTACATGGTGGATGGTCCCACATGCACAAAACGCTTTGGGAACACTAAATAAAATGTAATTAGAAGAGGGAAACAAGTCCGGCAGCACTTCGTGCGTGTTCATTTTCAGCGTTTTTATATTAGGTCATTGGCCTCGGTAGGTACCTAATAGTTGAATATAACATAATGAACCTGAAATTGTCTAAAATTGCTCCTTTTGTTTTTCTGAGGGAGCTAGCTAAATCGCCGATCGTAAAAATTGTTCGCCCGACACCCTTCCGAGTAGCTTGAATGGCGAGACATCGTAATCGGGTAAGACTGCCGCAGAGCCGCTCAGCGCTCAGCTCTCGCAGTGCGCGGCGCGCGGAGCCGAGCATAGTAGTGTGAGTGTGTGGTGTGTGCGCAGGCGGGTGGAGGTGTCGCGCGCGCAGCCCACGTTCACGCACATGGCGCTGACGGCGCTGTGGGCGCGCGGCGCGCTCAAGTTCGTGGTGTCGCAGAACTGCGACGGACTGCACCTGCGCGCCGGCCTGCCGCGCCGCGCGCTGGCCGAGCTGCACGGCGACATGTTCGCCGAGCTGTGCGCGCCCTGCCGCCGCGTGTACCTGCGCGCCTTCGACACCACGGAGCGCACGGCGCGCCACGCGCACGGCACGCGCCGCCTGTGCCACGCGTGCGGCCAGGAGCTGCGCGACTCCATCGTGCACTTCGGCGAGCGCGGCCGCGCCGCCTGGCCGCTCAACTGGGCCGGCGCGCTGCGGCACGCGGCGCGCGCGGACGTCGTGCTGTGCCTGGGCTCCAGCCTCAAGGTGCTGCGCCGCTACCCGCGCCTGTGGCGCATGCAGGCGGCGCCGCGCGCGCGCCCCGCGCTCTACATCGTCAACCTGCAGTGGACGCCCAAGGACTCGGTGGCGGCGCTCAAGATCAACGCGCGCTGCGACGTCGTGATGCAGCAGGTGGCGCGGCGCCTGCGCCTGCGCGTGCCCAGGTACCGCGGCGCGCTCGACCCGGTGCTGGCGCACGCCGAGCCGCTGGCCGAGCCCGAGCGCCACACCACGCGCCGCCCGCCGCTGGTGGCGCCCAGCTCGCCGCCCGCCGCCGCGCGCCACTGGGAGCCGTCCTCGCCCTCCGCCTCCGACTCGGACGAAGAGCTGCCGCTGCGCCACCTGGCGGCGCGCCTGCGTGGCAGCAGTTCGCCGCCCCACGAACCGTCACCGCCCGCCGAGGCTCCGCCCGCACAGGCGCCCCCCGCCCCGGCGTACCCTGCCCCGGCGCCCCCCGCCCCGGCGCCCGACGACAAGGACCGCCTGCACTCCTTTCAGGTAACGAATGACCATTCCCCCCTCCCTTATCTCCGAAACTACTGTGCCTAAAATGTTGAAGAAACTAGTTATAGTAGTTCTTTACCTAAATAATAAACTGGCTGTGACAAACGGACAGACTTCAGAGTGAGCTTCTTAGGGAAAACGGCGTCCTACAAATGAATGGCAATAGGTTCCATGGGTGTTCCATCCCCAGGTGAGCATGCAGTCGGGCGAGGCCACCATCCTGCTGCGCGCCGCGCACGCGCCCGCCGCCACCTTCCCCGCGCGCGCGCGCTCGCCCCTGCGCTGCCGCACCGCCGACCTGCGCCGCTTCCGCATGGCGCGCCGCCCGCAGTCCGCGCCGCGCGCGCTCGGCGAGCGGCTGCGGCGCCTGCTGGACGAGGAGCCGCGCATCGACGCGCCCGAGCGCGCCAAGACCGCGGCGCCCGAGCCCAAGCCCGAGCCCAAGGACGAGCCCAGCTCGTCCGAGTCGGGGTCGGAGGGCGCGGGCGGCGTGGCGGCGGGCTCGCTGGCGGCCGCCATCATCCGGCGCGCCGTGCTGCTGTGCCGCGCGTCGCTGTACCCCGGGCTGCACACCATCATCGCGCCGCCGGCCGCGCCCGCGCCGCCCGACTGCGCCTGGTGCGCGCGGCACTTCGCGGCGCGCCGCTGCCTGTGGTACGGGCCGGCGCGCGAGCCGGCGCTGGCGACGCGCGTGTGGCGGCGCGCGCGCGGCCGTCGCTACCTGTGCGCGTGCTGCGGCGTGCAGGACGACGCGCCGCGCGCCGCCGACGCCGCGCTCGACGACGGCGGCTGGTACGGCAAGGGCTACCGCAAGGGGCGGCGGCGGCGCCGGTAGCGCGAGCCGGACGCCCGGCCCGAACCGCCGGACGTCGCCGCCGACTGACTCGCTGACTGCGCTCCTCTGCTGTGTCCAAATTATTGTGAAGGGTTTAGTAAAGTTTATTATAAAACACACTGCAGTGTGTCTACCATAAGAGATCAAATCGTTATTCAATACATGTTTTACCTATAGAGAGCGGCAAAATGATTATAAATAAAACGTTGAAATGGTTGTGATATAAGTGCTTACTAGTTCCGCGCGATGTGTGAGTTGGGGGCGGGAAGGGGTGCGCGGGGGAGCAGCCTGCTGCCTCAGTGGACGACCGACAAGAAACTTGTCCGCTGCCACCGTAACGTCTCAATCTTTCGCTCTTCCATTGTAAAAGGTGCATATAAATAATACACAATCCTATGCCTGTAATAACACGAAAATATGCGGAGTGACATTCACAAACCAGAAGATTATAGTCCAGTGGCATGCGAGCTGCTTGCACACAAGCTACAAGTTTGCTTAGCTGACTGTGGCTTCCTGTGCAGGTGACATGTGCTAAGTGCCAGGGCCACCGATCATCTCAATTGAAGAAGTCACAAAAATGTTATAGGTACCTAGTCGAATAAAAATGCAGTATTCTGAACTGAAACGTGTGTAATGTTACTGTTGACACAATGATTGTGAGCCGACCGCAACACTGTCGTGTAATATAATAAGTATGCTGAAGTGAAAATGTTGGGCTAGCTGGTCTGTTTGATAGCGTATTGATCTGCTGCGCTGTGTTCCGGTCGGCCGGCGAGTGTAATACTGTATAATTGTAAGTTTTATAATAACTAATTTAAATAATGTTCTAATTTAATAGTGAAATATTGTGTATGATGTCAGATAATGTGTGAATGTCGATTGAAATGTGAAACTATAATTAATTGTAAACAAATAAATTTGAACAATGTGCAATGCGTATTATTTAGTAGAAGTCCGGCAGCCGACCGCCGGCGGCGGCTCGCAGGCTGCCTGGCAAGTCCTCCGTCTGCAGCTGCTCCTGAACTAACAAGTGTGCCGTGTGAGCTGTGTCGCACGAGCTCGACAGCCGACAGCCGGCGGCGGCTCGCAGGCTGCCTGGCAAGTCCTCCGTCTGCAGCTGCTCCTGAACTAACAAGTGTGCCGTGTGAGCTGTGTCGCACGAGCTCGACAGCCGACAGCCGGCGGCGGCTCGCAGGCTGCCTGGCAAGTCCTCCGTCTGCAGCTGCTCCTGAACTAACAAGTGTGCCGTGTGAGCTGTGTCGCACGAGCTCGACAGCCGACAGCCGGCGGCGGCTCGCAGGCTGCCTGGCAAGTCCTCCGTCTGCAGCTGCTCCTGAACTAACAAGTGTGCCGTGTGAGCTGTGTCGCACGAGCTCGACAGCCGACAGCCGGCGGCGGCTCGCAGGCTGCCTGGCAAGTCCTCCGTCTGCAGCTGCTCCTGAACTAACAAGTGTGCCGTGTGAGCTGTGTCGCACGAGCTCGACAGCCGACAGCCGGCGGCGGCTCGCAGGCTGCCTGGCAAGTCCTCCGTCTGCAGCTGCTCCTGAACTAACAAGTGTGCCGTGTGAGCTGTGTCGCACGAGCTCGACAGCCGACAGCCGGCGGCGGCTCGCAGGCTGCCTGGCAAGTCCTCCGTCTGCAGCTGCTCCTGAACTAACAAGTGTGCCGTGTGAGCTGTGTCGCACGAGCTCGACAGCCGACAGCCGGCGGCGGCTCGCAGGCTGCCTGGCAAGTCCTCCGTCTGCAGCTGCTCCTGAACTAACAAGTGTGCCGTGTGAGCTGTGTCGCACGAGCTCGACAGCCGACAGCCGGCGGCGGCTCGCAGGCTGCCTGGCAAGTCCTCCGTCTGCAGCTGCTCCTGAACTAACAAGTGTGCCGTGTGAGCTGTGTCGCACGAGCTCGACAGCCGACAGCCGGCGGCGGCTCGCAGGCTGCCTGGCAAGTCCTCCGTCTGCAGCTGCTCCTGAACTAACAAGTGTGCCGTGTGAGCTGTGTCGCACGAGCTCGACAGCCGACAGCCGGCGGCGGCTCGCAGGCTGCCTGGCAAGTCCTCCGTCTGCAGCTGCTCCTGAACTAACAAGTGTGCCGTGTGAGCTGTGTCGCACGAGCTCGACAGCCGACAGCCGGCGGCGGCTCGCAGGCTGCCTGGCAAGTCCTCCGTCTGCAGCTGCTCCTGAACTAACAAGTGTGCCGTGTGAGCTGTGTCGCACGAGCTCGACAGCCGACAGCCGGCGGCGGCTCGCAGGCTGCCTGGCAAGTCCTCCGTCTGCAGCTGCTCCTGAACTAACAAGTGTGCCGTGTGAGCTGTGTCGCACGAGCTCGACAGCCGACAGCCGGCGGCGGCTCGCAGGCTGCCTGGCAAGTCCTCCGTCTGCAGCTGCTCCTGAACTAACAAGTGTGCCGTGTGAGCTGTGTCGCACGAGCTCGACAGCCGACAGCCGGCGGCGGCTCGCAGGCTGCCTGGCAAGTCCTCCGTCTGCAGCTGCTCCTGAACTAACAAGTGTGCCGTGTGAGCTGTGTCGCACGAGCTCGACAGCCGACAGCCGGCGGCGGCTCGCAGGCTGCCTGGCAAGTCCTCCGTCTGCAGCTGCTCCTGAACTAACAAGTGTGCCGTGTGAGCTGTGTCGCACGAGCTCGACAGCCGACAGCCGGCGGCGGCTCGCAGGCTGCCTGGCAAGTCCTCCGTCTGCAGCTGCTCCTGAACTAACAAGTGTGCCGTGTGAGCTGTGTCGCACGAGCTCGACAGCCGACAGCCGGCGGCGGCTCGCAGGCTGCCTGGCAAGTCCTCCGTCTGCAGCTGCTCCTGAACTAACAAGTGTGCCGTGTGAGCTGTGTCGCACGAGCTCGACAGCCGACAGCCGGCGGCGGCTCGCAGGCTGCCTGGCAAGTCCTCCGTCTGCAGCTGCTCCTGAACTAACAAGTGTGCCGTGTGAGCTGTGTCGCACGAGCTCGACAGCCGACAGCCGGCGGCGGCTCGCAGGCTGCCTGGCAAGTCCTCCGTCTGCAGCTGCTCCTGAACTAACAAGTGTGCCGTGTGAGCTGTGTCGCACGAGCTCGACAGCCGACAGCCGGCGGCGGCTCGCAGGCTGCCTGGCAAGTCCTCCGTCTGCAGCTGCTCCTGAACTAACAAGTGTGCCGTGTGAGCTGTGTCGCACGAGCTCGACAGCCGACAGCCGGCGGCGGCTCGCAGGCTGCCTGGCAAGTCCTCCGTCTGCAGCTGCTCCTGAACTAACAAGTGTGCCGTGTGAGCTGTGTCGCACGAGCTCGACAGCCGACAGCCGGCGGCGGCTCGCAGGCTGCCTGGCAAGTCCTCCGTCTGCAGCTGCTCCTGAACTAACAAGTGTGCCGTGTGAGCTGTGTCGCACGAGCTCGACAGCCGACAGCCGACAGCCACATGCCCAACTGGGTACTGAACTGCCGAGAGTAGACTAAGAGATATGGGATACGTGTTTTCTTAAATAACTTCAAAATTATTTATTTTGAACCTGGGGTTTTCAAAACCCGTAAAATATATCAATTGTTACATTTCTAGGGTTCCGTAGCCAAATGGCAAAAACGGAACCCTTATGTAGATTCGTCATGTCTGTCTGTCTGTCCGTCCGTATGTCACAGCCACTTTTCTCCGAAACTATAAGAACTATGCTGTTGAAACTTGGTAAGTAAATGTATTCTGTGAACCGCATTAAGATTTTCACACAAAAATAGAAACAAAAACAATACATTTTGGGGGTCCTCATACTTAGAACTGAAATTCAACTCTTTTTTTTTCATCAAACCCTTACGTGTGAGGTATCTATGGATAGGTCTTCGAAAATGATATTGAGGTTTCTAATTTCAGTTTTTTCTAAACTTAATAGTTTGAATAGAACAGAATAGAATAGCATTTTTTGCAAAATGGGTAATAGGTACATACGTAGATGTTAGTAGGTATAAATCAGAGTTCTGCCATATTTCACCATTCGGCATGCAAACATTGCGAGAGAGACTCTTCCAAAGTGATAAAAGGTGTGTGTCCCTGCTGTAACTTCTAAAATAAGAGAATGATAAAACTATAAAAAATATTTGATGAATATTACCATGTAAAGTACCAGCTGAACGAGATCTAGTAAGTATTTTTTTTTAATACGTCATGAATCGTAAATCGCAACTTTTGCTTATATATATAGCGCAATACCTACAGTACCCACGTTTGTACGGAACCCTCGGTGCGCGAGTCCGACTCGCACTTTGTTAAAGCTGACTTCGACGTGGTTCTGTGTATAGCAGTTTTAGATCAACACCATCTCTAAGGCTATAGTAGAACTGATGTAAGTTTTGTTGATGATTTCTGAAAACAGTGCGCTATTAAGAGTCCTATTACGAATCGTGAATGCTCGTTTGCAATAAACGAAGTTACGTTGGTCTGCGTTGGGAGTACATCTATAGTCCGCAAAACCATTCTGATACTTACCTACTAGTCTGAATAGGATTATAGTTTATTTGGGCGCTTGCGCGAGACTGAGGAGCGCGCGCGCTGAATTGACGCAGAATATATAGTACTTTAATTTTATTTATTGTAATTTTGTTTAATTATATTGACAAACGAAAACTTATGAAACGTATTCATTGTAGATTGAAATTTTATATCATATTAATTTATTTGAAAAAATTGTTTTTATTTGGAATATAATGGACGCTGAATCAAGACATTTCTGGCTTAAATTAGGATTTCTTTACGTTTTTTTCCGTGAAAACTCAAGGAATTTAAAGAAATTCTAGAACTCCAATAAACAAGTAAAACATTCAACTTACCTTTTAGTAAATTCAGCTATTAAAAGAATTGATTGTAACAATGTGAATTAGACCGTCAAAGTTCCATCGCCGACATTTTTTCTTGCAAACTGAGTTCGTAAAATATTTATAGTAAATTACACGAAAAGAAAAATGAAAATGTGTAACTCCAACTTACAATAAAGAGACTGGCACTATCGTTATTCAGTATCAAATAATTAAAATATCTTAACTAATATTATAAAGCTGAAAAGTTTGTTTGTTTGAAAGCGCTAATCTCAGGAACTACTGGTCCGATTTGAAAAATTATTTCAGTGTTAGATAGCCCATTTATCGAGGAAGGCTATAGGCTACATATCACGCTAATACTAATAAGAGCCGAGCATTAATGGAAACTGTGACGCAGACGAAGTTTTTTTTAATACGTCATAAATCGTAAATCGAAACTTTTGCTTATAATATAATACTTACAGGTTTGTACGGAACCCTCAGTGCGCGAGTCCGACTCGCACTTGGCCGGTTTTTTTTAAGGCAAAGGCACAAAAGCAGCCAGTATTACTAATTGAGTAAATTAATATTTTTGTGTTTTGTTACAGATAAATGGTTGTAATTTATGGTCAAAATTAATTAAATTAAATAATTTATTTATTTATTATATAGAATATCTATACTAATATTATAAAGAGGTAACATTTGTTTGTAAGTTGATATATTTGTAAGTTTGTATGTAGGGGGTAATCTCAGGAACTACTGGTCCGATTTGAAAAATTATTTCAGTGTATTCCTTTTTATTCCTCGATAAATGGGCTATCTAAGCCCATTTATCGAGGAAGGTTATAGGCTATATATCATCACGCTAAGACAAATAGGAGCGGAGCATTAAGGCGGGGTTGCAGTACTTTTTAAGACTTTTGAACGTCTGAAAATCTAATTAATTATGAGCTTTTTAATAAATAAAAATCATTACATAAAAATTGAACGTACCTTCAAGTAAATCGTAAAGATAGAAACGCGATTTAGAATGATTGGCTCGATACTTTTTTTATCAAACATGACACTAAATTACAATTTTAAACGTGTACTGCTAAGAGATTTTATCACGAATAAATATAAAAGTTATATCAATAGACAGAGCTTTTTATTTTGAAGTAAATGTTGAAACCATATTGTATTAAGTATTTCTTTATCAGTTTTCGCCAAGAAGAAAAAACGATAAAAATTTAGGCATTATTTCGCTCGCCGGACAGTCGCTGTTGTTCGTCAAAACTCACAGTACTGCAACCTCGCCTTAATGGAAAATGTGACGCAAACGAAGTAGCGCGGGTCAGCTAGTCATTGATATTATATTATTATTTTTAGGGTTCCGTACCTCAAAAGGTAAAAACGGAACCCTTATAGGATCACTTTGTTGTCCGTCTGTCTGTCTGTTTGTCTGTCTGTCTGTCAAGACCTTTTTTCTCAGGAACGCGTGGAGGTATCAAGCTGAAATTCATATCAAATACTCAAGTCTATGGTCTCTTGGAGCTGTGAAAAAATCAAACTTCTAAGTCAACGCGATCAAAAGATACTCCCGTTTATGCCGCAAATTTTCGACACTCGCAAGGGAATCAAAACCTACAGGGTACTTCCCGTGAACTCAGAATCTTGAAATTTGGTACGAAGCAACGTCTTATAACACAGATAAAGAAAAATTGCGAAAAGCATAAATTTTTAGTTACATCATATAATAAAAATATTTTTAATAATTTTAAACTATTACCCCTTTACTCATGAACGCGTAGTGGTATTATATTGAAATTCTTAACAAATACTCAAGTCTATAATATCTTTAAGCTGTAACAAAATCAAACTTCTACGTCAACGCAATCAAAAGATACAGCAATTAAAGCCGCATATTTTGAAACTCGCAACTACTCGCAAGGGAATCAAAACCTAAAGGATACTTCCAGACGACCTGGAATCTTGAAATTTGGCATGAAGCAACGTTATAAAGTACACATATAGGAAAAATTCCGAAAATCTTAAATTTTTAGTTACATCACATAGTATATTTTTGTTAATAATCATAAACTTACTAGCTGACCCAGCAAACGTTGTTCAGCGATTAAAAAAAAAAAACAGATGTTGGCCGATTCTCAGACCTACCCGATATGCACACAAAATTTCATGCAAATCGGTTCAGCCGTTTCGGAGGAGTTTGGAAACAAACACCGCAACACGAGAATTTTATATATTAGACTTGCTGACCCAGCAAACGTTGTTATGCGATTAACAAAAAAAAATAAAAAAATAGATTTTGGCCGATTCTCAGACCTACCCGATATGCACACAAAATTTCATGCAAATTGGTTCAGCCATTTCGGAGGAGTTTGGAAACAAACACCGCGACACGAGAATTTTGCTTCCCATTCCCTCTCGCTCCACACCATGACTTCTAATATATGAGAACAATGCTAATTAAAAATTACATTAACAATAAAATTAAAATAAGCTAGTGGCAGTTGAGAGATGACCAGTCTCAACTGATGGCGCCCGTTCACGAACATGACGCGTGGATCAGCACTACTCAGCTCAACCATATTGAAGGGCCGAAAGACCCAACACACGTGCCACCATCAGCGAGACATTTGAGTGAGCATGACAAACTCTCAATTGCCATGCTCGTTCATGTCAAAAAAAAAAAAACAAAAACAGTTACATTATATTACACGTGGTACTCATATTTACAAAATAAATAAAAAATGCTTCGAAGTTATACAATACTATAACTTTTCAAAAGTTAAAAATAAAAAGATTAAACATTTACTCCAAAAAAAAAAAAAATACGATTTAAAAAAAAAAAAAAAAAACCATGTTTATAAAAATAAAAGGGAGAGCATCTCTTCCAAATATAAAATAAAAGAAAACTAATTAGTGGACCCAAGTGGCTGTGACTGTGGAGCAGGACCAGCATTAAGCCAAGCTTTTTTATCAAGGATATAATCCTCTAATTTATAATATGCTTGTCTACATAGTGTGCGTTTTATGCATGTTTTAAATTTTGTCTCGTTCAGTTGTAGAATCCGCAGTGGTATTTTATTATAAAATTTTACACAATTCCCCATTTAAAAGAATTTCGTACCTTAGCCAATCTAAACCGAGATTGATCCAAATTGTGCCTATTTCTAGTATTAAAATTATGTCTATCACTTCTCTTCTTAAAGAGATGAAGATTTTTCCGAACATACCTACATAATGTTTTCATATATGTATTGACAAGGTACCGTCAGCTTTCCACATTGTTATGTTATGGATTTCATTTAGCAATAAAAATACCATAACTTTTACTTATATACCTACAGGTTTGTACGGAACCCTCGGTGCGCGAGTCTGACTCGCACTTGGCCGGTTTTTTTTAATTATAAATTGAAATAAAAAAAAAATGTCATCTAAATCTGCCGCCCCTTAAAATTTGCCGCCCTAGGCTTCAGCCTACTCAGCCTGCTGTTAAATCCGCCAGTGTCTGCAAAATAGTTGAGTGAACGTAGCATTAGTTGTTATTGAGATATCCAACTTTGACAGACTTAGTTACACCATAAGGGTTTCTTTTTATCATTTTGGTACGAAACCCTGAAGACTGGCGAAGTGGGAATCGGATTCACACCTCCAGCCTTTTAGAAGAATTCCGATGACACTCACAGGTACAGGATTTCAGATAAAGTTGGTGGCTGATTCTGTCTTATTCGAAAGTGATTATTTGGGACGTTTTAGTTAGTTCAACGTAGTGTTGTTTTTTTTTGCGGTGGACAACATGATCACGCACTTCTGAAACACCTGTAGGTACAGAGATTACCGACATAAGAATGATGCATGCGCTCATCATGCCATGTCCTGGTTGTGGCACAGTAACCACAATACCGTCCTATTGGGCAATGACATGAAGCACTAGAACATCACACAACTTGCAACGATGAGCTCATGCGAGCGGGTGAGGCGGGCGGCGGGGTAGCTCTTTGCGATGTATATACTGACGACGAGCTAATAATAGAAGCGCGTCTGTTACCTATTGCTTGCGAGTGCGGAGTGTGCGGAGTGTGCGGACTGGGCCGGAGCCGGACGCCGCTATCTGCGGGCGCACTCGCGCGGCTTCCGCTCCACGGTCGCGAGTACTCGCCATATGGTTACCTACTCGCAAGCGCCGACTGCCGACCGACTGCCGACCGCCGGGCGCCGTCGCGCGCCACAGACTCCGCACCGCGCACTGACCGCGCTGCACGTGGACGCTCTCATTGCTGCTAATCAAGTACGTGACTAAATCTATACTAATCTACACTAATATTAGGTCCTTACATCTGAAATTAGCGTTTTATCGTACTGGCTACTTTTATCTGAAATATCTCCTCTTTGGTTAAGAATATTGCAAATTCAAATTTATAAATTCATTTTGCTAGTATTTGAGTTTTGAAAACAGTCATTCATTTGTTTTTTCCTCATTATTTTTTTCTTTGGCGTCGCTTTTTACTGTACAATGGAAAACATGCAATATCGGTATATTTATAGTACGAGTTCTACCGTGGCACCAGTGCTGCAGAAACAGCTCGAAGGATTAATGATGTGTACCAATGATATTATAAGTAAAAAGGTGTAGATAGGTTACCTATACAACATTCGATCTTCAAAAACGTGAAACCTACGTGACGTGTGTCCGTTGACGGCGCAACGCGACACTGAGGTGAAGTGTGGCTTACTCTTTGAGTGTGGCTAGTAAGCCACATTTTAACGTATCGCTTGCTGAGCGCTTATAACCTATCTACACCTTTTTACTTATAATATCATTGATGTGTACGGCGCTGGTGTCGCAAAAGAAAGCACGGTACGTTTTTGGTTTCAACGTTTTCGTTCTGGAAATTTCGACCTTCAGAACCAACCCCGTGGACGGCCGGAGACCAAAGTGGAAAATGAAGAATTAAAGGCTATTGTGGAAGCGGATCCATCACAAAGCACCTCAGAGATAGCTGCAGGCTTCGGGGTATAAGTGATAAAACTCTATTAATCCACTTGAAGCAAATCGGGAAAGTAAAAAAACTTGAACGATGGGTACCTACCTACCTCATGAATTGATTGAGTGAATAGACTTGCAAACACGCGTCGACTGCTGTGTTCCTTTGCTCAACCGACACAATAATGAAGGGATTTTAAATCGAATCATTACTTGTGATGAAAAGTGGATACTGTATGATAATCGGAAGCGCTCGTCGCAAGGGCTGAACCCTGGAGACTCAGCCAAATCCTGCCCTAAACGAAAAGTTACTCAGAAAGAGTTACTTGTGAGTGTTTGGTGGACAAGCGCCGGTGTCGTTCACTACAGCTTTTTAAATCTGGCCAAACGATTACGGCAGATAGGTATCTGATCTATTGTCAGCAACTGCAAACCATGAAGGAAGAACTAGCTGCTAAACAACCGAGATTGGTCAATTTGCTCTAGGCCACTGCTGCTTCACGACAACGCAAGACCACACACTGCACAACAAACAACCACTAAGTTAGATGAGCTACAATTGGAATGTCTGCGACATCCACCGTACTCCCCGGACCTTGCTCCAACAGATTACCATTTTTTCCGGAATTTGGACAACTTCTAACATGAAAAACAATTCAACTCAGATGCGGCAGTCCAAACCGCCTTCAAAGAGTTAATTGATTCTCGCCCCATGGTTTTTTTAGGAAAGGAATCAATGAACTACCTACTATGAGATGGCAAAAGGACATGTATAACAACGGTGCATACATACTTTGATTAATTAAATCCCTACCTTGTTGCTATTCCACGAATTCGCATTATGCGTTTATAAACGTCTTTTATAATGCGCACAGCAAAGGAGTGGAACTCTCTGCCTGCGTCTGTGTTTCCGAACGCCTACAACCCTAATCTCTTCAAAGTTAGAGTGAACAGGCTCCTTCTGGATAAGCTCGCTCCATCGTAGACTTTGTCCGTGTCATCTTTGACCAAGACGAAAGTCAAGAGCAAACCCATCTCAAGTAAAAAAAAAATATATTTTTACAAAAAAATTACTTTATATTCCTCCCGTACAAAACGCCAATTTCATATGTAAGGACCTAATATTATAAAGAGGAAAGATTTGTTTGTTTGTTTGAAATGAATGGGCCCCGAAACTACTGGACCGATTTGAAAAATTCTTTCACAGGTAGAATCCTACATTATCCCGTATGCACATAGGGTATAATATCATAGAATTATATAATAATATGGGCTACTTATATTATATTTAAAAAAATAAAATGAGACTCATAAGAAAAAACTTTTATAAAAAAGTACAACCGACTTCCAAAAACAAAACACTACACTGGACTACACAGTATAAAAAAACTTTAATTTCGGAAGTCGGTGTTTTGGTTATACTATATTTATTAGTTATACTTATATATAAAGTATAATTATATAGTTTTACTTTGGTAGTGTTTTGTTTTTGGAAGTCGGTTGTGTTTTTTTTGTAAAATTGTTTTTCTTAAGGCGGGGTTGCAGTACTTTTTAAGATTTTTGAACGTCTCAAAATCTAATTAATTATGAGTTTTTTAATAAATAAAAATCATTACATAAAAATTGAACATACCCTCAAGTAAATCGTAAAGATAGAAACGCGATTTAGAATGATTGGCTCGATACTTTTCTTTATCAAACATGACACTAAATTACAATTTTAAACGTGTAGGTACTGCTAAGAGATTTTATCACAAATATATATAAAAGTTATATCAATAGATAGAGCTTTTTATTTTGAAGTAAATGTTGAAACCATATTGTATAAGTAATTTCTTTATCAGTATTCGCCAAGAAGAAAAAACAATCAAAAAGGCATTATTTCGCTCGCTGGACAGTCGCTGTTGTTCGTCAAAACACACAGTACTCAGTACTGCAACCTCGCCTTAAGGATCTCTAGACAAAATCTGTGAAAATTTCAACTGTCTACCTAATCTACCTATCATGGTTCATGAGATAGGTACAGCCTGGTGACAGACGGACGGACCGCGGAGTCTTAGTAATAGGGTCCCGTTTTACCCATTGGGTACGGACCCCCGACTAAATTATAGATGCTTACTTTACATTGCAGAGTAACGATTGTGTTCAGTTTCGCTGAGAATGGGCGGGCGCTGGTGGCGCGCGTGGCGGGCGGGGCGGTCGGGGCGCGCGGGGGGCGCGGGGTGGGCGGCGCGCGCGCTGCTGGCGGCGGCGGCGCTGGGCGCGCTGCTGCTGCGCGCGCTGCCGGCGCACGTGTCCTCGGCGCTGCTGCTGTCCGCGCACGCGCCCAGCCACGTCGCGCACCACCTCGCCCTCTTCTCCAACCAGCCTGACGTGTGAGTACAGTGGCTAACTGGCTACCATGTATCACTGGGCCTACCATACTTCGGAAGTTGGTGTTAAATAACGGAGAAACAAAAACTAAACACCGACTTCTGTAATTAAAGTTATTTTATAATAAAAACAATAAGGCTGCGGTTGCGGGCCCGCAGCTTCTGTAGAAAGCAGTTATGTATGTTAAAAATTAAAGCACAACTCACGACGCGATTTACGCCCGCGCCTCTACAGAAGCTGCGGGCCCGCAACCGCGGCGGTCGCGGGTGAAAATCGCTCCGTGAGTTCTTAGCCTAACATTGAATTGATTATGCGTGTGCGCAGAGAGTCGTGGCGGGTGGAGGCGGACCACAGCAACTACACGACGTGGAGCTACTCCGTGACGTTTACGTGCGGCGCGCGCTGCTCGGGGCGCGCCGCCGTGTGGGCGCACGACGAGCCCCCGCACGGGCCCGCCGCGCCCCCGCACGGGCCCGCCGCGCCCCCGCACGGGCCCGCCGCGCCCCCGCACGGGCCCGCCGCGCCCCCGCACGGGCCCGCCGCGCCGCAGCACGGGCCCGCCGCGCCCCCGCACGGGCCCGCCGCGCCGCAGCACGGCCGCGCCGCGCTCCTCCACCGCGTGCGCCTCGTGCGCCGCACGTGCGCCGCGCCGCCGCTGCTGCCCTGGCCGCAGCTCTGCGGTACGTAGCATATCCACATGCGTCGCCGTCGGATGAACTAAACTGTAAATCGAACTTGTATAGAACAAAGTTTACCCTAAATGAATATTGAACAGATGAAGTGGAAGTGGCGGCGGTGGTGTCGGGCTCAGCGGCGACAGGCGCGCAGCTGCAGCAGGAGTGGCGCACGCGCTGCAGCGCACTGGGCTGGCTGAGCGGCGCGTGCGCGCGCGGCCTGCGGGCGCAGCACGACCGCGCGCTGCTGCTCCTGCGCGCCGCGCTCGACCAGCGCGCCTGAACACTCCGATGTCAAGCATCTATATCTATACCTCTATACATATAATAATAATAAAATACTAAACAATGACATCTAATATATATAAAGGTGTTTGTAATCGAACTTCTCCGAATCGGCTTGACTAATTTTTATGTTTTTTTTTTGTGTACGCTCAGTGTGAGAATAGGTTCTACTATTCTCACACATATACATATTCGGTAAGATTACAAAATATCGCCTGAAATTGCAAAATATTTTTTCTTAATTAGCCACGGATATAATGGTATTCAGCTGAATCCGGTTCGACTGGAAGCCGACCCCAATATAGTTGGGAAAAGGCTAGGCAGATGATGAGCCACGGATATAATGGAAACTATTGAATTTGGGTGGGATTTGTTGTTATGTCACTGAAAAGTGGCAAACTTCGTAAGATTATAAAATAACTTGAGAAATTGTAAACTTTAGATAAATTGTCTACTGAACATTTGGAATGCTTTTTTACGCTTCAAAATGTGATAGTTCATAATTTCTTGATTTTATTCCGAAAAATTATGAACTGAAATAAAATGGCGACCAATCAGAGCACAAGTCTGTTCTCATTGGTTTGTTCATATGTGACGTCACATGTAGGTACGCCATAGCATAGAGTTACGAATTAAATGATGTGGTGCGCCCGGTGTGATACGGTCGAACTGCTCAGTGTGTAAGGAAATAGGTACGTACTTCGGCGCCAACCACGGCGACCGCGTTCCAATCAGTGTCGGTAGAATTCAAAATTTCAAAAGTCATTTATTCAAATTAGGCTGAGGGCCAGCACTTTTTGAACGTCAAGTTTTACAAAAGACAGTCCCCCAAAACGCCCGCCCGTCACCACTTCCTAATGTTTTAGCTGTGGAGAAGTGGCCAACTAACTCCCCAGCAACACAGCTGTCTGTTACGTTTTAGGAACTAGAATTTAACAATAATTAGTATACTAAGTAATTCAAAATTCAAAATTCCTTCTAAAATTTATATTATTTATCACTTGTTTGACACTAAACAAAATACACACTTAAGCAAGTGTTGACGCACGTGGATTAAAAAAGTATAAAAAAATGACCTAAATAGTCATACAAATAAAATAAATAACAAAAAGAAATTAAAAAAAAAAGAAAAAAAATATTATATGAATACATATAACCTGTCATAAACTATCTACACAAAGAACATGATAATTTGTCTTGCGTTCAACACAGTGACCAACTATTCTTATCGTCTAAATACTCATTAATAGAAAGTATGCCTTCGAACAGAGGTTAAATTTTACTTTAGCTTTATATGAGTTAAAAGGCAGATCAAGATAATAAATTGGAAGTCTATTGTATAAACGGATACCGAGCCCCACAAATGAATCATGGACCTTACGAAGTCGGTGTGGAGGAGCATGTAGTTTGTGCTTGTTTCTGTTATTAAAGTTGTGGATGTCGCTCGTTTTACTGTATAAATGTATATTTTGCCTAATATATAAGATGTTTGCAAAAATAAATTAAGATGCTACCGTGAGAATTCCAATCTCCTTGAAAATTTCTCTTAATGAAACCCATGACCCTAGCTGATATATTGCTCGCACAGCACGTTTTTGTAAGACAAATATATTTTGTATATCAGCAGCTTTTCCCCACAATAAAATACCGTAGGACATAACACTATGGAAATAACTAAAATAGACTAACCTAGTTGTGTCAACGTCAGTAAATTGTATAACTTTCCTTACATTTGGCTTGATATATGTGGACCCCATTGTAGTTTGGAATCAACAGTTATGCCCAAAAATACTGCCGTGTCCACAGTTTCAAGCACTTCGTCACTTAAGACTACATTAGGTCCTAAATTTCTAACATTTGGCAAGGCAAACTTTTTATATATTTCGTTTTTTTGGCATTTAGTACTAAATTATTATCATCCGCAAATAATACTACGTCGCAGATACCCTTTAAGAAGAATGGTAGATCGTTTATGTATACCAGAAACAAGAATGGATCCAGTATTGAGCCTTTTTTTTTTTTTTTTTTTTTTTTTTTTTTTTTTTTTTTTTTTTTAGGGATGGGAAATCATCCAATGACTCCTCCCGCTCTGGGTGTAGCGGGAGGGAGTGTCAGACTTCTACTGACTAAAACCCATCCATGTTCCTTCATTGCCCTTTGTGTTCCGGAGCCACGGTGTCTCTTGCGAATAATCCCGCGACTCTCCAGTATTGAGCCTTGAGGCACACCTAATTGCACTGGTAGCCCGGAAGATTTTACACCATTTACATCAACACATTGGAACCTATCATGTAAATATGAATCAATCACGTTAAGAGCTTCGCTTTGGAGACCGTAATGACGTAGTTTACGTAAAAGTGTGTCATGGTGTACGCAATCAAAGGCTTTAGAGAGATCACAGAAAACTCCGATTGCGTTTTGCGAGTTCTCCCATGCGTTAAATATATGTTTTAGGAGAGCGACACCCGCATCTGTTGTCGAACGACCTTTTGTAAAGCCATACTGTTCATTATGAGGTAGTCTATTTGAATTAAAATGAATTAACAACTGCTTTAGTATTAACTTTTCAATTATTTTACTAAATGCAGGTAAGATGGAGATAGGCCGGAAGTTGCCTATGTCATTTTTATGGCCTGATTTAAATAAAGGTATGACTTTACTACACTTCATGAGATCAGGGGCCCGCACTGACGTATAAATCATATGGACTGGGCATACCTACAAAAAAAACGTGTTTACCTACCACCGACTTGGGCACTTAAAATGGCTGCCTTTCGTAGGGTTGTAACTGCGAGCAACATGCGCATCTGATATCGATATTCAACTCAATGTTAAAGTTTTTATCTCAATGCTTATAAACCATATGGACTGGGCATACCTATAAAAAAAACGTAGCTACCTACACTTTGCTGGGATGATAAAATGGCGGCTAATAGGGCAGCTTATGTCGATATTTCTTTACAATAACATCGATAAAAGAAATTGTTGTTAGAATGTTTTCAAAATGTCACGGTACAATTTCAACGGGTATTTTTAGCACATTTTCAGCTTCACTTGTACAGTCGCCAGCACATCGTGCTACAACAATCTGACAAATTTCTGTACCTACTAGATTTTCAACTGTATAAGAGAAAAGATTAAGTTTACTTCCCGGTTTTTGATTTAGGCTAATACTTTGCGTACATGTTTAGTTTGGATGACATTGTTGCCGATTCTCTTGTTCAATAACTAAACTAAAATTAGATAATCACTATATTTTTAACCGACTTCTAAAAAGGAGGAGGTTCTCAATATTTAATATTATTATATCAATGGGGGTTTGCGGAACATGTCTCTCTGTACCGCATACCCCCCAAAATATGTATCTATTGCCATTATTAGGATAAGTAACAAGGTACCTACACTACATCGAATTAGTTTTTTAAAATTCAAATGAAATGTACCTAAGCGCTATTCTAAAGCCTTGCGTTAGGTCATTCGAGACGGGGTGGAGGGAACAAAATCTAAGAAAAGAAATGACGCTGCATCCACGATGGGCTGCTGGCACGGACGTCTCCATCACCTAAGTATATTTTCTAACATACCGATGAAATTGGGTTTTAATCAAAAGTCAACAATAATTATTTACAACACCATTTATTTATTTTTACATACATATAATTTACATCCTACAAATTTTATAAATTTATCCTACTAATCCATACCATCCTACTAATTGCTATACAATTTTTGTTTAAAAACATACCAGCATATTCAATGTGGGCACTGCGCCATCATGTAACCTCATCACATCGAGGGTTCTGTTAAAACTAGATTCATCAAAGTGCAAGGAGCAGATATGCCACATTTTATGTCTATGGTTTATATTTTTCTTCTATCCATTTATTTTTGAAAATTTCATTTCCAGGAAATCTGTGGGTTAATAGCATTGCAATGTATTTTACACACTTTATCAATATAATAATATCGATACTTATCGTATGCGATGCGAACATCGCACATCACTAACTAAGACATAAAAATTTTATGTAAACAATACAACGAAATTAAGAAAATAATAACGTAATAATAAGCCATACAAATATGACACAGGTTTCAATAATCTTTAAAAAGATCATCTGGTAACAATACATTACACAAAATTCTACAATATTCAACTGGAATAGTGAAAACTAGTAACTAACCTGTGCAGAGTCAAATTAGTCTGATTTTTGTTATTCCTCGCACCATACTGTATTATGCAACACGATGGCATGATTTTTCTCTTATTTTCCAAAGCCAGAACACAAAAAAAAACCTAGCTTTCGACGTATTTATCTTTAAAACAACGAAAATAATAAAAGCAAACAACTGTTTGACAGCTCAACTACCATAAAACCACAGAGTACTTTGGGCACTTAAAATGGCGACCGGCCACGCAAAGGCATGATTTTGACGTCACACAATAGGGTTGCCAAATTGAGTACTTGGCAAACATATACATGTCTCTTTTTTCATATGCAGCTCTTGGCTAGTTAAAAAGAGACAAAACGCTTTTTGACATGTTTGCGTCGATATGATAGATATTTGTATAACTGTTTATTTCTATAGTCAAACGTTTCAAGTCCATATGATTTATACGTCAGTGGGGGCCCGAGTCTGCTATTTTTATAAAATTGTCATTCCGACACGATCCCATTGTCATGCCATTGTCATTTTGCTAAAATTCACTGGCACGTCGTTGGCCGGTCACTGGAACGTCAATGGTTTCGTAATAGAATTGCGGTAGAAATGCCGTATTGCCATTATTATAAAACCAAGCTAAATTTGAGCATTAATTCATTCCAGATTTTATTTATGTTTAGTTTTACATATTATTTATTAGTGTTCAAAGCAATCTGAAGTAGTGAGAAATTCGTAAATACTAAATCTGTCATTATGTATGAGATTACCATTCATATGGCTTTCTTTCAATGGCGTGTCAGTGGTTGATCATTGAAATGTCATAATGACGCCATTATGATGCCATTATATTAGTAGATTACCAAACTTGTCAAAATCAACCAATTGAAATCAGTGATCGACCATTCTGACACTATTGTAATAGCAGACTCGGGCTCCAGGAAAAGTTCCTGAATCCACGTATTTATTAAACGTTACAGCAAGATAGGAGGCTACTATGTCTATTATATTACTCAAGAGTTTTATGGAAATACCCCAGAAATCACCTGTGTTTTTAGATTTCAGTGTATTAAATACGTCAACCACATCACGAGGCGTTACGTGCTCAAAACGAAATATAATACGCATTTTTCCATCTACAACGCTCTGGACACACACAGCATTCTTGCTCTCGTGTCTTAAAGGACTCCATGTTTTGAAAGGATTCGCTAAGGAAATGAGGCGGACCCGTCTCCAGCCGGTCGAAACCTGCAGCCAAGTGTCTTCAGCCATAACCAACCGTAAGTTTTGCACCCCCGTGGGTTTCTTATTGTCCAACCATGCAGGGTTAGCGTTGAAAGTCGTAGCTCATTGTGTTGTGTTTGCAAAAGGCCACGTGGTCCGGCTATTGTTTTAGCCTTTAGATTTCATAGCTCGGACCCCTTTATTCCTTCTCAGGGAAAGTACCTACCGTAGCTATCACATATATAATAGGCTCCCCGTGTTGTCAATTCCAGGTGAGGCAACTCGAGAGATTCGTCTCGCCGCCAGGATCAAGAGGCGCCTCTGGAGCCTGGACATGAGACCCGTTCCTCGAGTCCACACAACGCCTCCTGTGGAGACGACCGTGCAGTGGCAGAGTCCGCCTAGCGATATAGCGCAGGCGGGACGGTTTTTTTTTTTTAATATATTTAACGTTTACCTTTTATTTTTAACCGGTTCATTCTAGAACCAGATTACTACCTACCCGGTTTTCAAAATTAGAAGCCGAGCTTTACCTACCTCCAATTAATGGACCCCGGGTTCGACACCTACGCTTAACTGGAAGAATATTGAACATCTTAGTCGGCTCAGGGATCCGGGACTCTCCAAGTCCCTGGCGCCCATTTAGTTTAATTTAGATTATAATTCACATCCACTAAACAGGAAGGTTGCCCTTGAAATTTACTAAGAACAAATAGTTCATTTAAATTTAAATAATAGGAACAGTACTGGGTTATCTTCAACCCCCCACTACCCAAGTTCCACCGACTGAACTTTATGCTGGCTGGCATTACCCTAACCTATACCTAAGCCTAACCTTTTTATATTTTTAGTGGGTAGTTGTCAAACAAATAAAATTATATTTATTTATTTATTTATGAACACACAAGAAACTTAAAAAAAAAGAAAAAGTATACAGAGAATAGAGCACAAAGGTACTGCTTATTTCATATGAAATTTCTTCCAGCAGACCTGGGACAGGAGAGTGGGAAAAAAAAAAACATAGACACAGTGTGTAGAAACAATGAATGAAACTAAAAATAGACTAAACTAACTTAACTGAAACATATTATTAACTACTAATAAATACATCAGAAAAAAAAACATACAAGCAAATATACAGAAATAGATTACATAAATACATATACCTTTAATATATAATTATTATGGTATAGAAGAGAGATAGTGCTCTTTGACAGCTTTTTTGAAGATAGAAATATTTTTACTATGGCGTATGCTAGCTGGGAGTGAGTTCCACAATCGTACTGCAAGAAAAGAGAAGGAGTGTGAGTATGAATGAGTTTTATGGGATGGGAAGTTTAGATGAAGTTTGAGATGGGATCTACACAGCGCATCGGCAGGGCGAGCAAACGAGAAACGATCGCGCAGGTAGCCAGGGTATGCAGGATTGAACAGGATATTGTAAAGGAGACATAATATTCGAGTGTTCCTGCGAAGACGGATAGGGACCCACTTGAGATCCTTGCGAAACTGAGAGACATGGTCGTATTTCCTCAAACCAAAAACGAAACGAATGCACAAGTTTTGCAAGCGCTCAAGCTTGTTTAAGAGTTCCTCCGTGGCATCTAGGTAGCAGGCATCAGCGTAGTCAATGATCGGCTGAATCAAAGTTTGCGCCAAATATATTTTAGTTTTGAAAGGCAAGAAAGTTTGAAGAGTTTTCAAAGAGTGGAAAGAAAAGTGCACCCTACGACTAACCTCATATACTTGCGCTCGCCAAGAAAGATTGCTGTCGATTAAGACACCGAGATTCTTCGCTGTGTCCGTGTACGCAATGGTTGACCCGTTAAGGGATAATGGCGTCAAAGAAGAAGTGTCAAGCGCATGTCGATAGTAACGACTACCTATAATCATAGCCTGGGACTTGGACGGATTAATATGTAAGCCATATGACTTAGCCCACAGTTCAATACGCTCCAGGTCACGATTCATGGCATTAATCGTTGAATCCGCGTCAGCCAGCAAGAAGTGACGACAAAGCTGCAAATCATCTGCGTAAAGATGAAAGTTGGAGGAGATCACCTTAGTAACGGTATTTATGAATATAGTGAAAATAAGAGGAGAGAGAACGCCACCCTGAGGAACACCAGCAGTGAGGTCGCACCAATCAGAAAAAATCTCTTCAAGGCGGACACACTGAGAGCGACCCCGAAGATAAGAGTCAAACCAGGATAACGCGGAAGGAGCAAAGTTGATAGAATGGAGGACTCCAAGAAGTATTTCGAAATCCACTGAGTTGAACGCACAGCTGAAATCAAGTAGGACTAATAAAATGAGAGATTTATTGTCCATAGCCCAGCGGATATCGTCAGTGACTTTTAGAAGTGCAGTAACAGTACTGTGACCTGCACGGAATCCCGATTGGAAAGGAGAGATAAGAGAGTTGGATGATAGATAACTGGAAATTTGGCCATGAACAATGTGTTCGAGAACTTTAATATATTGTTTAAGACAATTCGTTGTTTCTTTGTATTACAACCTCAACCCACCTTGCATCTGGGCTTTTTTTCGTACTCACTAGAGGGACAAAATCTCATATGTAACAGTGGCATTAGCATAATAGTGTGCCTAAGTGTAATCAACACTATTATACAAAAGGTTTTCAGCTTTAGAACGCGACGCGCGCGCGCTTTTTAGAAGGTGACGAATTTAAGGAGCGAGTTGTAGTTATAGGAATATTGGAAAAAAACTCATTAAATGCCTGAGCTACGTCAGCAGCTTCACTAATTAATTTCTTGTCGAATATAATCTCTAGCTGATTGTCTCGTTTAACCGACTTGCCCGTTTCATTGTTAATGATTTGCCACGTGGCTTTTACTTTATTATTAGAATTTTTAATTTTCTCACTTAAAAAATTTGATTTAGCAATAACGCAAATCTTTTTATATAATCCTACTAATATTATAAACTAGCTTCTTCCCGCGACTTCGTCTGCGTAGACTTTAGAACTGGTGCGCAACTTAATTGCCTCATACTGTCATTCTTGTAATTGCATCTTCATGATTCTGGTATCCAGATAGTGTGAGTCCCAAAATTAGTTCGAAATGCTTATGGTCCCCTGGAAAGTACTTGTGAATTTTTAGCGCTCACGATTCTGGTCGAAAAATATATCAATTGTCTGGTGTTCTTGTATCTACTTGTAAATCTGTAGCGCTCATAATTCCGGCCTTGGCAATTGTACGGTGGTTACCTTACACCTTGTTTGTTAATGTTGTGAGTACCGCGCCGCGACCCAGGTTAGGGAATTTGATTAAGTAAAACGATGTTTACTGTTACACGGATTTATTGGTACTAAAGTTTTTTTTTTATTTTTTATTTGTGATGGGTTTTACTCTTGACCTTAGTCTTGGTCAGAAATGACAGAGACAAAGTCTATGATGGAGCGAGCTTACCCAGAAGGAGCCTGTTTACTCTAACATTGAAGAGATTAGGGTTGTAAGCGTTCGGAAACACAGACGCAGGCAGAGAATTCCACTCTTTTGCTGTCCGTATTATAAAAGACGTTTGGAATCGCTTAGTGCGAATTCGTGGAATAGCAACAAGGTAGGGATGGTAAGCTGGAGTGCGTCTGGATGTCCGATGGTAGAAGGGTGTTTATTAATTGAAAATGGAACGCGATGCACCGCATCGAGAGTGCAAGCGTCAGCATTATTACTAAACAATACAAAATGGAATAAATACAGGAAAATGAAATACAGGAGAAATTAACAAGATCTATACTTATAATAAATCTGTAGAGAGGTCAATTCTGTACATGAAATATATTTCCAAAATAACTATCAGGGGGTGATTAGGGATCGATACTGATGCCAAAAATGCAATCAGTACAATTTTTGTCTGTCTGTCTGTCTGTCTGTCTGTATAACCGTTATAGAAACAAAAACTACTCGACGGATTTTAATGAAACTGGGTACAATTATTATTCATACTCCTGAGCAGGTTATAGTATACTTTTCATCACGCTACAATCAATAGGAGCAGAGCAGTGAAGGGAAATGTTGGGAAAACGGGAGAAATTACTCCATTTTTTTTAGCTTCCGTCGCGTGTGCACCCTTAATGGTGAAACCTACACAGAAATTATGTATGACGGAAATGTTCTCCTTAAAATTATATAAAAAATATCCAACGGCAGCATATGTCTATCTTTTATGATTGACGAACAATAACACGTGTAACTCCCGATAGCTTAGCAGTTCGAAGGTTTCTGATTGTATTTGTCTACTCTTACGTTCATAAAACTCTCAGTCGTCCCTAATTATCATTAATAAAAGTTAACATTATTAACTATTCCATAAAGAAGAATCATAGAAATCGGTATAGAAACACCAAAAGTTATACATGAAAAACGCTAATAATAAGCCATCGCGCGTGAATACCACTGAATCATGGATTATTTTTGTATAAGGTCGCGAACGCACAGGCAGGCGGCTAGCTTGGCGCCTAGAGGCTAGCGTGTAGCTTCGGAAAACGGCTTACGACAGTTTGCAATATCCTTCAATAATTATAATGTCGAGGGGAAGATGGTTATAATTTCGCTTTACACCAAACGAGTAATATTATAAATGTGAAAGTTTGGTTGTTTGTTACTCAATCACGCCAGAACGGCTAAACGGATCTTAATGAAATTTAGAACAAAGATAGATTATAGTCTGGAATAGCACATAAGCTACTTTTCATCCCGGGAATATGTTCCCTAGGGATCACGCGGGCGAAGCCGCTGGCAGAAGCTAGTACAAAATAAATGTTTACAGATCAAAGATCAAAATATTTGAAAACAATGTTTCAAGAAAAATACAAAAAAATAATAAATGTTATACAAAAATAATGTTGATACATTATAATGCTAAAAGACTTAATTAATGATACAGTAAGTATTTTTTCTGGTCGCATCATTAAACTTATCGAACGAAAATAGGTGACGTAGCTTTATTCACTCGCGTACTATTGAGATTGGAAGCACATCTCTGATTGTTGTCATTTAGGTAATTCACTAACACTGTGGTAAAACACTCGGTCACCGAGAATCAAGCACGGGTTGTCATTGTTGCTGCGAGGAGGTGCAGGCGCACCCTGTGCTTGTGCTGGCGTCGGCGCCGGCGCTGCTGCGGCCGGCACGCTCCAGGCGCGCGCGCGGCGCCACACGTACACCAGTCCCGCTATTCCCACGATGCCGACGAAGGTGTATATCAGCGTGTAGTGGTGTATATCATGGGCAGAAATGCCTTCAGCTATAGCGGCATTATCTTTCATGATCTTAATTTTCTGGGCAAGTACTGTTAAATCCATTTGATTCTGGTCAGTTTCTGAATCATTCATGGATATCTGATGCGGGATCGTAATGTTGATAACATGATTTATCGGCGGTATCGGTGGAGTGTAAACATCAGGTTTAATGTTCAGTTGGCTAGACTGTTGTCTGTGTGCAATCAAAGTAAATGCTTGCGATATAATGATACACCCATTGTCTATAGCGACAAGACCCGCTCCGGTCAGCTGATGACTGGCAACTTGATCCTCGCACATTATACGTAAAGAGCATTATAAAATAAATAATAAAATAATAAAAATTTATTGAAATAACATGTTAACAAAAAAGTGTACATTATAGTGCAGTTGTATATATTAATCTAGGTCTACATTAGGATAATAATTATCTAAATTTAAACTATGGAAGACAAATATGAGTTTACAGTCAAAAATAGAACTCTGAAAGTAATGTAGTGCGTTGCCTGATCTAGGTTTACTTAAACCTGTGTTTCAGGCCACCTCTCTGCGAAAGTATTTGTTAAATGGGAAATAGATAAAAATAAATTATTTTCAAATCTAAGCAGATACAATATTTTGCATAACCTTATCATAAACTACGCTTATAGATCCTGATTTAAATCTACAACTAAAATACTAATTTTAGGTAACTACAGTTAAGTCAGCTACTTTAGTTCAGCACCTCTAGTAGTTTTTCCGTGTCCGAGTAATTTAGTTTTGCTAAATAATCAAATAACATTATACTACACTTATAATAACTTACATTATATATCTGAAGCAATTTGTTAAATTAATATAAGAATGATCCTAGAAATAAATAGAATCTTTTTGAGAAAGCATGTTTAGTTTGATGGTTCGTGCAAACCAGATCCTTTCTTCTTTTTTCTGAAGGTACAGGTTTAAACTCTAGTTCACTGTGTTGTAGTAAAACTATACTTAAAACAAAAAGTTGTCGAACTGTTAGCACCTTGCATGCCATATAAAGCTGGTGTGTGGGAAATCTAAATGGGCGACGGGTGGCGACTTTTAGAATTGCTCTTTGAGCACGTTCTAGCAGTAGTAAGGTTGATTTTGCGGCACCACCCCAAGAAGTTATGCAGTATGTAAGAATAGATTGACACAAAGCCAAGTAAACCTGTTTAATTAATTTAAAATCGGCTATGTCCCGTAAATTCTTAAAAATATATATTAATTTACGCACTCAGTAGTAGTGAGTATATAGTAGTGCATAATAAATCAATGTGTTTACGGAAATTTAGGTTTGTGTCAATCGTGACGCCTAAGTATTTGATGTGGTCAGCTTTAATTAAAGTGGGACAAGTGCATGCCGTGTCAGCGTTTGTATTACATTTGTGCGCGTAAATGTTTTCGTTAGTAAGCATCTTGTTAGTATTTCTCATTGTAAATAGAATAAATTTGGTTTTATCTGAATTTAACGTTAATAAATTGTTATGTAGCCAATTACACACCATATTAAAGCCATTCTGAGCAAGTTCATAGACATCAGATCTAGATTTACCTGAGAACAGTAGAGCTGTGTCATCCGCATATGACATAATTAAACCATTTTGAAGTTGTAAGCGGCAAAGGTCATTAATATATATTAAAAATAATGTGGGCCCCAAAATACTGCCTTGTGGGATTCCATAATTACTATTTTTGAGTTCAGAGCTCGTGTACTGACCGATTTTTAGAGACTGGTAACGGTCGCTAAGATAATCAGCTAACAGTTTTAGCTGTGTTCCTCTTATTCCAATTTTTTCCAGTTTAAATAAAAGAAGAGAACAAGAAATAGTTTCAAAAGCCTTGGCAAGATCTAGAAAGATCCCAATGATATGCATGCCACTATCGAGATTTTTACTTATAAAATTTGACAATTTGTGCACTGCTTGGCTTGTTGATCTTTTAGGCCTGAAACCAAATTGTTGATCTGAAAGCAATTTGTTATTTTCAAGATATTTTACTAGCCTGTTGTTAATTATTCTTTCCAAAATCTTCGAGAGTCCCGTTAGTACTGAAATAGGTCTATAGTTAGTAACACAGGTTTTGTCTCCGGATTTGAAAACAGGGGTGACTACTGCTTTTTTTAGCAATTTTGGGAATATTCCTTGAGTTAAACATATCTGAAAAATGTGAGTTAGTGGAGGGGCAATTAGGTGTTTAAGTCTTTTCAGTATGGCATTAGGAATCTCATCCCAACCGACGGCGCAAACGTCCTTTAACCCATCTATTATACCTATCACTTCACTCACGTCTGTATCGACAAAAGAGTTCAGTGCAGCGTGAGTCATACATGTGCTTTGAATAGAAGGAATGTGGGTTAGGTTTTTTTCTGCCAGATTTTTCCCTATGTTAATAAAGAAATTGCTTGCTTTATTTGTCGCTGCGGATGGGTTCAATTCGGTTGTTAAAAGTTCGAGCGGAGGTTCTGAGTTTTTGGTTCTAAATGTGTTACTTTTAATATATTTCCAGATGAGCTTACTGTTTTTACCTGCCTTCTGTAGTTGATCTTTGTCATATTGTTTTTTAAGCTTTTTCAACAGATTGTTACAGAAATTTCTATATCGCTTGTAGGTGACTGATAGTATTTCATTGTTAGGGGACAGTTTACATTTTTGGCGTAGTCTGTCTCTATGTCTGATACAGCGAACAAGTCCGGGCGTAATCCATGGTTTAATGTTATTGTACTTTCTAGGTATTACTTTTGTTAAAGTGTTTCTCTTAATAGCATATTGTAACAAATCAATAAAACACTGTAACGAAATATTAGGGTCACTCGAATATTATAAACGGGGTCGAAATTAATACCTCGTACGTCGTTTTCAAGATTAGTCATGTTGAGTTTAGAACAGCTGCGCATGCAATTTTTTCTAGGTGAAGGTATTTGCAATGTTAGTAAAATTGATTGATGGTCAGTAAGTGACGTATTAGTAACCATTGTTATGGACGGCGCTTTTGACTTTATTATGATACTAGCTTCTGCCAGCGGCTTCGCCCGCGTGATCCCTAGGGAACATATTCCCGGGATGAAAAGTAGCGTATGTGCTATTTCAGACTATAATCTATCTTTGTTCTAAATTTCATTAAGATCCGTTAAGCCGTTCTGGCGTGATTGAGTAACAAACAACCAAACTTTCACATTTATAATATTACTCGTTTGGTGTAAAGCGAAATTATAACCATCTTCCCCTCGAAATTATAATTATTAAAGGATATTGCAAACTGTCGTAAGCCGTTTTCCAAAGCTACTCGCTAGCCTCTAGGCGCCAAGCTAGCCGCCTGCCTGTGCGTTCGCGACCTTATACAAAAATAATCCTTATAGCATGATTCAGTATTCACGCGCGATGGCTTATTATTAGTGTATTTCATGTATAACTTTGGTGTTTCTGTACCGATCTCTATGATTCTTTTTTTAATAATGTTAACTTTTATTAATGTTAATTAGGGACGACTGAGAGTTTTATAAACGTAAGAGTAGACAAATACAATCAGAAAGCTTCGAACTGCTAAGCTATCGGGAGTTACACGTGTTATTGTTCGTCAATCATAAAAGATACACATATGCTGTCGTTGGATATTTTTTATATAATTTTAAGGAGAACATTTCCGTCATACATGATTTCTGTGTAGCTTTCACCATTAAGGTTGCACACGCGACGGAAGCTTAAAAAATGGAGTAACTTCTCCCGTTTTCCCAACATTTTCCTTCACTGCTCTGCTCCTATTGATTGTAGCGTGATGAAAAGTATACTATAACCTGCTCAGGAGTATGAATAATAATTGTACCAAGTTTCATTAAAATCCGTCGAGTAGTTTTTGTTTCTATAACGGTTATACAGACAGACAGACAGACAGACAGACCGACCGACAGACAGACAAAAATTGTACTGATTGCATTTTTGGCATCAGTATCGATCCCTAATCACCCCCTGTTAGTTATTTTGGAAATATATTTCATGTACAGAATTGACCTCTCTACAGATTTATTATAAGTATAGAAGATAGATATAGATGGTCGAGGCATGAGCCGCTCTGGTGCGTTGGGTAATAATGTGCTGGTAGAAGTCCATGAAATGTGCAGATGTTCAGATAGTCATGTGCATGAGTATCGATTTTCCCGGAAGCAATGTTAATGTTATGTCACCTAAAAGTATAATATTTTTATAAGATGAAATTTTTCCTAGGTTTATGTTAAGCGAGTCTAGGAATCTGTCAATATTTTGAGATGGAGGTCTATATATAGCCATAAATATCGTATCGGGGGAAATTTTAATTGTTAGGCAATTACAGTCTTGAAATAAGGGTTCTTCAACCACTGCTTCTAAATTAATTTTATATAGATAACTAATCCACTATTTTGATTAATGTGGCTAGTTGTTTTGTGGAAATTGTATCCGTCTATTGATGGTATATTCGTTGTTTGTTCGGAGAGCCAACACTCTGTTAGCACAATAATGTCACAGCTTATTTCAAGATTCTGTAATAGCACTTCAAAGCCATTGGTTTATACTACGAATGTTTTGTGTAAGCACTGTTAACATTTTCTTACCAGCGTTAAGATGATTTTTGCACTCCTCAAGATTACAAATGATTGCTTCGGACACTGAAAAACTGTCAAGATCACTGATTAGCTGATTAGTCATGATACTAGAAACTAACTTATCTACTTTTATGTGCTAATTAACAAATTATTCGATGGCGCTCTTAGGCGCCTTCATAGTCTATTGAATTAATATAATTGTCTTCAGCATATTTTCGTGCTGGGCAATTTATGTCACCAGTTGGGTGATCATGTTTCCTCTTGAAATGTTTGCACGTTGCACACTGAGGAGAAGATTTGTTGCTGCAATCTTTGAACGAGTGTCCCGTCTCTCCACAGAGGTTACATGTTGGAGATGTTTCACGGCAAAACTTGGCTGCGTGGCCAAACTGTTGGCAATTGAAGCACCTGGTCACTAAAGTGAAATCTCTAACTGGGCATGATGTCCAATTTATAAAAATACGGCCTTGGTTCACCAGTATTTTTCTGATGCTGGGCGGGACTTCAAGTATATAATTACATGTTGAGCGATCTTTCTTACCGGACTTATGGCTCATTTTTATTGTTTCTAGAAAGGCCTCTCGAGTAATTTTCGGCAATTTCTCAGATAGGTTTTTCTCATAAATGCAATCCAATACTTCTTTCTCACTGAGAGCTACAGGGACACCAATTATTGCTATCCTGGGACGGCGTTTTGAAGTTTCTTCGATTTTAAGACCCGACGAAACCAGTTTCTCCGAGTTTTTTAATTTAGCAATGTCATCTTTGCTATCGGTGCTAATAATAACGCCTCCATTCCTAATTTTTCTAACGCTGCGGACCCGTTGTTTCAGTTCCTCCGGCGAGATAATTTTTTGGACAAGTGTTTTGGTATCGTCACTAGAATGATTTTTATCGGTCGGATAGATGGCAACAGAACTAAAGTTTGCTGGGCGAATAAAATTGTCTGCTCCCTTTTTAACCATATTGGCATAAGAAGGAGCTTGTGGTTGCGCTATCTTTTTATCGACGACCTCTTTGAACTGGTGCAGAGTGTTTGCAACGACCTGCTGTTCTTGAAGGAACTGGATGGTGCTGTAAGCCTGAATAGATTTTTGCTTCAGGGATTGATACAGAACAGCCATTTGAGATGTCCCATGTGCGACTTTTCGACAAAGATTGGTGACGCGAACCTTCTGGTCAGAGTTCATTTTTCCTTCGGCAACAGTAGAGCAAACATCGTTTAAGATGGTCTCTATGGATCCTAACCATTTTTGGATCTCCGGCGTAGCGATGACCTCAGCCAGTAAGTCATCCTCCGTGGATGCTGGTGGCGCTGTTTCAACCGGTTGGTTTCGGTCAGTGGTTGTTGGAGTTGGCGGTGGGCTTCGCCGCATTAGTTGGCTACGCCCAAAAGGGCTAAACCCTTGGTTCGACATTACTAACACAGAAAATCACTATTTTTAATGTAATTAGTTCATCGTGCACTGTGAAAAAATTGTTTGATTGCACAAATAACACGCGCGACCCACTTTAGCTCAATATGACTGAGTCCGCAAATTGTTTTATTAAGTAATATTCGTAATTATTTAGAGGTGATTCATGATAATTAACACAAAACACGTCCGCTTAGATTCGTGGCTTGACAACTATCATTCAATCATTGATCGCAACAAAAATAAATGTAGTTGTTAATCGTGTTACTTTCAAACCAGCTGTTTTTACAGGGAATGATCCTTGTCTCACACTCAAACTCTTCGGTCTGACAGAAATCTTTATCCCCATTTAGATGATAAATAGGTCTCTGAATATGACACAGATATACATCTAATATAAGACATGATGTCAAGGTTTTCTCTGTCATAGTTAAGTAGGTATCCTTCTTCAAGTTTATGGCCACATTATCTGATATTGGTTGGATGCTAACCATGTCAGTTCCTTTGATTTGAGGTATGGAAAATATTTTGAAAATCTCAAAGGTGTCTCTACTGATAAGGGGAAGTCTGATTTCGAAGATGAGGTATTCTTCCAGCATCCTGGCCTTTACTTTGAGAAGCTTGTATATTTTCCTTAAATCCATTTGAACATTGTCTACGGGCAATGTCACGTCCTTGGGGAGCTGACTAGCGATGGTACTCAGCTGATCTTGCAATTGAGCTGGAGTCAAAAGGTGTGGATTAAACTGACCGTGATGGATGTCAGTGATAGTGTCCAGCAAGGTGCTTTGTAATGACTTCAAGTTATGTAGCATGTTGCTCCCTATAATAGCTCCGACAGTCAGCTCGTTTACAACAGACATGTTTTGTGTTTCAGATTGAAGTTGGTTTAGCGCCTTTTCGATGGTAAATATATGTCGGGAAACCATTTTATGTTGTCTGCTCATGGTTTGCTCTGTTCGTTTGAGAATATTATATTCAACCTCTATAATCGATGTTTGGTTTTTCCAGTAAGAGGCAATATGACGTTGGTTGTCGCGTAGTAACGTTATGTCCTTGCGATATTGTTCGGCGAATCTCGCATCTAATACCCCGAAGAGGCTATTCGTAAGATATCCGACACCGTCGATTAGACCGCGCCGCTGTCTAGCTCGCTGCTTGTTCGAGTGCTGACCGAGCAACATCTGGTTATAGTACTCAAGTTCACCGAAGCCTTGAACCAGCTGTAATAATATGATATCACAGTTCATAATATTGCGTATTGTTTTGCATGATTGTTCTAGGGACTTCGTGTATTTGTTGAGAGCTGTTATGCCTTCCCAATATGGTTGCATATCGTAGTAGATGATGAGCTTCCACTCGTCCCGTATAATTTGCATGTTAGATAATTTATCGAAATACAGATTCTGATTAGGTCTAAATCTTGTTGACTGGAAATCGCAGTGTCCTCCTGTTACGATTGTCATAAAAAATAATAAAGACGTAAATAATGTAGTTACGCTAACTCTCTTCAATTTCCTTTGAGGTTTTGTTTCTTCGTTGTTTGTTTTCAACTCTTCCTGAACGTTCTCGGACGAGTCTGATTTATTAAGGTTTACAGGTAACATTGATATTTTGGTAATTGGTCTTTAAAGAATTCCGTTCTTGGTTTTTAAGCTGACAACGCGAACGAATCCATCTGCTCCGGGATGTAGATCGACGACCCTAGACCATTTTCCAGGAGGTAAATTGTCATCGTGCAGAAGGACTACGTCGTTTAGGTTTATGTTTTCACGAGACTGTCGCCATTTGCTTCTTGTTGTTAGTTGTGTTAGGTTAGGTTAGGTTAGGTTTTTTTTTTATATACTTCTACCCCCAAATAGATTGGAGTCTATGCTCGCTAAACTAATTTACCAACATTCATACTAGTTCTCGCTTTTATGCCTCTCGTACTTGTATTCTTCATCCTTGGTCTTTCTTTCATTCATCCTCATTTATCATGCTTATGGGTGGGATTCCCATCTATCTAAACTATTATGGTTTTACAATACTTCTTCTTCTTCTTATTCGTATCACTCTTGTCAGAGTGGTCGTGGTTATCACGTCCCGGCAGGTTGGGCAGCAGACAGTACTCGCCGCACGACGTCCCGCCACCGCTGCCTGTTGGCCGACAATCGCGTACACTCATGCACGGGAGCGCCCACTGCAGCCTTCATCTGATCTGTCCACCTCATGGGGGATCTTCCCCGTGGTCTTGTGCCTTCCACTTTCCCCTGAACTACAAGACGTTCTATGGAGGTGTTACTACGCCGACTAACATGCCCAAAGAATTTTAGGATCCGACTTCGCACTTGAGTAGATAGGCGTTCTTTTATGAGAAGTTCATCAAGGATGGAGGCATTTGTTCGGAATTCGGTCCAAGATACCCCGAGCATCTTCCTCCAACACCACATCTCCAGAGCGTCTATCTTGTGAGTTTCGGTTTGCCGTAGGGTCCATGTTTCGGCGGCGTATAGGAAAATGGGGAACACCAACGATTTTACGAGCCTAACCTTTGTGGCTTTCGTTATGTTCCTATTCCTCCATATTTTCTTGAGCTTGTCCATTGCACTTCTGCTCATAGCCATGCGATATATCTACAATACTATCTATTTATTTTATATATTTTTATTTTGGGCAGCGTTTCAATGAAACGAACAGGAAAACAGGTTTTTATTTACATAAATTTCTATAAGCACTTATATCTATTCTTTATTGTATTGTCTTATTTGGAATTCTACATTATTTTTCTTTCACTATTACATAACTTATATCTATGCTTACTTCTATTATACATTATTTTATTTCTACGTTACATGCTATACAAATACTTATTCTTATTTTAGTAGCTATTACAGGCTTACGGAGGTTAGGGAGCGTTGAGCATTTTTCTTACACATTACAACTTTTATTACATTTAACTATTTTATATATTATAATCTATTGGACATTACACTGTTTTTCTATATTTTATTTATATGCTAGTCATTAATATAACATACTATATTATGTTAGCATATTTTGCTTATGCGGTTTTATTTCTTTTTATAACTTTAATTATAATAAACTTACAATAGTCCATGAAGACTTCAGCTTTTTATCTTTTATTGCAATTTTTGCATTCTCCGCCGTTATTTTCATGCCCAGTCTGTTCTCGGCGCAAAATCGGTGGCTCGCGAATTGCGGGCAGTCAAATAGTACGTGTGGGACTGTTTCGCTAACGTCCGGGTCACAGATGCACGATGAACTCTCCTTGCACTTGAAGCGGTGAAGGTACTCGGAGAATCCACCGTGCCCCGTCATTATCTGTGTAGTTAGGCTATTTACTCCTATCCTGCGAACTACCTTATAAGCTGTCCGCACATCCGGTAAGAACAATTTTGTCACGGATGCGGTGTTGTTGGCTCGGTATCTCGGGTCGGACACAGATCATAATCCGGTTTTCTTTTGGAATTTTAAGCGGCCTCCTTTGCTAACTGGTCGGCTCTCTCATTTCCCAGCAGCCCCACGTGTGCTTTGATCCAAAACAAGTTTACTGCCTTGTTTTGGTGGGATGCGGATCTTATATTATCCCTAGCTTCCACAGCCAGAGGGTGCAGCGAACCGGGATTTGTAATCGTTTGAAGAGCCGCCATTGAGTCGCTGAAAATCCCAAAGGAAGTCGCCTTCAGCTTGATGACTTCGCGTGTTGCCCTGACTAATGCTAGAAGTTCAGCCTGGTAAACTGTGCAGTATTTCGATAGTGCAAGTTTGAGGGTTCTGGTCTCGGTGTCGCTGTTCCATATAGACAGTGCAGCGCCGACTCCTCCTCCAATTTTGCTCCCGTCCGTAAAAATGCGGATCTCGAAATTGCTGTTGGTGTTCAGCTGTTCTTGGTTTGCCAGGCTGTCAAATGTCAGGACATCACGCGCAGCAGGGTGAGGGGACTCCAACGCGGAGGTCATTCGCTCGACCTCCCTGTCTCCCAGTGCGGCCTGGGGCACCCCCCTCTTGGCCTCGTACAACGCTGCCGCCTCACCAACTCGGAGGTCAAGTGGGAGCATCCCAGACAGCACCAGTGCCGAGTTCAGGGAGACCGTGCGATATGCCTTGCACATCTTCTGTGCGATTCCTCGCTGTATTGTCACAAGCTGTTTTATTATGCCCAACTTTTTGGCAGCCGGTGCCCAGACGCTAGCAGCGTAGAGAATTATGGGCTCTACGGTCGCCACATATATAACCCTGATTACTTCTGGGTGTAACCCCCAACTAACCTTCGCGGCTCTACACAGCTGCTTGTAGATCGCGACTGCTTTTCTACAAACAATTGAGACGTGGGTGTTAAAAGTCAGTTTTTCGTCGATGGTTACACCCAGAAGCTTTATTTCCTTTGACATGCCAATGTCGATCCCCCCCATGCTCAGGCGTGGTGTGTCATATTTGAGTTTCCTTGTTATACCCATAGCCGTGGTTTTGTGCGGCGCAAATTTGAGTTTGTTCTCGACACCCCACACCAGAACATGACTGAGAGCGGCATTGGCACGTGCCTCCACCTCCTGCGCTGTTTCTCCGTCAAAGACAAGGAGAACATCGTCCGCGAACGCCTGGACATAGTCTCCTCTCTTTTCTGCTGCTTTAAGGAGGGGATCCAGAAGCAAATTCCATAAGATTGGGCCACCAATTGAGCCCTGGACACAGCCTTTATTCGTGCCTTTACTGGAAACCTCCCCACCGTACCTAATCGAGACTTTTCGATCGCTGAGATAGCTGTCTATGACCCGCCTAAGGTTAAACCTTAAGGTAAAACCCGCCTTAGGTTCCTCTTTTATGGAATTAGGAATGTGGTTAAAAATAATCGGTGCCATACCAAAAACACTTTTCCTCAACAAAGCAGTCCTATATCCACCTGTGCGTAACAAGTTTTGGTATTGAGATCGCAAAGTTACATTTCGGCATCTGGTTTCCGATAAAGTTAAGAATAGATGAGTATAAGTAATGACAGCTGTCATCTCGTCAACATCAGTTCCGTGTGTGATAATAGTTTAAAAATATAAAACTTGCTTTTTATTCCACAAATAAGCAAAAACTGTTCACATAAAATTCATATGGACAAGTATGACCGTTATCTCAGTGTTACATACAATATTAGTAAAAATATAAGAACAAACCACTAACAGTGTACAAAAGTTTCTACAGTGAAAGAACTTTTGATTTCGACTACAAACAATGTTTCCCTCATTAAACTCATTAAACACAGTGTTCAGTGCAAACAAACTTTAATAATAAGTGCATACAAATAAATATATAAGTAAAAAGTGAATTTAAATACTTTTTAAATACTTCTGAAAGTTTGACCACCCCAGTACTTATAGAGCATACAAGCAAATATGATAAATTTGAGGCAAATATATCTACAGGAAACTCTTTTGAATCTTTACCGCTTGATGAAGATATCGATGTTTTGTCACATACATTGAAAAGAGATCCTCAACTCTTTAGAAGCTGCCCAAATATTAGATCCAAGTGGTTTAATTTAATATAAGAATTTGAAAATAAAGTTTCTGTACTGGCAAAGAACTTAGAGATTGCTGAAAATGAAATAGCTAACCTTTTATCGGAAAACTGCGATCTTAAAAAACAAATGTCTATTTATGGAACTCAAATTAATCAACTCAAAGATATTTGTAAATCGACGCCCAAAAGAGCATCACAGAAAAAAAGGAATAAAGCTCCCATCCAAACTAAATTAGATTTCTCAGAGCAAATAAATAGTCCCAATGCACTCTCCTCACAAATAAAGAACGACACTCGGAGTCTAAATCATCAAGGTACAATGGCTAAACAGATATTGTTGGACTCCCCGAATAAACAACGACATGAAGACTTAAAATATACAACCAGATTTAAATGCAATAAAAAAAGAAAGATTTATATAATTGGAGACGAAAAAGTAAGAGGTCTATCCGCACAACTAATTGCGACAAAATCAGGCAAATGGAATAATAATTTCAACATCGAGGGTAAAGTTCAGCCATATGCTTCGTCATGCGAGATCCTACGAAATCCCAATTACCTATCAGACATCCTATCTGACAATGACATTGTCATACTCTCAGTTGGTAAACACGATAAAAACCTTACATGTTGCTCACTAATCTGTGTAGCACTCTCTGTAGTTTGAGCAACTGTACAATATTGATATTAAATGTTTCTGAGAATAAAACTTCAAGAATTGTAGATTTGTTGAAGTTAACGAGTTGGATGTAAATTATCACAAAAAGCTTTCGGAATTAGATTTAATTACCTATAAACTGAATATAGAAATCGATTTTATGCAATATGAGAATAGTTATACAAATCTGAATTTAAGTGAAAGAAACTCGATTCATGATACCAGCAAAAATAACAATACATTTTTTCGTTCCCAACTCCACCATTCACAAAATTACAACTAATAATGACAAATTAAAACAAGATTGCCGACTAAGTAAACTGCGAATCTTACACCAAAATATAGCCGGCATCTGTAACAAATTGGACATATTAGAAGTAACTATATCGGAATTAATAGAAAAGAACCTGGAGGTGGACGTATTATGTTTTAGCGAAACTTTTGTGAAACAGGGTACAGAAACTAACATCAAACTTAATCATTTTAAATTAGCTGCGGTATTTAGTCGAGATAAATGTAGAGGGGGGACTTGTATTTTAATTAATAATGTATTTGAGACTAAAACATTAAGAATTCCTTCAAATTTAGCTACTACGTTTTATTTTGAGTGTTGTGGTATAGAGATTATTGGCTTAAACCTGATAGTTGTTAACATATATAGAATACCCGACCAGAGAAAGGCACAAATCGGTACTTTTCTTCATAAACTCGATATTTTGTTAAATTACTTGACTGACCAATATAAAAAGAAGAAAATTGTAATTTGTGGCGATTGGAATATTGATATATTGAAACATAACAATGCAACAACGGAACTTTTAAGCATACTTTCTAATTATAACTTTGAAGCTCACATAAAATCTCCAACGCGGGCAAACTCTTGCATTGACCAAATTGCCAGTAACATAAATAATGTTCAATCACAAATTCATCACCTGGGTCTGTCAGATCACGAAACAGCACAAGCGGTAACCATAAAAACTAGTAAACACCAAAAAATAACGTATTGGTCTGAATTAAAACGTGACTATTGTTCGGAAAACCTCGAGAAATTCGTTAAATGTATATCTTCTCTTTCTTTTTCGGAAACATTTAACTCTAACACTTTAAAAGAAGCCTTTAATTTATTTTATGAAACTTTTACATTGTTTTACGATCTGTGCTTTCCGACAATTAAAGTTAAAGTTAATAATAAACCAGTCACACAAAACTGGGTAACGAAAGGCATAAAAAAATCTAGCAAAATGAAACGTCAACTATATCTAAAACTCAAACATAGTAAAATTAATAAAAAAACAAAATGAGAAAAACTACAAACTTTATAATCATTTGTTCAAACGATGTACAAAAACAGCACAGAAACTTATAAACACAAGACGTATACAAAATCATACAAATAAATGTATAGCCACTTGGAATGCAATCTCTTCAACTATTACTAATAATGACCTATATAAAAATGATATTGACGAAATAAATTTAAAAAATGTGACATATAATAATCCATCTGACATTTGCAATATATTTAATGACTATTTTATTAATTTGACATCTAATGTTCAATCTAATTCTAATAATAATATTAATATAAATCCAAATAATAAAAATCTAAATACTATTTTCCTGATTCCAGTAGACGCACAAGAAGTGTACAAAATCATAATGTCTTTAAATAATACCAAGACTAGTGGATATGACGGTATTGCCACACAAGTTTTGAAGCCTTGTGCTGGTTGGATATGCCATCCATTAGCACACGTTATAAATTTATCTTTTGTAGGTGTTTTTCCTGATCAGCTTAAAATGTCTATTGTGAAACCGCTATTTAAAAAGGGAAATAAGTCAGACCCCAATAACTATCGGCCGATCACCATAGTACCCATTTTATCAAAAATTTTTGAGAAGGCAATGCTTACCAGATTTAATAATTTTCTTAGTACACATAACGTTTTGTGGAAAGAGCAGTTTGGCTTTCGTAAAGGTAGTTCAACTGCTCTTGCAGTTTTCGACTTAATTTAACTTGTGACAGAAAGCATAAATAATGGCAATCCAGTGGTGTCTCTATTTTTGGATATGAGCAAAGCTTTTGATTTTGTAAATCATTCGAAGCTTTTAAACAAGTTAGAGTTCTATGGCATTAGGGGCAAAGCATATGAATGGATATCTAGTTTTCTGAAAAACAGAAAACAGTGTACAGAAATTTCCAAAGTCGTAAAGAGTAATGACAAATCATATTCCAAGGAAAAGTTCACATCTACTGCATTAACAAATAACTGTGGTGTGCCTCAAGGTAGCATTCTCGGCCCATTACTTTTCTTACTTTATATAAATGATCTTCCAGAAACTACTTTGCAGAAATGTGTCCTATTTGCAGATGATACTACACTTATTATAAAATGTCAAGATAAAAATGAATACAAATCAGTTATAGAAAAGACCTTATCAGACATCATAAGTTGGATGGAAGATAATAGTTTAAATATAAACGTAAATAAAACGAAAGTAATTCAGTTTAACTCTTATAATTCCAAAAAATTGCCTTTAGACTTTATTTGTAAAAACGGAAAAGTACAACAAGTAAATGAACAAAAATTTTTAGGACTTATTGTGGATAACCATCTTAACTGGAAAAGTCATGTGGAACATATTTGTCAGAAACTAGACAGGTTTGTGTTTGCTTTAAAAAAGCTAAGACAAAATGTATCTGTAGAAGCTGCTCTGTCAGCTTACCATGGTTATGTGTCATCTGTGCTAAGCTATGGAGTAATAATGTGGGGCAACTCGACCGACACCGACAGAGTTTTTAAACTTCAAAAACGGTGCATACGAGTTATAAACAAGGCGTGGTTTTTAGACAGCTGTAAACCTTTATTTCAAAAATATAAAATTCTTCCATTGCCCTGTATGTATATAAAAGACATGCATTTTTACAAAGAAGCACATGCATTACTATAAGCAACGTAGTGAGGTTTTGCCAAGGCAAAAAAGGGCTAAATTCAACAACTTATTGTATCAACCACCCAGTCACAAAGATATTTATAAGAAAAATGTATATAATATGTGTGTTTTGATTTATAATAACATCCCAAATGAACTGAAATTTTTACAGGGTAATATATTTAAAACAAAATTGACAGAGTGGTTACAAAATAACTGTTTCTACAGTATTAGGGAATTTATGGAAGTAGGTAATAAAATGTAATATTTTAATTAACTATCTAATAAAAAGGAATGTTGACGATAAATCTGTATACAATAATTAAGATAATCGAATTTATGAAAGCTGTATAATTATAATATTAATAATATAATTGCATGGAGAATGACATAAATATAAATAATTTGCACGCTTGCTTGCAGGCAGAATACAGTGACTTTTAGGTTATAAGAACTTTCCTTGTAAACAATGTATTTCTTGCAAATAAACATTTTGATTTGATTTGATTTGATTTGATTTAATCGGACACTTTTCCTCCGCCAGACGGACCCTTATCGCAGGCCACCAGGCGCTGTCGAAGGCTCCCTCTATGTCCAAAGATACGAGCGTCACTATTCTTTTTTCATCTAGTTTCTTGCGAACATGCTGCATAAGATCATAGAGGGAGTCATCGGTGCTCCTCTGTGGCATGAATCCATACTGACGGGTACTCATCCTTGGTAACAGATAGAACTTCAGGCGGGCCACCAGCATTTTCTCGAAGATTTTTCCCAAAATGGGCAGCAGGCCAATCGGCCTGTACGATTTGGGAGTGGAGTAATTGTCCTTTCCAGGCTTTTTTAAAATCACCACAGTTGCCGCTTTCCAAGCCAAGGGGAAATGATGGAGTTCTAGGCACTTATTTAAAAACTTTAGAAATACATCTGGATCGTTACCCACGGCGTGACAACAGATGTCGGCGGTAAAGCCGTCAAAACCCGGTGCTTTTTTAGGGTTGAAGGACTCCATCGAGCTCTTCAGTTCCGCCATAGTAAAAGGTGGGTCACAAGAATCATCTTGGTCCCCAGAATTCACACTACCGGCCATGATCCGAATAGATCGATGGTGAGCGTTGTCGCCTTCTGAGTGGTCCTCTGGGTAAAAAGTTTCCGCTAGCAACCTCACGGAGTCCTTCGCGTCTAGCACATCCCCGACCCTTTCCAGTGGCTGGTCCTCCCCCCTACACTGTGTCCTACCTATCACCCGGTAGATCCCCTCCCACACCCCCTCCCTATCCTGCTTCCCACAAAATTCCTTCCAACTCTCGATTTGAGCTTTAGCCTCTTCCAACTCATACTCTTCTTTATGTTTCAGGTACTCTTCTACGACCTTCGACCTCCGGACTTGGGCGGCACAGCGGATTCTACGTTTTAAGGTAGTGACATGCTTCTTCATCTTGGCGATTTTCTCGGACCACCACGGCAAGGTAAGTTGGTCTTTAACCTTTTTAGTTGGTATTGATTCCGTGCATGCTAGATCTATGGCTTTTGTGAAGTTGTCTGTTGCTGTTTCAATTTGTTCTGTGGTCCTAATTTTGTCAATTTCAGATGAATTAAATTTAAAATTTAGTTTCAACTGGCTGAATTTCGTATGAAATTCGGACCAGTTGGCTTTTTTGGTATTAAATTTCCTAGTGGTACGTTCAACTTGAATGCCTTTAGATTTTTGCAAGAGGATTTTAAATGTGATGCCGTTGTGATCCGAGCTTGTAAGGCCTTCGTCCACCCTCCAGTCGTCTACCATGTCCAAGATGTCATTGGAGCAAGCAGTAACGTCCACGTGGCTACTGTATCGCTTACCTCCTCGGATAGTGTCGAATAGTGTCTGTCTGTTCAGTATGTTAAGGTTCAGCTCCCCGAGAGTTCCTGCGACTTCTTCCCCCCTGGAGTCCGTCGCCGGGCTGCCCCACCATATGCTTTTGGCATTGGCATCCCCCCCAACGATCAGTTTTTTGGAACCAACTACGCTCTCTATTTGTTTTAAGTGCTCCAAGTAGTGGTCGATAGGCTGGTCCGGCTCAAAATAAAAAGAGACAAGCGTGACCTCCCAGGCACTGGTCTGGATCCCCACCACTGCGATGTTATTTGTGGTGAGTTTTGGGTACTGTTTAACAACGAGGTCTTTGTTAAAGACAGCTATTGCTGCCTTAACATTCCCATCTCCTGTTCCAGTGCTCTGGAAGATACGAACGCCCCTGTGACTCTTCATCACTTTTGCCGCGCCTACGTAGGGTTCCTGGAGGAGGGCAACCGCAGCTCCGCGCTTAACGGCTTCCAAGAGCAGCTCGTTTGTAGCTAGCTTTTAACGCTGGAGGTTGGCTTGTATGATCCTGTAGGGGTTTGGGTTGCCTTGGGTGCCCTTAGCAGTATGCTACCGTAGATCGGGCAATTATATCCCACTTACGGCGTGTTGGGCAGTCGGGACTAAAGGCGTTGTGGTCTACGTTGTCTAGTTTAGATCTTGTGCAGTTCTGGCATTTGGGTGGAGTCCCCGCGAGCCAATCGGCACACTCTGTCTTTAAGTGTGGGCCACCACAGTGACTGCACAGATCAGCTGACTCCTTGCAGAATCTTTTGCCATGCCCGTATCCCAAACAGCGCGTGCACTGGATCAACGGAGTTTGGTCCTCAACCCTAACGCGCTGGAGGTCCACGTGCAGGCATCCGATTCCGGTAGCCCTTCTCCAGATGGTCGGTGAGACGCTGACCACAACGTGATTAGTGTGCGGATTCCGGTTTCTTCTTCTGAATTTTATCTCCATCCTATCCTCTTCTTTGTCGAGGTCGTGAAACACATCTCTATTCTGATTCCTCATTGCTCTGAGGACGTCTTCGTCTGAGTTCACAGATAGGACGTTCCTGAGGATCAGTAATGGATATTTGTTTTTTACTTCCTCGACACTGAGGTCCTGTCTCTCTACTTCCAGCTTGCTCTTCATTTTATTTCTCTCCTCCCTGGTCTGAAATCCCATTATGATCTTCCTATCTTTCGCCTTTCTCACCCTTTCGACTTTAACCCAGCCCTCTTTTGCGTCCGCTGCCTTCCGTATTTTGTCCAGTACTTCGTCCCCAGTTTCAGTGTCGTCTTTAGAGGCAACCACGATCGAATGCAGCGTACTTCTCGTCGGGTTCGACTTTCCGCCGTGAGTCGCAGTTACGCTCGCGTACGTCTGATCTCTCTGAAGGAGCTGCCTCTGGTGGTCGATTGCGTCCTTCAGTTCCTCTATCTTTTTGCTGTTTTCGACTAGCAGATTTGATTGTAGCTCCATTTTTTCCAAAATCTTGCTAGCCTCAGTATTTCCGGAAGGGGCAAGGACGACTGACTCAGGTTCCTTCACAGTGGGTCTTTCACCGGTCATATTTTGTCTCGCCAGCTTTAACTCCGACTCGACTTCCTTTACGATCTCATATAGCCGTTCGAGAGCTTCAAAGACACCGGTTTTGACCTCGGTTTTAATTTTTTCTGGCCGTTTATTTGCTGCTTTGCCTTTATTAAGCAGGATCGTGCCTCTACAGTAGAGCTTGAGTATTTCGACCTCGGCGAGGAGGTCGTGTCGACAGACTTCCGTATTTTGGTCATAGTCTTGCTCTCCTGCGACGAAGTCGTCTTACCTTTAATTTCAGCAGGGCCTGCCTGTGACGTCTTTTCAGCTGAGGAAAGGGTGGGGCTGCTATTCGCTGCTTCCCGCTCTCCTATGCTGCGTCTAACGTTTGGAGGAGCATCCGCTCCACCTTTTGTCGGCGACTTTTCGCTATTGGTTGCCTTTAACGGTGTCCTAAAGCCGAACATGTTTGTTGAGGGTATGCGTCAACAAGCGTCAATAGGGACGAATTGTAAATAAAGATAAAAAAAAATAAAAATAATGATTAATAAGATTTAATTTGAAATTAAACTGTCAAAATAAAAACGCATAATACAATCTTAAAAACTATACAGGGCGTATTTGACATCGTAACGCAAACTTCGGGAAAAGGCTACATCTCATGCCACTAACCAAATTGTGGAAGTCATTAATCTCGCTAATGAACGGTTACAGAAATTGTCATTTTCGAGCGCGCAATGTATTGTGAACAACGCGATACAAACGCGTGAGAGCGTTGCACGCAATACATACCTACTTCACGTCTTGCACACAAACGTACATGGTCTGCGACGCCGCCGCGGCGACGCGCCGCGCGCGTATGTGTGTATGTAGGTAACTACGAATCGCCACATGAAATTACTTAATCACTGAGAAGTAACTACGGTGCCTACCTGCTGATGGTAGGAACATGTTTATGCAGAATGTTAGAGAAAAAAGCTGACCTTGAGCTATGTTTCTATCAGCGAAATGTGTTTGAATTTGGATTGCATCTAGGTATCGTCTAAATGGATGGCAACTAGCAAGGTCACCTTGAATGGAACACTGCATTACATCCTTCTTAATTAAACATGCTTAAGAACTTGTTTTTGAAGAGCTTAAGAGAAAAGAAGAAGGAGCCATAAGCTTAGTCTTTTAAAATCACGACTCCGATAAAGATTGATTACAAAAAATAAGCTTGTAAGTACATCGAGATCCGGTAACGCAGCTAGCTAATGAACTACCTAACTCTCTTTGAATGTACCTAAATACCTACGAATATCACCCTTCGCCGACGGCAATAATATCACATAAAATAATTTTAATCACTCAAAAATACTTACCTACTAACATGATTATGCAGAAGTTAAGGAGACTTGCTTAGTCTCTTATAATCACGAACACGACTCCGATAAGGATTGATAACAAAGCCGGCGATGTGCGAGTTAGACTCTCACACAAAGGGTTCCGTACCATAACCATAAACATAAAACATGTTTCTTGTATGCGAGCTTTCCAATGGAGCTCTCTGTAAATTTTATTTTTTATTTGTTAGAAATACCATGCCTGAGATACAGCCCACTAACAGACAGACGGACCGGCCGCGGCGGCCGAACAGCAGAGGCTTAGTAATAAGGTTCCATTGGTTACCTACTCTTCGGGTACGGAATCCTAAAAAGAAGCTTGCAGTAGGTATTAACGAGTAACTACCTAGAACTCACCTTAGGCTCGCTCACCCCTAATCAGATAGGGTTCGAAGACTCGAAGTGGCCGGCGCCAGCACTGAGCGCGGCGCAGAGTTTCAGCGTGGACACGGGGCAGAAACGTTGGGTCCTGACGCTGAGGCCTGAGCACACTCCTCACACAGCGACGCAAACACATTCACTATGCGATTCCGCTTCTCGGCTGCGGAATCGCACTCTGCTGACACAAACACCTTGTCCTTGACATAACCCCAAAGAAAAATACCTAATGGGGTCAAGTCTGGTGAGCGAGCTGGCCATGGCTCCCGGCCGAATCTCCCAATCCACCGATTCCCGAATGATTCGGTACCTACCTAAGGCAGCGTCACATCATCAGCATGTTACCGTATTCTTGGGCACTGAAGTTCTCATTAAGTCCAGATGACATTTTTCAATGAAACACAAAGACACACAAAAACACGCAAGTTCACAGAAAGAAACCAAAATTTGTCTTCTCTAACGTTTCGAAAACCGATTTTTGCAAAAAAAATGCACTCGTTCGCGATCAGCGTCAACAAGGAACTGACAAAAATCCATCATTATTTCATTAAAAATGTTCTTTCGATCTATCCTTTGAGGTCGCCGACAGATACCTACATTGGACCTACAGTGCCAGGGCCGGGCTTGCGATGATAATAGTATGAAAATTCATTTTTTTGCTTTTAATTTATTAATGTTTTTTTATCGAATAATTTTGGTATTGTAATACTGAACTTTTTTTTAAAACCAAACAGAAACAAATTAGGGTCATCAATCGTCATGATTAAGTTTCAACACCCGTGTTGATGCCGTATTTAAAATTCTGTCACATTAATTGTATCAAAGCGTACAATGGGTATAGCAAGATCCAATTGTAATAAGCATAACATTACTTATTTTAACTTATTTATTTATTTAACAATTTATGTACAAACATTTTATCAGAACATAAGAAGAAGGAAACAGAAAACAAAGCATTATTATGGTTTTACGCAATTATTAATAGTAAGAAAAAAAAAAGATTATTTTCTCGGTCGGATATCATCGTGACTCCACATAAACGCTTATTAAAAAGCGTTTTACCGGTTGCACCCAAATACGGCCCTGGCGTCCGTCGGTTTCGTCGGTAAAGGTCAAAGAGCGCGCGCTACGTGTTGCCGCCGCAATATGAAAATGGGTTTTATCGACACAAAACAAAGTAACCGATTTTCAACCTTAATCTATTACGTTAATGTTGGAAATCGGCTACTTCGTTTTGCTGTGATACGTTTCATTTTCTTTGGAATGCAGTCTTAGGCGGCATGCTTTTAACAAATCATACACGCGTGACACACATGCATACTTGTTAGTGTGTGGGCAGCTACTATGCATTGCGTTGACCTTTCGTTTGTACTTTAGCACAGCTGAGCTGATACCTATTTTTGGTTTTATTTACATTGCTCTTTTTAGTGAAACTAGTTAATTAATTATTTTTTTATTAAAAATCTCATTGCGTTAGGTCAGAATAACGATTATGAGTAGTCTAAAGTAAAAAAAACTCTTGAAAAAACTGGAAAAATGAGAAAAAAGCCGATGAAAAATTCCAACTCTGGGGTGTCCAGAATCATGCCCTGGACCCATGGAAATCGTTTGTGCGTCGATGTCAGATACACCGTGTATAGAGTTACAACAAAAGTTGTAAGTCTGTCTCTAAAAAGACTCTACCCAAGATCTTAGGTGGTTTGGGTAGTTGTCATGCACTCTAGATAAGCCCCAGGCCAATCTCAGTGGTCATAAAGAAAAATTTTTACTATTTTACAAAATGGCTCTATGTAGAGTCAATTTGACCAGTTCACTGAATAGAGCTCACCGAGCTCGTTCCAACGACCCCAAACTCGGAGCACCTAGCCCAAAGGGTTTCGGAGCAATCGAAGTTTGAAATTCTTGGTTTTTGTCCAAGATGGCGGCCCGAAAATGGTTAAAGCCGGTTAACTCCGCAACCGCCCGGTCGAATTCCACCGTGCTTGGGTTCACTACGCTGAGCTCGATGAGATCTACACGGCGGTATGCCTTTCAGACTGAAAAATTTTTGACCCCTGAAAATGCCTGAAAGCTAGCCCTCCCGAAACGGGACCGTCAGACAACCCCCCTAGCGCAAATCCCGTCGTTCCATGACCTCCCGTTACAGAGATATTGGAGTTTTAAAATCGAACAAGATGGCGGCTCAGCTGTCGAAGTCAAACTTTGACAGGTGTTTTCTCTGCCTTGGGTGGTCGTAAAACGCCCGAGTTTGGGCTCTCCTGACTTGGCCCGTTCTGTTCTGTCGCGCAAAGTGGCTTCCAAGATCCTGAAAATTTTCAGCCCCAAAATGCCTGAAATAGTTCCGCCGGGTAGAGTCTGTCCCCCCGACCACTAATCAAAAAACCCCAACTCTCTACGACCGCTGAGCTCGGAGCCACAGTGAGTTAAAGTTTTTCAAGATGGCCGACGAACTGTCAAGTGCCAACTTCAAAACGCTATAACTCCGGAACCGCTTATCGGAGAGAGCTGTGGTTTAGGTCATACACGTCGGCCTTATTTTCTCTGTCCGGCAAAACCAGTTTCAGCGCTGAAAACTTTCAGGCCTGAAAAACTCCTGAAAGTGAGCTTAAATTTTCCCGCAAGTCTGCCGCTTGCAACTGTGAAAACCCGGGTTTCCTACGTCCAAAAACTCCAGAGATATGTACAGTTTTAAGTGGTAACCAATAAAACCAATATGGCTGAAAAACGCTATATCTGTCAATTCCGAGGTTATTGGGCGCAAGTTTGGGCTTATTTAAGTCACAATATGCCTAGAAAACACATTCCCGACGTCAAATTTCGATTATTTCTAATTATTTAGAATTAATATCAAAAATACATAAAAAATTCAGTAACTTCACGACTGCTTATCGGAAAATTTTGAAAAAAAAATCTAAATTACAAGCACACAGTAATCTTTAATAATCTAAATTAATAATTTTGAATTTTACATATGGAAATTTACATTTATTCGAATTTTTCGGTTTTTTAATTCTGACACTAAAACCATAAAAGCAAAAAATCTGGTTTTTTCAGGATGTCTTTTCCAAATAAGCGCGCAAAAGATAACAGTTAAAGATTTTAAAAATTTTGTTTTTAGATTTCTGCAGGAGAATTTTGAATGTGATGCCGTTATGATCCGAGCTCGTGAGTCCGTCGTCGACTTCCCAGTCTTCAACCAAACCCAGGATGTCATTAGAGCACGCGGTGATGTCTACGTGGCTGCTATACCGCTTTCCTCCTCTGACTGTGTCGAAGGTAGGGATTACCCCCCGGTTTAGGATGTTTAAATTTAAATCGCAGAGTGTTCCTGCCATTTCTTCCCCTCTATGGTCAGGCGTCGGACTACCCCACCATATACTTTTTGCGTTGGCGTCCCCCCCAACGATCAGCATTTTGGAACCGACCACCAACTCAATTTGCTTCAGGTGTTCCAAATAGCGCTCCATTGGCTGGTCTGGCTCAAAGTAAAAGGAGACAAGCGTGACCTCCCAGGCACTAGTTTGGATCCTCACCACTACGATGTTGTTTGTGGTGAGTTTTGGGTACTGTTTAACTTTAAAGTCGTTGTTAAAGACCGCCACTGCTGCTTTAACAGTCCCATCTCCTGTGTTAGTGCTCTGGAAGATGCGAACGCCCCTGTGACTCCTCATTACTTTAGCTCCACCCACATATGGTTCCTGAAGGAGTGCCACCGCTATTTTTCGCTCCGCAGCTTCTGTTAAAAGCTCATTGGTGGCCAGTTTCTTACGTTGGAGGTTTGCCTGTACTACTCCATATGAGTTGTTTCCTTTTAGGGTGCCCTTAGCAATACGCAACAGTTGATCTAGCTATGTTGTCCCATTTTTGCCGCACAGGACAATCATAGCTGAACGCATTGTGTTGTGTACCGTGCTCCATTCTTGACTTAGTACAGTTTCGGCAAGCGGGCGGTGAGCCTGCCAGCCAATCCGGACACTCCGATCTCATGTGAGGTCCACCGCAGTGGCTACACAGGTCAGCGGATTCTTTACAGAATCGCTTGCCGTGTCCGAAGCCCAAACAGCGGGTGCATTGGACTAGTGGGGTTTGATCTTCGACCCTAATACGCTGGAGATCTATATGGATTGTGCCCACGTCAACCGCTCGTCGCCAGATGGTGGGCGAAACACTGATGATGACGTGTCCGATATGAGGGTTTCGTGTCCTCCTTCTGTATTTTATTTCTATCCTGCTTTCTTCACGGTCGAGGCCGCCAAAAACACTCCGGTTTTGGTTCCTCAGCGCTTTGAGAATGTCTTCGTCGGTATTTACTACCAAGACATTCTTAAGAATCAGAAGCGGGTCCCTGTTTTGCACTTCCTCGACAGTGAGGTCCGCTCCTTCTTTCTGGAGTCTATCCCGGATCCTGCTCCTTTCTTCCCTGGTCTCCAGTCCTATAATAATTTTCCTGTCCTTGGCCTTCCTGACCTTCTCTACCTTTATCCACCCCTCTTTGGCATTAATTGCCTTTCGGACTTTGTTGAGGACGTCGTCACCGGTCTCGGTTTCATCCTTGGACGTAACCACAACCGAATGCAGAGTACTACACTTTGGCAGTGACTTCTTACCCTGAGCTGCGGCCACGCCTGCGTAGGTGTTGGGCTTCTCTAGGAGTCTGCTCTGATAGTCCAACGTCTCCTTTAGCTCCTCAATCTTCTTGTTGTTTTCTACAAGGAGCTTAGAGTGTTGCTCTATTGTGAAGATTATCCCACTCGTGTCGATATTTTGGGGAGATATTGGCTGTGTGGCAATCGCTTCTGACTCTGAACCTATTGATCCTTCCCTGGTAGTTTTCCGCCTTTCCGCTTCCAACTCTGCTTCGATTTCCTTAACAAGTTGGTACATTCTCTCCGCGGCTTGTATAACACTATTTTTAATTTCGTTCTTTGTATATTTCGAGCTGTTTATTTGCAGCCTTGACTTAACTAAACAAGCTTTCGCTTCAGCCGTTCGGTCCGCATAGGTGGCTTTAGGCGGTGAGTCTGTATCAACCGACCCACGGCTTTTGGCAACGTCCACTCGACGCGTTATTCGAGAGCTAGGCCCCCTTTTCGTGGTTGTGAGTGGTGGTGATGGAGTGGCGTCTGGCTTTGGGTTGACTGTGGACTTTGCCTGAGGCTCTGCCTTCCCTGCCTCACATTCTTCGATACTTCGCCTCACACTCAAAATTGAGGGGCCAGCCTTCCCCGCAGATATCGGTGAAGTAGCTGAGCCCTGCGAGCTCGCGCCTTTTTTGGCTGGCGTATGGAACATGGCGCTGGAGCGAGTGAACGTCAGGTTCATAGGCCGGTCAGAGGAAACAAGACTTATCTACGTATCCCTGTAAAGGGGGGATAGTCAAAATCGCAAAATTTGAAATCACAAAATATATATATACGAAACTGTGTTATTCTCCGTATATACAGAGGTCAAAATCAAAATCAAGGATCCCTGACGAGGAGGGATAAAAGAATACTAAATTTAAATTGTTTAATTTTAAAACACTATCCAGTAGGCATTACTTTGGTGCTAAATGAGCACCAAAGCAATTTATGGAGTCGTCACGGGCTAATAAATTGCTGGGAAAGCAAACCCGAAAATAAGAAATTTTTATGATAAAAATTCCCAGTTTACCTTTCCTATATAAAACATTGGCAAAATTTTTGTCGAGCTACGGGCACGTATGAGGTGTCTGGGAACGCGTCTCGTCGCGAGCAAGCCCACGGGAACGTTTTCAGAAGTACGTTGGGAAGAAAATTTTTGAAAAGTGGCCAAAAAACCAGTTTTTTTATGGAAAATGAGAAAATTTTTGGATTTCTCTGCGAGCTAGACGGGCGTGCGAGGTGTCCAGAGACGCGTCTCGTCGCGAGCAAGCCCACAGGAACGTTTTCGGAATTACTTCGGGAACAAAAAATTTGAAAGGTGGTCAAAAAATGTGTTTTTTGATGGAAAATCGAAGTTTTCAGCGACCCGTAGGGGTTTCGATTCGCGCGCAGCGCCGGGAAACCTAGGTTAGTATGGCGAAAACTCGATTCCTCAAAAATGATCGGAATCTAATGATGGGTTTGAAAGTTATAAACTTTTGTATGAAGTTTGTATGGAAAATTTTAGAAAATGAAAATTTTTGATGTTTCCGTCAAGCTAGACGTGCGTGCGAGGTGTCCAGAAACACGTAATTTCGCGAGCTAGCCCACAGGAACGTTTCCAGCACTACTTTGGGAACAAAATTTTGCAGGGTGGTCAAAAAACCACTTTTTTTGAGTTTTTACAGGAAAACCAAGTTTTCAGCGACCTGGATGGATTTCGATTCGCGCGCAGCGCCGGGAAACCTAGGTAAGTATGGCGAGAACTTGATTCCTGAAAAGAACGGGAATCTAATGACAAATTTGGAAGTTATTGAATTCTGAAGGTGTAAAGTCAAAAGTACAATAGCCCCTTAAGGGAAGTCAAAAATTTTTTGTCAATTGTCAAGGGGGCGCCTAAAAATAATTATCACGCGCGAAAACCGCTTCAAAAACGCAATACAGAGCTCGAAGATATCGCGATTTGTGTTTCGACGATGCTTGCTTAGGTGGTTTTGGCTATATGTACCTATGTATAGATATAACCTAATTTTAAGATTTTGATGTTCCAGAGGAGCTACGGGCACGTGTGAGGTGTCTGGGAACGCGTCTCGTCGCGAGCAAGCCCACGGGAACGTTTTCAGAAGTACGTTGGGAAGAAAATTTTTGAAAAGTGGCCAAAAAACCAGTTTTTTTATGGAAAATGAGAAAATTTTTGGATTTCTCTGCGAGCTAGACGGGCGTGCGAGGTGTCCAGAGACGCGTCTCGTCGCGAGCAAGCCCACAGGAACGTTTTCGGAATTACTTCGGGAACAAAAAATTTGAAAGGTGGTCAAAAAATGTGTTTTTTGATGGAAAATCGAAGTTTTCAGCGACCCGGAGGGGTTTCGATTCGCGCGCAGCGCCGGGAAACCTAGGTTAGTGTGGCGAGAACTCGATTCCTCAAAAATGATCGGAATCTAATGATGGGATTGAAAGTTATAGACTTTTGTATGAGATTTGTATGGAAAATTTTAGAAAATGAAAATTTTTGATGTTTCCGTCAAGCTAGACGTGCGTGCGAGGTGTCCAGAAACACGTAATTTCGCGAGCTAGCCCACAGGAACGTTTCCAGCACTACTTTGGGAACAAAATTTTGCAGGGTGGTCAAAAAACCACTTTTTTTGAGTTTTTACAGGAAAACCAAGTTTTCAGCGACCTGGATGGATTTCGATTCGCGCGCAGCGCCGGGAAACCTAGGTAAGTATGGCGAGAACTTGATTCCTGAAAAGAACGGGAATCTAATGACAAATTTGGAAGTTATTGAATTCTGAAGGTGTAAAGTCAAAAGTACAATAGCCCCTTAAGGGAAGTCAAAAATTTTTTGTCAATTGTCAAGGGGGCGCCTAAAAATAATTATCACGCGCGAAAACCGCTTCAAAAACGCAATACAGAGCTCGAAGATATCGCGATTTGTGTTTCGACGATGCTTGCTTAGGTGGTTTTGGCTATATGTACCTATGTATAGATATAACCTAATTTTAAGATTTTGATGTTCCAGAGGAGCTACGGGCACGTGTGAGGTGTCTGGGAACGCGTCTCGTCGCGAGCAAGCCCACGGGAACGTTTTCAGAAGTACGTTGGGAAGAAAATTTTTGAAAAGTGGCCAAAAAACCAGTTTTTTTATGGAAAATGAGAAAATTTTTGGATTTCTCTGCGAGCTAGACGGGCGTGCGAGGTGTCCAGAGACGCGTCTCGTCGCGAGCAAGCCCACAGGAACGTTTTCGGAATTACTTCGGGAACAAAAAATTTGAAAGGTGGTCAAAAAATGTGTTTTTTGATGGAAAATCGAAGTTTTCAGCGACCCGGAGGGGTTTCGATTCGCGCGCAGCGCCGGGAAACCTAGGTTAGTGTGGCGAGAACTCGATTCCTCAAAAATGATCGGAATCTAATGATGGGATTGAAAGTTATAGACTTTTGTATGAGATTTGTATGGAAAATTTTAGAAAATGAAAATTTTTGATGTTTCCGTCAAGCTAGACGTGCGTGCGAGGTGTCCAGAAACACGTAATTTCGCGAGCTAGCCCACAGGAACGTTTCCAGCACTACTTTGGGAACAAAATTTTGCAGGGTGGTCAAAAAACCACTTTTTTTGAGTTTTTACAGGAAAACCAAGTTTTCAGCGACCTGGATGGATTTCGATTCGCGCGCAGCGCCGGGAAACCTAGGTAAATATGGCGAGAACCTGATTCCTGAAAAGAACCGGAATCTAATCACAAATTTTGAAGTTATTGAATTCTGAAGGTGCAAAGTCAAAAGTACAGGAACCCCTTAAGGGAAGTCAAAAATTTTTTGTCAATAGGCAAGCGGACGCCTAAAAATAATGTTCACGCGCGAAAACCGCTTCAAAATCGCAATACAGAGCTCGAAGATATCGCGATTTGTGTTTCGACGATGCTTGCTTAGGTGGTTTTGGCTATATGTACCTATATATAGATATAACCTAATTTTTGGATTTTGATGTTCCAGAGGAGCTACGGGCACGTGTGAGGTGTCTGGGAACGCGTCTCGTCGCGAGCAAGCCCACGGGAACGTTTTCAGAAGTACGTCGGGAAGAAAATTTTTGAAAAGTGGCCAAAAAACCAGTTTTTTGATGGAAAATGAGAAAATTTTTGGATTTCTCTGCGAGCTAGACGGGCGTGCGAGGTGTCCAGAGACGCGTCTCGTCGCGAGCAAGCCCACAGGAACGTTTTCGGAATTACTTCGGGAACAAAAAATTTGAAAGGTGGTCAAAAAATGTGTTTTTTGATGGAAAATCGAAGTTTTCAGCGACCCGGAGGGGTTTCGATTCGCGCGCAGCGCCGGGAAACCTAGGTTAGTGTGGCGAGAACTCGATTCCTCAAAAATGATCGGAATCTAATGATGGGATTGAAAGTTATAGACTTTTGTATGAGATTTGTATGGAAAATTTTAGAAAATGAAAATTTTTGATGTTTCCGTCAAGCTAGACGTGCGTGCGAGGTGTCCAGAAACACGTAATTTCGCGAGCTAGCCCACAGGAACGTTTCCAGCACTACTTTGGGAACAAAATTTTGCAGGGTGGTCAAAAAACCACTTTTTTTGAGTTTTTACAGGAAAACCAAGTTTTCAGCGACCTGGATGGATTTCGATTCGCGCGCAGCGCCGGGAAACCTAGGTAAATATGGCGAGAACCTGATTCCTGAAAAGAACCGGAATCTAATCACAAATTTTGAAGTTATTGAATTCTGAAGGTGCAAAGTCAAAAGTACAGGAACCCCTTAAGGGAAGTCAAAAATTTTTTGTCAATAGGCAAGCGGACGCCTAAAAATAATGTTCACGCGCGAAAACCGCTTCAAAATCGCAATACAGAGCTCGAAGATATCGCGATTTGTGTTTCGACGATGCTTGCTTAGGTGGTTTTGGCTATATCCTACTAATATTATAAATGTGAAAGTTTGTATGTTTGTATGTTTGTATGTTTGTATGTTTGTATGTTTGTATGTTTGTTCGTCAATCACGCAAAAATGCCTAATGGGATTTGAATGAAATTTGGCACACATATAGTTCACATCCTGGAATAACACATAGGCTACTTTTTATCCCGATAAAAGGCATAGCTTAATGGCGGCAGAGGAGGAAGTGGAAATCAGACGTTTCTGCTGCCTTAGTACTTCTGATTCACAAGTACCAGGAGAGCATAAACATGTCGAAATATTTTCGGGTCTGAATTTGTGAGCGCCAAAGATTCTCGAGTACCAGGAGAGCAGAAATATGTCAAAGTATTTTTGGTCAGGTATTTTTTTGCTGGAAAATAGATTGGCTTTCATTGCAAGCGTTCATTTTTGTATGTTTGGATGTTTGTCCGTCAATCACGCAAAAACGGCTGAAGGGATTTAGATGAAATTTGGCACTTAAGTAGGTCACATCCTGAAATAACACATAAGCTACTTTTTATCCCGGTAACATACATGACTTAATGGAGACAGAGGAAGAAGTCGAAGTACAAAGTTTCTGCTACCTTAGTACTTCAGATTCAAAAGTACTAGGAGTACAGAAACATGTCGAAATTGTTTACCGGGCTAGAATTGTATTACGAGTGCTAATAGATTCACAAGTACCAGGAGACATGTCAAATTATTTTTGGGCAAGTTTTTTTTTTATTAATCAGAGCAGAAACTTTTCGAAGTATTTTCGGGACTGGAATTCCGAGCGCTACAGATTCACCTGGAGAGCAGAAACATATCGAGGTATTCCGGTGCCGGAATTACGAGCGCTACAGATTCACAAGTACCAGGAGAGCAGTAACATTTCGGAAGTTTTTGTGGGGCTTAATATGAGCGCTTTAGATTCACAAGTACCAGGAGATCAGAAATATGTCGAAGCAACGCTATACATTCACAAGTACCAGGAGAGCAGAAACATGTCGAGGTATTTCGCCAGAAAATTACGAGCGCTACAGATAGATTAAAATACCAGGAGAGAAATATCTGAAAGTTTTCAAGTTGCTGGTGATAGGTTAGGATGCAGAAGTACCAAGAGAACAGAAACATGTCGAACTTTATTCCGGACAGGAGTAATTATGAGCGCTGAAGATTCACAAGAACCAGGAGACCAGAAATATGCCGAAGTATTTCCGGGGCTGGAATTGTGAGCGTTTAGGATTCAAAAATACCAGGAAATCAGAAACATGTCGAAGAATTTTCGGGGCTGGAATTACCAGCACACCAGAAACATATCGACAAAGCTATTATTGCAAGCGGGTTGGATTCAAGAGTACTAGGAGAGCAGAAATATATCGAAGTTTTTTCGGGGCTGGAATTGTGTGTGAGCCCTAAAAATTCACAAGTACCAGGAGATCAGAAACATGTCGAAGCATTTTCCAGGCTGTAATTGTGAGCGCTAAAGTTGTACAAGTACCAGGACATCAGAAACTTATCGACAAAGCACTTCCAAAGCTTTAATTGCAAGCGGTTAGGATTCAAAAGTACCAGGGGACCAGAAACATGTCGAAGTATTCCCGGCACTGGAATTGAGCGGCTATAATTACGAGCGCTACAGATTCACAAATACCAGGAGAGCAGGAACATGTCGAAGTTCTTTGGTGTTGGAATTATGAGCGCTATTAATTTACAAGCACCAGGAGGCCAGGAACATGCCGAAGTTTTTCAGGGCTGGAAATTGAGAACGCTATAGATTCACAAATACCAGGATAGCAGGAACATGTCCAAGTTCTTTGGGGTTGTAATTATGAGCGCTATTGATTCACAAGTACCAGGAGACCAGGAAAATGTCGAAGCATTCCGGGGCCGGAATAACGAGCGTTACAGATTCAGAAGTGCCAGGAGAGCAGAAACATGTCGAGGTATTCCGTGGCTATAATTACGAGTGCTACAGATTCACAAATACCAGCAGAGCAGGAACATGTCGAAGTTCTGTGGTGTTGGAATTATGAGCGCTATTAATTTACAAGCACCAGGAGGCCAGGAACATGCCGAAGTTTTTCAGGGCTGGAAATTGAGAACGCTATAGATTCACAAGTACCAGGGGAGCAGAAACATGTTGAGGCATTCCGGGGTCGGAATAACGATCGTTACAGATTCAGAAGTACCAGGAGAGCAGAAACATGTCGAGGTATTCCGTTGCCATAATTATGAGCGCTATTGATTCACAAGTACCAGGAGACCAGGAACAAATTTTTCAGGGCTGGAAATTGAGAACGCTATAGATTTACAAGTACCAAGAGAGCAGAAACATGTCCAGGCATTCCGGGCCTGAATTACGAGCGCTATAGATTCACAAGTACCAGGAGACCAGAAACATGCCGAAGTTTTTTCAGGGCTGGAAACTTCACAAGTATCCGGAGAGCAGAAACATGTCGAGGTATTTTCGGGGCCGGAATTATGAGCGCTAAAGAATCAAAATAACTAGGAGATCAGAAACATGTCATGTTCATGTTTTTTTGGGGCTTTAATTCGACCAAAAACATGTCGTCGTTTTTCCATGCAGGAGTTGAGTGGCTTGGATCAATAGTCCAGGAGAAAAAACATGTCGAAGTACTTTCGAGGCTGGAAATATGAGCGCTAGAAATTCACAAGTACCAGGAGAGCAGAAACATGTCGAAGTATTTTCGGGGCTGAATTTGTGAGTGCCATAGATTCTCGAGTAAGCCAGGGAACAGAAACATGTCAAAATATTTAGGGTAGGTTTTTTTACTGGAAAGAAGATGGCTTTCATTGCAAGCGATTCAAAAGTACCAGGGGACCAAAAACATGTAGTTTTTTCCGTGCAGGAATTATGAGTGGCATGGATCAATAATACCAGGAGAACAAAAACATGTCGGAGTATTTTCGAGGCTGCAAATATGAGCGCTTAAGCTTCACAAGGGTCTACCAGGAGATCACAAACATGTCGAAGTAATTTCGGGGCTGAAATCTTACTTTCAGCGGCACCGCAAAGACTCACAATGTCTAGATACCTGAATCATGACGATGCAATTCCAAGGATGAGACAATGAGGCAAAAAGTTGCGCGGCAGTTCTAAAGTCTACGCAGACGAAGTCGCGGGAGGAAGCTAGTGTACCTATATATAGATATAACCTAATTTTTGGATTTTGATGTTCCAGAGGAGCTACGGGCACGTGTGAGGTGTCTGGGAACGCGTCTCGTCGCGAGCAAGCCCACGGGAACGTTTTCAGAAGTACGTCGGGAAGAAAATTTTTGAAAAGTGGCCAAAAAACCAGTTTTTTGATGGAAAATGAGAAAATTTTTGGATTTCTCTGCGAGCTAGACGGGCGTGCGAGGTGTCCAGAGACGCGTCTCGTCGCGAGCAAGCCCACAGGAACGTTTTCGGAATTACTTCGGGAACAAAAAATTTGAAAGGTGGTCAAAAAATGTGTTTTTTGATGGAAAATCGAAGTTTTCAGCGACCCGGAGGGGTTTCGATTCGCGCGCAGCGCCGGGAAACCTAGGTTAGTGTGGCGAGAACTCGATTCCTCAAAAATGATCGGAATCTAATGATGGGATTGAAAGTTATAGACTTTTGTATGAGATTTGTATGGAAAATTTTAGAAAATGAAAATTTTTGATGTTTCCGTCAAGCTAGACGTGCGTGCGAGGTGTCCAGAAACACGTAATTTCGCGAGCTAGCCCACAGGAACGTTTCCAGCACTACTTTGGGAACAAAATTTTGCAGGGTGGTCAAAAAACCACTTTTTTTGAGTTTTTACAGGAAAACCAAGTTTTCAGCGACCTGGATGGATTTCGATTCGCGCGCAGCGCCGGGAAACCTAGGTAAGTATGGCGAGAACTTGATTCCTGAAAAGAACGGGAATCTAATGACAAATTTGGAAGTTATTGAATTCTGAAGGTGTAAAGTCAAAAGTACAATAGCCCCTTAAGGGAAGTCAAAAATTTTTTGTCAATTGTCAAGGGGGCGCCTAAAAATAATTATCACGCGCGAAAACCGCTTCAAAAACGCAATACAGAGCTCGAAGATATCGCGATTTGTGTTTCGACGATGCTTGCTTAGGTGGTTTTGGCTATATGTACCTATGTATAGATATAACCTAATTTTAAGATTTTGATGTTCCAGAGGAGCTACGGGCACGTGTGAGGTGTCTGGGAACGCGTCTCGTCGCGAGCAAGCCCACGGGAACGTTTTCAGAAGTACGTTGGGAAGAAAATTTTTGAAAAGTGGCCAAAAAACCAGTTTTTTTATGGAAAATGAGAAAATTTTTGGATTTCTCTGCGAGCTAGACGGGCGTGCGAGGTGTCCAGAGACGCGTCTCGTCGCGAGCAAGCCCACAGGAACGTTTTCGGAATTACTTCGGGAACAAAAAATTTGAAAGGTGGTCAAAAAATGTGTTTTTTGATGGAAAATCGAAGTTTTCAGCGACCCGGAGGGGTTTCGATTCGCGCGCAGCGCCGGGAAACCTAGGTTAGTGTGGCGAGAACTCGATTCCTCAAAAATGATCGGAATCTAATGATGGGATTGAAAGTTATAGACTTTTGTATGAGATTTGTATGGAAAATTTTAGAAAATGAAAATTTTTGATGTTTCCGTCAAGCTAGACGTGCGTGCGAGGTGTCCAGAAACACGTAATTTCGCGAGCTAGCCCACAGGAACGTTTCCAGCACTACTTTGGGAACAAAATTTTGCAGGGTGGTCAAAAAACCACTTTTTTTGAGTTTTTACAGGAAAACCAAGTTTTCAGCGACCTGGATGGATTTCGATTCGCGCGCAGCGCCGGGAAACCTAGGTAAGTATGGCGAGAACTTGATTCCTGAAAAGAACGGGAATCTAATGACAAATTTGGAAGTTATTGAATTCTGAAGGTGTAAAGTCAAAAGTACAATAGCCCCTTAAGGGAAGTCAAAAATTTTTTGTCAATTGTCAAGGGGGCGCCTAAAAATAATTATCACGCGCGAAAACCGCTTCAAAAACGCAATACAGAGCTCGAAGATATCGCGATTTGTGTTTCGACGATGCTTGCTTAGGTGGTTTTGGCTATATGTACCTATGTATAGATATAACCTAATTTTAAGATTTTGATGTTCCAGAGGAGCTACGGGCACGTGTGAGGTGTCTGGGAACGCGTCTCGTCGCGAGCAAGCCCACGGGAACGTTTTCAGAAGTACGTTGGGAAGAAAATTTTTGAAAAGTGGCCAAAAAACCAGTTTTTTTATGGAAAATGAGAAAATTTTTGGATTTCTCTGCGAGCTAGACGGGCGTGCGAGGTGTCCAGAGACGCGTCTCGTCGCGAGCAAGCCCACAGGAACGTTTTCGGAATTACTTCGGGAACAAAAAATTTGAAAGGTGGTCAAAAAATGTGTTTTTTGATGGAAAATCGAAGTTTTCAGCGACCCGGAGGGGTTTCGATTCGCGCGCAGCGCCGGGAAACCTAGGTTAGTGTGGCGAGAACTCGATTCCTCAAAAATGATCGGAATCTAATGATGGGATTGAAAGTTATAGACTTTTGTATGAGATTTGTATGGAAAATTTTAGAAAATGAAAATTTTTGATGTTTCCGTCAAGCTAGACGTGCGTGCGAGGTGTCCAGAAACACGTAATTTCGCGAGCTAGCCCACAGGAACGTTTCCAGCACTACTTTGGGAACAAAATTTTGCAGGGTGGTCAAAAAACCACTTTTTTTGAGTTTTTACAGGAAAACCAAGTTTTCAGCGACCTGGATGGATTTCGATTCGCGCGCAGCGCCGGGAAACCTAGGTAAGTATGGCGAGAACTTGATTCCTGAAAAGAACGGGAATCTAATGACAAATTTGGAAGTTATTGAATTCTGAAGGTGTAAAGTCAAAAGTACAATAGCCCCTTAAGGGAAGTCAAAAATTTTTTGTCAATTGTCAAGGGGGCGCCTAAAAATAATTATCACGCGCGAAAACCGCTTCAAAAACGCAATACAGAGCTCGAAGATATCGCGATTTGTGTTTCGACGATGCTTGCTTAGGTGGTTTTGGCTATATGTACCTATGTATAGATATAACCTAATTTTAAGATTTTGATGTTCCAGAGGAGCTACGGGCACGTGTGAGGTGTCTGGGAACGCGTCTCGTCGCGAGCAAGCCCACGGGAACGTTTTCAGAAGTACGTTGGGAAGAAAATTTTTGAAAAGTGGCCAAAAAACCAGTTTTTTTATGGAAAATGAGAAAATTTTTGGATTTCTCTGCGAGCTAGACGGGCGTGCGAGGTGTCCAGAGACGCGTCTCGTCGCGAGCAAGCCCACAGGAACGTTTTCGGAATTACTTCGGGAACAAAAAATTTGAAAGGTGGTCAAAAAATGTGTTTTTTGATGGAAAATCGAAGTTTTCAGCGACCCGGAGGGGTTTCGATTCGCGCGCAGCGCCGGGAAACCTAGGTTAGTGTGGCGAGAACTCGATTCCTCAAAAATGATCGGAATCTAATGATGGGATTGAAAGTTATAGACTTTTGTATGAGATTTGTATGGAAAATTTTAGAAAATGAAAATTTTTGATGTTTCCGTCAAGCTAGACGTGCGTGCGAGGTGTCCAGAAACACGTAATTTCGCGAGCTAGCCCACAGGAACGTTTCCAGCACTACTTTGGGAACAAAATTTTGCAGGGTGGTCAAAAAACCACTTTTTTTGAGTTTTTACAGGAAAACCAAGTTTTCAGCGACCTGGATGGATTTCGATTCGCGCGCAGCGCCGGGAAACCTAGGTAAATATGGCGAGAACCTGATTCCTGAAAAGAACCGGAATCTAATCACAAATTTTGAAGTTATTGAATTCTGAAGGTGCAAAGTCAAAAGTACAGGAACCCCTTAAGGGAAGTCAAAAATTTTTTGTCAATAGGCAAGCGGACGCCTAAAAATAATGTTCACGCGCGAAAACCGCTTCAAAATCGCAATACAGAGCTCGAAGATATCGCGATTTGTGTTTCGACGATGCTTGCTTAGGTGGTTTTGGCTATATGTACCTATATATAGATATAACCTAATTTTTGGATTTTGATGTTCCAGAGGAGCTACGGGCACGTGTGAGGTGTCTGGGAACGCGTCTCGTCGCGAGCAAGCCCACGGGAACGTTTTCAGAAGTACGTCGGGAAGAAAATTTTTGAAAAGTGGCCAAAAAACCAGTTTTTTGATGGAAAATGAGAAAATTTTTGGATTTCTCTGCGAGCTAGACGGGCGTGCGAGGTGTCCAGAGACGCGTCTCGTCGCGAGCAAGCCCACAGGAACGTTTTCGGAATTACTTCGGGAACAAAAAATTTGAAAGGTGGTCAAAAAATGTGTTTTTTGATGGAAAATCGAAGTTTTCAGCGACCCGGAGGGGTTTCGATTCGCGCGCAGCGCCGGGAAACCTAGGTTAGTGTGGCGAGAACTCGATTCCTCAAAAATGATCGGAATCTAATGATGGGATTGAAAGTTATAGACTTTTGTATGAGATTTGTATGGAAAATTTTAGAAAATGAAAATTTTTGATGTTTCCGTCAAGCTAGACGTGCGTGCGAGGTGTCCAGAAACACGTAATTTCGCGAGCTAGCCCACAGGAACGTTTCCAGCACTACTTTGGGAACAAAATTTTGCAGGGTGGTCAAAAAACCACTTTTTTTGAGTTTTTACAGGAAAACCAAGTTTTCAGCGACCTGGATGGATTTCGATTCGCGCGCAGCGCCGGGAAACCTAGGTAAGTATGGCGAGAACTTGATTCCTGAAAAGAACGGGAATCTAATGACAAATTTGGAAGTTATTGAATTCTGAAGGTGTAAAGTCAAAAGTACAATAGCCCCTTAAGGGAAGTCAAAAATTTTTTGTCAATTGTCAAGGGGGCGCCTAAAAATAATTATCACGCGCGAAAACCGCTTCAAAAACGCAATACAGAGCTCGAAGATATCGCGATTTGTGTTTCGACGATGCTTGCTTAGGTGGTTTTGGCTATATGTACCTATGTATAGATATAACCTAATTTTAAGATTTTGATGTTCCAGAGGAGCTACGGGCACGTGTGAGGTGTCTGGGAACGCGTCTCGTCGCGAGCAAGCCCACGGGAACGTTTTCAGAAGTACGTTGGGAAGAAAATTTTTGAAAAGTGGCCAAAAAACCAGTTTTTTTATGGAAAATGAGAAAATTTTTGGATTTCTCTGCGAGCTAGACGGGCGTGCGAGGTGTCCAGAGACGCGTCTCGTCGCGAGCAAGCCCACAGGAACGTTTTCGGAATTACTTCGGGAACAAAAAATTTGAAAGGTGGTCAAAAAATGTGTTTTTTGATGGAAAATCGAAGTTTTCAGCGACCCGGAGGGGTTTCGATTCGCGCGCAGCGCCGGGAAACCTAGGTTAGTGTGGCGAGAACTCGATTCCTCAAAAATGATCGGAATCTAATGATGGGATTGAAAGTTATAGACTTTTGTATGAGATTTGTATGGAAAATTTTAGAAAATGAAAATTTTTGATGTTTCCGTCAAGCTAGACGTGCGTGCGAGGTGTCCAGAAACACGTAATTTCGCGAGCTAGCCCACAGGAACGTTTCCAGCACTACTTTGGGAACAAAATTTTGCAGGGTGGTCAAAAAACCACTTTTTTTGAGTTTTTACAGGAAAACCAAGTTTTCAGCGACCTGGATGGATTTCGATTCGCGCGCAGCGCCGGGAAACCTAGGTAAGTATGGCGAGAACTTGATTCCTGAAAAGAACGGGAATCTAATGACAAATTTGGAAGTTATTGAATTCTGAAGGTGTAAAGTCAAAAGTACAATAGCCCCTTAAGGGAAGTCAAAAATTTTTTGTCAATTGTCAAGGGGGCGCCTAAAAATAATTATCACGCGCGAAAACCGCTTCAAAAACGCAATACAGAGCTCGAAGATATCGCGATTTGTGTTTCGACGATGCTTGCTTTTTTTTTTTTTTTTTTTTTTTTTTTAGGGATGGGAAATCATCCAATGACTCCTCCTGCTCTGGGTGTAGCGGGAGGGAGTGTCAGACTTCTACTGACTAAAACCCATCCATGTTCCTTCATTGCCCTTTGTGTTCCGGAGCCACGGTGTCTCTTGCGAATAATCCCGCGACTCCGGCAGGCGTCGGCCCTTTCGGGCCCCTCTGTGTTGCTGACTCTCTTTGAGGCGCGCGTGGAACACTAACGCGCCGTCGACACGGCCTGTCTAGATGGACGGACGGCGAGCCACCCATAGCTCGCCGTCCACAGGCCCGCGCCTACGGTGGCCGGAGGTCACCAGGTGGCCCCCGACGCCCGCGGCGTCCACCACGGCGGCCGGGACGAGAGGGTCTCCTCTCCCGCTCCGCCACCTCCTTCGCTAGCATGACTGCTTCGCAGAAGGAGGCAACGGCGTCCCATTCCGTCTCGCTCCGGACCATGGCTTGGACCAGGGCCGGACGCGAGAGGTCGCCGCCAATCGCCGTTTCGAGGACACGGCGGTGCGCCGCCCAAGCGGGGCACACCTGCACAGTGTGCTCTACCGTGTCCTCCGGTCGATCCTCGCAGTGGTGACACCCGGGCGTTTCCTCCCGCCGAATTCGGTGCAGGAACCTCCCGAAACATCCATGTCCGGTGAGGACCTGCGTCAGGCGGAAGGTGAGGACGCCGTGGCGCCTCTCAAGCCACTCCTCAAAGAGGGGACTTATCGCCGCTATTGTGGCGTGCCCTGCGCTGGGTTGCGATAGTCGTCGTCTCCATGACGCCATGAGATCGCGCCGGAAGTCCGTCCGCTGCGCGACAATTTGCCGTGTCAGCGGAGTCTCCCCCCGGCTTAGTACCTCCGCGCGCCAATCATGCAGGCGCGCGAGGACCACCGCCTCCAGATCCCATGGCGGCAATCCGGCAAGGAGACCCGCCGCTTCGCGCGAGATCGTGCGGTACCCTCTGGTCATCCTGAGGGCCACCACCTTTTGGGGCGCGTTCAAGTGGTTCGCAGCACGCTGCCTCAATGAACGCGCCCACACCGGGGCCCCGTAAAGGGCCATGGACCGCACGACCCCCGCGTATAGCCTACGGCAGGAGGCGTTCGGTCCCCCCAGGTTGGGCAGGAGCCGCCTGAAAGCAGCCCCGGCCCGCTCCAGTTTGGGGACCAAACGTCGGAAATGCTCCACGAAGTTCCATCGGCTGTCTAGGACGAGCCCCAGGTATTTCAGCGTCGATTCGACGCCGATGGAAACCCCTCCTACCGTCAGCAAGGATCCCGACGGTGGCGCAATGCCTCGGCCATGAAAACACATGGCTTCGGACTTGTGCAGCGCCACCTCGAGACCCAGTTGCCGGATCCTCTCTACGACTATCGCAACCCCGCGTGTCATTACGTCGGCCGCCTCCGCGTACGACCCCCCTTGTGCCAGCACCAGCGTGTCGTCAGCGTAACAAATGACGTTGACGCCGCTAGGGAGGTCGGCTCGCAGCACCCAGTCGTAACCGATGTTCCACAGGGGCGGCCCCAGAACCGAACCCTGTGGGACACCGCACGACATCTCTCGCCGGTTCCACTCACCGCTGTGACTTGGGTAGATTACTGCCCGGTCGGACAGGTAGTCCCCGACCACACGACGAAGGTAGGTCGGCACCCGATGATACCGGAGTGCCTCCCCAATGCAGCTCCAGGGCATGGTGTTGAAGGCGTTGGCGATGTCAAGAGACACCGCCAAGACAACACCACCCCGGGAGACCGCATCCCCCGTCGTGAGGGCTCTGACGCGCATGACGGCGTCCACCGTAGAGCGCCCCTTGCGGAAACCGAACTGGTTGTCCGCAAGATCCGGCCCCGTTCCCGCTAGGTGCCCGGCGAGGCGGTTCGCAATGACTCTCTCGAAGAGCTTGCCCACCTCGTCGAGCAACACCACGGGCCGGAATGCGGACGGAGAGTCCGCAGGGCGCCCAGGCTTCGGGATGAGTACCAGCTTCCCGGTCCTCCAAGAAAGCGGGAACTGGCCTCTCTCCAAGCATGCGCTAAAGAGCCCCTCCAGTCGAGGCCCGAGAGCCTCCAATGCCAGGGCCCAGGCTTTGCCAGGCAAGCCGTCGGGCCCTGGGGCGGTATTCTTGGCCTTGAGCCTCCGTACCGCCGCTCTCAGGTCTACCCCAGTCACAGCAGGGATGTCGTCGTCGTCCTCTTGGTCCTCTTCCGGCACCGCAGGCGGCGGAGCCATAGGCGGGGGAGGATGTTCCCCTCGCGCAGGGAACAGAGCGCTCACCGCGTCCTCCACGAGCTGAGGCCGGAGACTCTGCGTCAGTGGGGGGGCCCAGGTGCGGAGCTTGTTCCGCACCATGAGGTAGGGGCGCCCCCACGGATCTCTGTCGAGAGTCGCCAGCATTTCCTCGCGGGCCAGATCTCTAGCCCGCAGGACAGCGTCGCGGAGAGCGGTCTTCGCGGCTCTGTATCCCTCGTATAGCTCCGCCTCGATGGCGTCCGCATCCGGAGGACGGATGCGGCGCCTGCGATGCCTGGCGTACCGGCGGCGCGCAGAAATGCACGCCTCGCGCAGAGACGCTAGCTCTCGCGACCACCAGTACACCTGGCGCCGGGCTCTTCCTGGCCGGACTCGGGGCATTGCCACATCACAAATGTCGGACATGGCCTCCTGGAACCACCCTGCCTCACTGTTGACGTCGGCAGGCCTGTCCGGTGATGTCACCCAGGCCTGCACGATCGAGGCTTCCAGGAGGAGCTCCCGGTCCAGCTGCTTCAGAGCCCAACGCGGACCAATCGGAGTCTGTACGACCGGCGCGCTTGAGGTCTGGGTGGAGACGTCAAACCGGATATACCGGTGATCGGAATAGGTCTCCACCTCCTCCATGACACGCCAGTCAATGACCCGCGGTGACAGAGCGGGACTGGCGAACGAGATGTCCACCACCGACTCGCCCCGCATCCGCACGCACGTGGGGACAGAACCCCGATTGAGGACGACTAGGCCTGTCTCCAGAGCCCAGTCTTCTACCATCCTTCCCCGCACGTCTGTCAGACGAGAACCCCAAGCCAAGTTCTTGGCGTTGAAGTCCCCGAGGACAAGCACGGGTAGGGAATAGTGTCCGACGACGACACCCAACTCTACCAGAGAGTTGTGGAACTCGGCGAGAGTTCGGCTCGGGGAGAAGTAGACGCCTACCACGACGATTTCCCCGAACCGTGCTGCTACGCACCCCTGTCCCCTCCTGACATTTTCAAGGGACGGGGTACCGGCGGCGGCCGACGATATGATGGTCACTGAGCCGTTTAGGTCCGCAACCCAGTCATCCCTGGGTGGGACAAAATACGGCTCAGAGACCACCGCAATGTTGATCGACCACTGCGCCATGCTCTGCATCAGCAAGTGCTGAGCGCAGGCGCAGTGGTTGATATTCGCCTGGAGGAAGCTGAGAGGGGCCGTTACTGGCATTCCATTTCAGCTTCCTCCTGCGAGGGCCCCTCTGTGGCGGCAATAGCGGCAGTGGCGGCGGTTGCGACCGCGGCGGTTGCGGCTACGGCGGTTGCGGCTGCGGCGGTTGCGGCTGCGGCAGTTACGGCTGCTGCGGCGGAGACGGTGGCAGTGGCGGTGGAGGGCCTCCCCCTAGCTCCGGATCTGGCTTTGGTGGGCGGAGCGCAGGCCTTGCTCCCAGCCCGGTGATCGCCCGACTTGCCCGCCGACGCACATGCGACGCAGTGCGGCTTGGCGGAGCAAGCTACGGCCACGTGACCGGGCTGACCGCAGCGGAAACAGAGGCCGCTGTGATCGACCTCCGAGGCGCACTTGACTGACACGTGGTGCCCCACGTGGCAGCGATAGCACCTCAGAGGCCTGGGTTCCAGCAGCTTGACTTGCGCTGACACCCAGCCCACTAGTAGCCTACGGCCCTCCACAATAGTTTTGGCCGCCGTCACAGGGCAGCAAACCGTTACTGTTCGCATGCCCGAGAGGTCCGGACGTATGGCGCCTGCCTTGACTTGTTCGGCAGGACACCTTCCGGACCTGGCGACGGCGGCCACGACCTCCTCCTCCGTGACCGAGTCGTCCAGACCCAGGATGCGCAGATCTGCGCACCTAACGGGCCTGGACACTCGGGCCTCGTCCGCGTTAAGGGACGCTCTTAGCCTTTCGGCCAGAGCGTCAGCGGACGAGCCGCTGGTCTCCCCAGGGATCTCCAACATCCGCGCTCCAGTCGCAGTGACTTTAAGCCGGAGGCCCCCGGTGATCCCGAGCTCACGGAGATCCACCGTCTCCTTCGCCTTCGCCAGCAGGTCGCGGTAGGACACGCCCCTCTTTTCCGCTTCCGGCTGTAGCGTTATGACTACAGCGGCGGTCTTCGGGGCGCGGAGCCTAGCCGCGATCTTACGCTCTCTAAACTGGCGCTGCCGCTCCTGATCTTGGGCCTTTTTGGCCGCCTTCCGCCTCTTCTTCTGCTCCCCGGCCACGTGCCATCCGGCTTCAGCCGGGGGGGGTGTAGGGAGCTGTGCGGGTTGGGAGGGCGGTGGTGGCGGCGGCTGCCGCGGTTGACGTGCTGCAGGCGGAGGCCCATTTGCTGCAGGCTCCGCCACTGGCAGCGCCCTCGCTTTGCCCTTCTTCGTCTTCTTCCCCTTCCCTTTCCCCTCGGCTTGCGCGTTGGCAGGCGCTGGCGCCTGCTTTGCCAGAGCTGGCTTTGCTGGGGGGGTGGGGTGCGACGGCCGACTGGATGGCCCCGGTCCGGATGCGGCAGCCGCAGCAGCCGCATATGACACCGTCCCCGGGCCCGAAGCCACCTTATTTCCACCAAGGGGGGGCCGCAGGACTATACCTTCCAGCACGGAGAACCGCCGCTGGAAGGCGGCGAGCTCCGTCCGAACCAGTGCCAGGACCTGGTTGTCCTCTGGCTCGGGCCGGCTTGGTTGTTGCTGCTGTTGCTGCCGCTGCAGTCCCGCCTGGGGTTGTTCCGCCTGGGTAGCCCCGCGACAGTCGGTCGCCCGCATGCTGGCCAGGTCCGCTCGGAGCTTCTCATTCTCTTTTTGGAGAAGCTCCATGGCGGCCGTCAGTCGGGCTACATCCGCCCGCAGACTGGCCATCTCCCCCCCATTGTGCGAAGCACGGAAGTTGGCCTCCGCTGCCGCCATAATCGAAGCAGAAGCCGCAGGCATGGCCTTCAGCCTTGTGGACGGCTTCTGCTTGTGGGCGACCTGCTTCAGCGCGGCCTCCACCTCCTTCGCAAACCTGGCCTCACGCTCCGCCTCGGAGCCGCCAGGTGCTTCCTCCTCATCGCCCGTCCCGCACGCTCTCGTGCCCGGGTGGCGTCCCTCCTCGGCCAGCCTGGCCGACCTCTCGCAGGCCGAAGGCCCCCTCCCTTTCCCGCGAATCCCGCCACGCTTGTTGGTGGGGATCTTCCGCGCCGAGGCCGAGGCCTCCTCCTCTCCGGATGACGACTCTCTGTCGCCATCCCGCCTGGGCCGCTTGCGGAAGAACTTGCTGATCTCCGCAAGTGACCCGGCCCTCTCGCGCCGGGAGCTCTCTGAGCCTCCCGCGCCTCTCCCGTTTCCGCTGGATGCAGCGTCGGACTCCGACCGCTCATCACACTTTGTGCCGTTACCGGCGATTTGGGTTTTTTGGTTCAATTCCATTTTGTTCCCACGAGTAATAGGTAAATAAAAGTCCATCCTGGCAGGGACCGTGTACCAGGATAAGCAGAATAAATTGCTTTACTCGCCAGAGAGGGCTGCAGGTATCTCTGGCGAGGGAAGCACTAGAGACTGATAATACCCGTCAGCCATTCGTCCCTTCGCGGTGCTCCCGCCACTTGGGATTCGGGGTATTTTTTATAGAGGTTTACGTCCTCGTGGTCCAGGCAGTTAAGCCAAGACCGTCGGTCCTATGAGTGCTGCGAGACATGACCACAGTCTGCACTTCGATAGGGTTACGATATCAGCGGTGACAGAGAAGGACCCACCAACTCTGTCTGCTCGGAGGCAGGGTAAGTGCACACCGAGCCCGCTCTTGCTCCTCTGCTATGCCCTCTGCTACACAGAGGGTCACGCAAAGGAACGCCCCGTCGGTCCATCCAGTGGACCCCACCCGTGTCAGAAAATTAGCCGCAACAGTAACCCTCCCCGAAGCATAAGAGGAGATTCTCATTTCCCCTCATTCCCCGGAGAAAGTTACTGTTGCGCCCAGGGTGCACCGGCCCAGCAACTGCTCTTCCCTCCAGACGGATCGAAAGGGACCAGCAGCCGCCAAGCACGCGTGGAGGACTTCTGACTTCGCACCCCATCGACGATGCTTGCTTAGGTGGTTTTGGCTATATGTACCTATATATAGATATAACCTAATTTTTGGATTTTGATGTTCCAGAGGAGCTACGGGCACGTGTGAGGTGTCTGGGAACGCGTCTCGTCGCGAGCAAGCCCACGGGAACGTTTTCAGAAGTACGTCGGGAAGAAAATTTTTGAAAAGTGGCCAAAAAACCAGTTTTTTGATGGAAAATGAGAAAATTTTTGGATTTCTCTGCGAGCTAGACGGGCGTGCGAGGTGTCCAGAGACGCGTCTCGTCGCGAGCAAGCCCACAGGAACGTTTTCGGAATTACTTCGGGAACAAAAAATTTGAAAGGTGGTCAAAAAATGTGTTTTTTGATGGAAAATCGAAGTTTTCAGCGACCCGGAGGGGTTTCGATTCGCGCGCAGCGCCGGGAAACCTAGGTTAGTGTGGCGAGAACTCGATTCCTCAAAAATGATCGGAATCTAATGATGGGATTGAAAGTTATAGACTTTTGTATGAGATTTGTATGGAAAATTTTAGAAAATGAAAATTTTTGATGTTTCCGTCAAGCTAGACGTGCGTGCGAGGTGTCCAGAAACACGTAATTTCGCGAGCTAGCCCACAGGAACGTTTCCAGCACTACTTTGGGAACAAAATTTTGCAGGGTGGTCAAAAAACCACTTTTTTTGAGTTTTTACAGGAAAACCAAGTTTTCAGCGACCTGGATGGATTTCGATTCGCGCGCAGCGCCGGGAAACCTAGGTAAGTATGGCGAGAACTTGATTCCTGAAAAGAACGGGAATCTAATGACAAATTTGGAAGTTATTGAATTCTGAAGGTGTAAAGTCAAAAGTACAATAGCCCCTTAAGGGAAGTCAAAAATTTTTTGTCAATTGTCAAGGGGGCGCCTAAAAATAATTATCACGCGCGAAAACCGCTTCAAAAACGCAATACAGAGCTCGAAGATATCGCGATTTGTGTTTCGACGATGCTTGCTTAGGTGGTTTTGGCTATATGTACCTATGTATAGATATAACCTAATTTTAAGATTTTGATGTTCCAGAGGAGCTACGGGCACGTGTGAGGTGTCTGGGAACGCGTCTCGTCGCGAGCAAGCCCACGGGAACGTTTTCAGAAGTACGTTGGGAAGAAAATTTTTGAAAAGTGGCCAAAAAACCAGTTTTTTTATGGAAAATGAGAAAATTTTTGGATTTCTCTGCGAGCTAGACGGGCGTGCGAGGTGTCCAGAGACGCGTCTCGTCGCGAGCAAGCCCACAGGAACGTTTTCGGAATTACTTCGGGAACAAAAAATTTGAAAGGTGGTCAAAAAATGTGTTTTTTGATGGAAAATCGAAGTTTTCAGCGACCCGGAGGGGTTTCGATTCGCGCGCAGCGCCGGGAAACCTAGGTTAGTGTGGCGAGAACTCGATTCCTCAAAAATGATCGGAATCTAATGATGGGATTGAAAGTTATAGACTTTTGTATGAGATTTGTATGGAAAATTTTAGAAAATGAAAATTTTTGATGTTTCCGTCAAGCTAGACGTGCGTGCGAGGTGTCCAGAAACACGTAATTTCGCGAGCTAGCCCACAGGAACGTTTCCAGCACTACTTTGGGAACAAAATTTTGCAGGGTGGTCAAAAAACCACTTTTTTTGAGTTTTTACAGGAAAACCAAGTTTTCAGCGACCTGGATGGATTTCGATTCGCGCGCAGCGCCGGGAAACCTAGGTAAATATGGCGAGAACCTGATTCCTGAAAAGAACCGGAATCTAATCACAAATTTTGAAGTTATTGAATTCTGAAGGTGCAAAGTCAAAAGTACAGGAACCCCTTAAGGGAAGTCAAAAATTTTTTGTCAATAGGCAAGCGGACGCCTAAAAATAATGTTCACGCGCGAAAACCGCTTCAAAATCGCAATACAGAGCTCGAAGATATCGCGATTTGTGTTTCGACGATGCTTGCTTAGGTGGTTTTGGCTATATGTACCTATATATAGATATAACCTAATTTTTGGATTTTGATGTTCCAGAGGAGCTACGGGCACGTGTGAGGTGTCTGGGAACGCGTCTCGTCGCGAGCAAGCCCACGGGAACGTTTTCAGAAGTACGTCGGGAAGAAAATTTTTGAAAAGTGGCCAAAAAACCAGTTTTTTGATGGAAAATGAGAAAATTTTTGGATTTCTCTGCGAGCTAGACGGGCGTGCGAGGTGTCCAGAGACGCGTCTCGTCGCGAGCAAGCCCACAGGAACGTTTTCGGAATTACTTCGGGAACAAAAAATTTGAAAGGTGGTCAAAAAATGTGTTTTTTGATGGAAAATCGAAGTTTTCAGCGACCCGGAGGGGTTTCGATTCGCGCGCAGCGCCGGGAAACCTAGGTTAGTGTGGCGAGAACTCGATTCCTCAAAAATGATCGGAATCTAATGATGGGATTGAAAGTTATAGACTTTTGTATGAGATTTGTATGGAAAATTTTAGAAAATGAAAATTTTTGATGTTTCCGTCAAGCTAGACGTGCGTGCGAGGTGTCCAGAAACACGTAATTTCGCGAGCTAGCCCACAGGAACGTTTCCAGCACTACTTTGGGAACAAAATTTTGCAGGGTGGTCAAAAAACCACTTTTTTTGAGTTTTTACAGGAAAACCAAGTTTTCAGCGACCTGGATGGATTTCGATTCGCGCGCAGCGCCGGGAAACCTAGGTAAGTATGGCGAGAACTTGATTCCTGAAAAGAACGGGAATCTAATGACAAATTTGGAAGTTATTGAATTCTGAAGGTGTAAAGTCAAAAGTACAATAGCCCCTTAAGGGAAGTCAAAAATTTTTTGTCAATTGTCAAGGGGGCGCCTAAAAATAATTATCACGCGCGAAAACCGCTTCAAAAACGCAATACAGAGCTCGAAGATATCGCGATTTGTGTTTCGACGATGCTTGCTTAGGTGGTTTTGGCTATATGTACCTATGTATAGATATAACCTAATTTTAAGATTTTGATGTTCCAGAAGAGCTACGGGCACGTGTGAGGTGTCTGGGAACGCGTCTCGTCGCGAGCAAGCCCACGGGAACGTTTTCAGAAGTACGTCGGGAAGAAAATTTTTGAAAAGTGGCCAAAAAACCAGTTTTTTGATGGAAAATGAGAAAATTTTTGGATTTCTCTGCGAGCTAGACGGGCGTGCGAGGTGTCCAGAGACGCGTCTCGTCGCGAGCAAGCCCACAGGAACGTTTTCGGAATTACTTCGGGAACAAAAAATTTGAAAGGTGGTCAAAAAATGTGTTTTTTGATGGAAAATCGAAGTTTTCAGCGACCCGGAGGGGTTTCGATTCGCGCGCAGCGCCGGGAAACCTAGGTTAGTGTGGCGAGAACTCGATTCCTCAAAAATGATCGGAATCTAATGATGGGATTGAAAGTTATAGACTTTTGTATGAGATTTGTATGGAAAATTTTAGAAAATGAAAATTTTTGATGTTTCCGTCAAGCTAGACGTGCGTGCGAGGTGTCCAGAAACACGTAATTTCGCGAGCTAGCCCACAGGAACGTTTCCAGCACTACTTTGGGAACAAAATTTTGCAGGGTGGTCAAAAAACCACTTTTTTTGAGTTTTTACAGGAAAACCAAGTTTTCAGCGACCTGGATGGATTTCGATTCGCGCGCAGCGCCGGGAAACCTAGGTCAGTATGGCGAGAACTTGATTCCTGAAAAGAACGGGAATCTAATGACAAATTTGGAAGTTATTGAATTCTGAAGGTGTAAAGTCAAAAGTACAATAGCCCCTTAAGGGAAGTCAAAATTTTTTTGTCAATTGTCAAGGGGGCGCCTAAAAATAATGTTCACGCGCGAAAACCGCTTCAAAAACGCAATACAGAGCTCGAAGATATCGCGATTTGTGTTTCGACGATGCTTGCTTAGGTGGTTTTGGCTATATGTACCTATGTATAGATATAACCTAATTTTAAGATTTTGATGTTCCAGAGGAGCTACGGGCACGTGTGAGGTGTCTGGGAACGCGTCTCGTCGCGAGCAAGCCCACGGGAACGTTTTCAGAAGTACGTTGGGAAGAAAATTTTTGAAAAGTGGCCAAAAAACCAGTTTTTTTATGGAAAATCTGAAAATTTTTGGATTTCTCTGCGAGCTAGACGGGCGTGCGAGGTGTCCAGAGACGCGTCTCGTCGCGAGCAAGCCCACAGGAACGTTTTCGGAATTACTTCGGGAACAAAAAATTTGAAAGGTGGTCAAAAAATGTGTTTTTTGATGGAAAATCGAAGTTTTCAGCGACCCGGAGGGGTTTCGATTCGCGCGCAGCGCCGGGAAACCTAGGTTAGTGTGGCGAGAACTCGATTCCTCAAAAATGATCGGAATCTAATGATGGGATTGAAAGTTATAGACTTTTGTATGAGATTTGTATGGAAAATTTTAGAAAATGAAAATTTTTGATGTTTCCGTCAAGCTAGACGTGCGTGCGAGGTGTCCAGAAACACGTAATTTCGCGAGCTAGCCCACAGGAACGTTTCCAGCACTACTTTGGGAACAAAATTTTGCAGGGTGGTCAAAAAACCACTTTTTTTGAGTTTTTACAGGAAAACCAAGTTTTCAGCGACCTGGATGGATTTCGATTCGCGCGCAGCGCCGGGAAACCTAGGTAAGTATGGCGAGAACTTGATTCCTGAAAAGAACGGGAATCTAATGACAAATTTGGAAGTTATTGAATTCTGAAAGTGTAAAGTCAAAAGTACAGGAACCCCTTAAGGGAAGTCAAAAATTTTTTTTTTTTTTTTTTTGTCAGTTGGCAAGCGGACGCCTAAAAATAATGTTCACGCGCGAAAACCGCTTCAAAAACGCAATACAGAGCTCGAAGATATCGCCGGATCGGGAGGGAGGAGACACCGGCGTGTCACGACTGCGGCGCGGCGGAGGACACGGCGCAGCACACACTGGAGGTGTGCCCAGCTTGGTCCGAGCCGCGTCGCAGTCTCACTGCGGAGATCGGACAGGACCTCTCCCTTCCCAGCGTGGTCAGATGCATGCTGGGGAGTGAGGAGTCCTGGGCCGCGGTCGCCTCCTTTTGCGAGGATGTCATCTCGCAGAAGGAGGCGGCGGAGCGCGCGCGGGAGGACGACCCTCTCGCTGCGCCGCTCCGCAGACGAAGGCGAGGTCGGAGAAGACGCCCTCTTCTCCCTCCTCGCGGTGGTGATGGGCGGGTGACAGGCGCGGGGGCGCCTCCGCCTGCATTGCACGCATCACCACCATCGTCGGAGGTTCCCGGCCCTCCCCCGACGGGGGGGGCGTGAAGGGCCCGCCGTGAAGGCGGGCGGTCGTCGGAGGTGGACTGGACGTAAAGGCTACGCCGATCTCCCAGTCCACCCCCCCCCCCCCCACTATGACGTTGCGGGAATTTCGTTGCTGGGTTGTTTTAGTGGGTATACCGGGCTTGCCCGGGGAGTCCCACATACCCCTCCCACTCCCCCGAGTGAGAGGGTATGCGTAATGCATTTTTTCCCAGCTGAAACAAAAAAAAAAAAAAAAAAAAAAAAAAAAAAAAAAAAAAAAAAGGTTAGGTTAGGTTAGGTTAGGTTAGGTTAGGTTAGGTTAGGTTAGGTTAGGTTAGGTTAGGTTAGGTTAGGTTAGGTTAGGTTAGGTTAGGTTAGGTTAGGTTAGGTTAGGTTAGGTTAGGTTAGGTTAGGTTAGGTTAGGTTAGGTTAGGTTAGGTTAGGTTAGGTTAGGTTAGGTTAGGTTAGGTTAGGTTAGGTTAGGTTAGGTTAGGTTAGGTTAGGTTAGGTTAGGTTAGGTTAGGTTAGGTTAGGTTAGGTTAGGTTAGGTTAGGTTAGGTTAGGTTAGGTTAGGTTAGGTTAGGTTAGGTTAGGTTAGGTTAGGTTAGGTTAGGTTAGGTTAGGTTAGGTTAGGTTAGGTTAGGTTAGGTTAGGTTAGGTTAGGTTAGGTTAGGTTAGGTTAGGTTAGGTTTTTTTTTTTTTTTTTTTTATAAATTTGGCAGGAGTGGGAAATCCTCATGGACGAATCGGCCGCCCACTCTGTGAGACGACCGAGACAGTGCCGGACTCTTACCGGCTAAAACCCACTCCTGCCTTCTGAGTGTCCCCTGACATGGTCAGAGACCTTGTGGGCATGTTTGTATATTTATTTTCTCTTAGTAATTATTTTAAATTTGAAACAAGTGTATATTAAAATTTATTTATCTACTTTACATTAAATTTGACTATTTATAAAATTCTAATTAAAATCCCTGGTTACTATGCTTATCGCGTTATATTATTAATTTCATATAAGGAAAGCATAGTTTATACTACTCTGTTTCTTCTAATAACTTTGTATGCAACTTTTACGCAGAACTCCAGTAGTTTTTCTCTTGTTTTACTCTTTTCCAGTAGTTCGCTGACATTTTTGCTGTTGACTTCCGTTTCCAGCTCCTGCTCCAGGTCACGTCTCTCCCTTTCAAAAACTGGACACTGGAACAGAACATGCGGGACCGATTCAGGCACGTCCGGCTCACAGATGCACGATGGGTTCTCCTTACACTTGAAGCGGTGCAAGTATTCGGAGAACCCACCGTGCCCCGTCATAATTTGTGTGATGACCCCAGTCGGTTTCACCTGCTTGACGACTTTGAAGGCCTCTATGGCGTCCGGGAGGAACAACTTCGTCACTGAGGCGGTCACGCCTTCCTTATACCGCCGATTCCATTCGTCAAGCGACCCCATACGGATCTGCCGCTTGACGAATGATACCGGGCAGCGGTCGTAGTCGGGCCTTCTTTTGCTTCGCAGTGCAGCTTCCTTTGCGAGGTGGTCTGCTCGCTCATTCCCCTCCAGTCCAGCGTGTGCCTTTATCCAGAACAAAGAGACATCTTTGCCCTGGGATAAAGCCACGTTGAGGTTCGCTCTTGCCTCCACTGCCAGGGCGTGGAGGGAACCTTGGTTTGTGACTGTCTGCAGTGCGGCCATTGAGTCACTGTAGATACCGAAGGTTCCCTCTTTTCGCTGCAGTACTTGGCGTGTTGCTACGCATATGGCTAGGAGTTCCGCCTGGTAGACCGTACAGCACGTCGGCAAGCTAAGCTTGACGGACTTGATCTCGGCTTCCCTGTCCCACAGGGACAGTGCTGCTCCGACCTTGCCGTCAATCTTGCTGCCGTCGGTAAAGAACCGTAAGTCCTGGCTGTTGTGGGACTCCACAAGTGACTGGTCCACCAAGCTCACGAACTCCAGAGCCATATGTTTCGCCGGGTGCGGAGTCTCCACAAATGCTACCACACGCTCCACCTCCCGGTCCGCCAGCGATGACTGGGGCACCCCCCTCTTTGCCTCGTACAGTGCGGCTGCTTCCTGTATTCGGAGGTCAAGTGGGAGTATCCCAGCCAGCACTAGCGCAGAGTTAAGCGAGACAGTGCGGTAGGATTTGCAGAGTTTTTGAGCGAACCCCCGCTGGACTGAATTAAGGATTTTCTGGATTCCGACCTTCCTTGCTGCTGGCGCCCATGCGCTGGCTGCATAGAGAATCACCGGCTCGACCGCCGCGGTGTAAATGCTACGTATGACCTCTGGATGTAGACCCCAGCTCACCCTAGCTGCTCTTGACAATTGCTTGTAGAAATCAAGAGCCTTCTTACAAACATTTGCAGCGTGGGTGTTGAAAGTGAGCTTGTGGTCCACAGTGAGCCCCAGTATTTTTATTTCGTTTGACATGCCAATGTCGACCCCGCCCATGGTCAGGAGTGGGACATCATACTTCAGCTTCCTAGTCACAAGCATGGCACAGGTTTTGTGCGGCGCGAACTTTAGCTTATTTCTGATGCCCCACCTCCGAACATACTCGAGGGCGGCATTGGCCTGTCTTTGGACCTCTAGTGCTGTATCCCCGTCGAAGGTGAGCACCACGTCATCGGCAAACGCCTGGCAGTGGTCGCCTCGTTCCTCGAGCCCCTTCAACAGAGGATCCAGCACCAGATTCCACAGGATCGGACCTCCGATCGACCCCTGTACACACCCTTTAGTCGTTCTTCTCTGGCACTCGGCTCCGGCGTACCTGACCCGGACGCTTCTTTCGTTCAGGTAGCTGTCTAGCATCCGTCTGATATTCACCGGGCAATTTTCCTCAGCCAGTCTGGTTCTAATGGCCGGCCACCATGCGCTGTCGAAGGCTCCCTCTATATCCAATGACACTACAGTGATCATCTTCTTTTGATTTAGCTTGTCATTTATATGTTGTATCAGGGTGTAGAGGGAGTCCTCGGTGCTTTTTTGGGGCATGAAACCAAACTGGCGAGTACTAAGCCGCGGGATCAGATGCCATTTCAGACGAGCTACCACCATCTTCTCGAGTATCTTGCCCAGGACAGGTAAGAGGCCGATTGGTCTGTACGACTTTGGGGTGTTGTAGGATTTTTTGCCGGGTTTTCGGAGTATCACAACTGTGGCCACTTTCCAGGCCCCGGGAAAGTGACCCTGCTCGAGACACTTGTTGGCCAGTGCAAGGTACACCCCCGGATCCTGGAGAATGGCCTGCGCGCAGATGTCAGCTGTGAGACCATCTGCCCCGGGTGCCTTCTTCGGGTTGAAGCCTTCCACCGCGGATTTAAGCTCCAGAAGTGTAAAAGGTGGGTCATGGAATTCATCATGCGACCACTCGTTTACACGGTTGGCCGCTTCTCTCGTCCAGCGGTGGTCGTCATCGTCCTCGTCTTCCAGGTCTTCGGGGTAGAAGGTCTCGGCCAGCAGCAGAGCCGAGTCTTGCGGATTTAGTGACACTCCGTCCTTCACCAGCGGCAGGTCTTCTTGCCTCTTGGAGGTCCGCCCTATGATGCGATATATGCCCTCCCAGACTCCTTCCCTGTTTTGTTTCCCGCAGAAGGCCTTCCAACTTTCCGTCTGTGCGTTTTTGGCATGGGACTCGTATTTTTCTTTCGCTTGCAGGTACTCATCGACGACTTTTTGTCTCCGAATCGGTGCAGCACATCGCACTCGGCGCCTCTTAGTGTTTACATCCGATTTCAGCTCCGCGAGCTCCATGGACCACCACGGCATTGTATGTTTGTGTTTGTTTTTGATTTTGGGTATAGTTTCATTTGATACTACCACTATTGACTCTATGTATTTATTTATTTTGTTTTCTAATTCTATTTTATTGTTGATTTTTTCTATTTCTAGGATATTCAACTCACTGACTGTTTGTAATTGTGCCAATTTCTCACGAAATTGGCTCCAATTTGCTTTCCGTGTATTGAATATCCTAGTGGTTCTATTGATGTTTATGCCTTTGGATTTTTGTAAGTTTATTTTAAATACAATGCCGTTGTGGTCCGAGCTCACGATGCCTTCTTCGACCCTCCAGTCCTCCACCAGCTCCAGCAATTCCGTTGAACAGGCTGTTATATCAACGAAGCTGGTGAAGGTCCGGCCACCTCGGATGGTATCGAAGGTCGGAGTGTTGCCGACGTTGAGTACCTGCAAGCCCATTTCTTCGAGAGTTCCCGAGACGTCGTCGCCCCTGCTGTCGACGATGGGACTGCCCCACCAGGTGCTCTTGGCATTTGCGTCTCCGCCCAAGATAATTCTAATTTGACCCATCTCCAGGCGAATCCGCTTAAGGTGCTCCAGGTATGGCTCTATGGGCTGGTCGGGTTCAAAGTAGAAGGAGACTACTGCGATTTCCCAGGCGCGGGTTCGGATTCTCACCACCACGATGTTGTTGGTGGTGAGTTTCGGACACTGTGTGACGTCAAGTTCATTGTTGAAGACGACGATGGCCGCCTTCACAGTTCCACTTCCTTGTTCCGCGCACTGGTAGACTCTCGCTCCTTGGTAGTCTCGCATCTTCTTGATCCCACCCACGTATGGCTCCTGGAGCAGTGCGAATGCAACCTTGCGCTCGCTAGCCACTATAAGGAGCTCTTGGGTTGCAAGGTTCTTCCTCTGCAGATTCGCTTGGATCACCTGATAACCTGGGCGGACGCTGGGGTCGTTTCCAAGTGCCGCCGGGACCACCTTAGCAGTACGCCACCGACATGCGCGCCAATGCGTCCCACTTGACGCGGATCGGGCACTCGCTGTCGAAGGCGTCGTGCTCGGCCTTGGACATATTTGCTGACACACAGTTACAGCACTTTGGCGGTTCCGCAGCTAACCTTGAGGGGCAGTCTGTCCTCATGTGGGGGTCCCCACAATGTGTGCATAGGTCGACGGTTTTTGTGCACATCTTACGGCTATGGCCGAAGCGCAAACAGCGGGTGCACTGTATCAGCGGCGATTGGTCTAGTACACGCACCCGCTGCAAGTCGATGTGCACTCGACCCGCTTGCGTTAGCCTCTGCCACAAAGCAGGCGATACTTGCAGGATGACGTGGCACATGTGGGGGTTCCTCGTCCTGCGACGGTACTTTACCCCCAACCTCAGATCATCCGCCGGCACGTCCCCAATTAGATGGCCATTTTGGCGCTTCAAGGCCTCTATAAGCTCCTCGTCCGTGTGGCACGAGAGGACGTCCTTGGCTATGATGAGAGGATCTTTGTTCTTCACCTCTTCCACCATCAGATTCCCGGCCTTTTTGATCCTCTCGGCCACATTGTTCAGCTCCTCTTTGGTCCTGAAGCCGACCACCACCTTCTGATCCCTCACCTTCCTCAGTCTCTCCACTCTGGTGCCCTTATTTCTGGCGTCTACCGCCGTCCTGAGTTTTTCAAGAACCCCTTCACTGGTGTCCCTGTCGTCGATCGATGACACAATCACCGAGTGAAGAGGCTCCTGGAAATGCTGCTTAGGGGCAGCGGCCATTTCCGCATAGGAGGGTCCCTGGCCCGCGACGAAACGAGGCGTCTCTCTCAGTTGTTCCGACAGAGCCCGTGTATGCTGCTGGCACTCATCCAGCGCTTTATTGTGCTGCTGGAGATTCTCCATCAGCTGCTTCATGAGCTCCGTCGGTTCAACTGAGGTTGAGGTTGAGGTTGAGGTTGCCTCAGGGGTCTCTGGTTCGGTTGACTCCCCAGATCCTTTCTCCCTTTCCATCTCCGCTGCCTTGACGAGCTGATAGAGCCTATCGACAGAATTTACGACCGCATCTTTGACCTCCTTTTTCATGCTACGGTAGCTGTCCACGTGTAACTTTACTTTCAGAACACACGCCTTTGCCTCCGTGGTTCTGTTAAGGTACTTCTTCACGGGTGGCACTTCTCGAGGCGGGCTCTCCACGGGTTTTGCTACCGGCAGCTGGAGGTGCAGTTTTACCTGCTGGATGGTCTGTGTCTTGGGCTTAATTTTAGGGGACGTTTTTGGTAGGGCTGTTTTGGGAGGAGTGGCATGTGGAGATGACTGGGGTTGTCCGGATTCGCGTTTCTCGATCTCCCCAATGCTGCGCCTTACTGAGGGACCGGCCCGCTCAGCTTCCGGACTGCCTTCTAGACAATCCTCCGCGGCTTTGGTCTTTCTGCTTACTGGAGTCCTGATCCCAAACATTTTTCAAAGAGATAAGGTTTGCAGAGGACACAGTCAAATGATCCCTGTAGAGAGGGGATCAGAAAATAAAATTAATAAAATAAAGATAAAATTTTTAATAAAAAATTTTTGTCACCTGAAAACAGGTCTAGCAACCGTTGTTTTGGTGCTAGAGAGGCACCAAAGCAAGGCTACGAGTCTTAACGAGTCGTACAACTATTTAAGAAGTCAAACACAATTTAAAATATTTTTGACGAAATCCAAGGTTCCTTTCCTATATAGAGGTCAGCGAAAACCGGGAAATTTTTGGATTTCTCTGCGAGCTAGACGGGCGTGCGAGGTGTCCAGAGACGCGTCTCGTCGCGAGCAAGCCCACAGGAACGTTTTCGGAATTACTTCGGGAACAAAAAATTTGAAAGGTGGTCAAAAAATGTGTTTTTTGATGGAAAATCGAAGTTTTCAGCGACCCGGAGGGGTTTCGATTCGCGCGCAGCGCCGGGAAACCTAGGTTAGTGTGGCGAGAACTCGATTCCTCAAAAATGATCGGAATCTAATGATGGGATTGAAAGTTATAGACTTTTGTATGAGATTTGTATGGAAAATTTTAGAAAATGAAAATTTTTGATGTTTCCGTCAAGCTAGACGTGCGTGCGAGGTGTCCAGAAACACGATATTTCGCGAGCTAGCCCACAGGAACGTTTCCAGCACTACTTTGGGAACAAAATTTTGCAGGGTGGTCAAAAAACCACTTTTTTTGAGTTTTTACAGGAAAACCAAGTTTTCAGCGACCTGGATGGATTTCGATTCGCGCGCAGCGCCGGGAAACCTAGGTAAATATGGCGAGAACCTGATTCCTGAAAAGAACCGGAATCTAATCACAAATTTTGAAGTTATTGAATTCTGAAGGTGCAACGTCAAAAGTACAGGAACCCCTTAAGGGAAGTCAAAAATTTTTTGTCAATAGGCAAGCGGACGCCTAAAAATAATGTTCACGCGCGAAAACCGCTTCAAAAACGCAATACAGAGCTCGAAGATATCGCGATTTGTGTTTCGACGATGCTTGCTTAGGTGGTTTTGGCTATATGTACCTATGTATAGATATAACCTAGTTTTAAGATTTTGATGTTCCAGAGGAGCTACGGGCACGTGTGAGGTGTCTGGGAACGCGTCTCGTCGCGAGCAAGCCCACGGGAACGTTTTCAGAAGTACGTTGGGAAGAAAATTTTTGAAAAGCGGCCAAAAAACCAGTTTTTTGATGGAAAATGAGAAAATTTTTGGATTTCTCTGCGAGCTAGACGGGCGTGCGAGGTGTCCAGAGACGCGTCTCGTCGCGAGCAAGCCCACAGGAACGTTTTCGGAATTACTTCGGGAACAAAAAATTTGAAAGGTGGTCAAAAAATGTGTTTTTTGATGGAAAATCGAAGTTTTCAGCGACCCGGAGGGGTTTCGATTCGCGCGCAGCGCCGGGAAACCTAGGTTAGTGTGGCGAGAACTCGATTCCTCAAAAATGATCGGAATCTAATGATGGGATTGAAAGTTATAGACTTTTGTATGAGATTTGTATGGAAAATTTTAGAAAATGAAAATTTTTGATGTTTCCGTCAAGCTAGACGTGCGTGCGAGGTGTCCAGAAACACGATATTTCGCGAGCTAGCCCACAGGAACGTTTCCAGCACTACTTTGGGAACAAAATTTTGCAGGGTGGTCAAAAAACCACTTTTTTTGAGTTTTTACAGGAAAACCAAGTTTTCAGCGACCTGGATGGATTTCGATTCGCGCGCAGCGCCGGGAAACCTAGGTAAATATGGCGAGAACCTGATTCCTGAAAAGAACCGGAATCTAATCACAAATTTTGAAGTTATTGAATTCTGAAGGTGCAAAGTCAAAAGTACAGGAACCCCTTAAGGGAAGTCAAAAATTTTTTGTCAATAGGCAAGCGGACGCCTAAAAATAATGTTCACGCGCGAAAACCGCTTCAAAAACGCAATACAGAGCTCGAAGATATCGCGATTTGTGTTTCGACGATGCTTGCTTAGGTGGTTTTGGCTATATGTACCTATGTATAGATATAACCTAGTTTTAAGATTTTGATGTTCCAGAGGAGCTACGGGCACGTGTGAGGTGTCTGGGAACGCGTCTCGTCGCGAGCAAGCCCACGGGAACGTTTTCAGAAGTACGTTGGGAAGAAAATTTTTGAAAAGCGGCCAAAAAACCAGTTTTTTGATGGAAAATGAGAAAATTTTTGGATTTCTCTGCGAGCTAGACGGGCGTGCGAGGTGTCCAGAGACGCGTCTCGTCGCGAGCAAGCCCACAGGAACGTTTTCGGAATTACTTCGGGAACAAAAAATTTGAAAGGTGGTCAAAAAATGTGTTTTTTGATGGAAAATCGAAGTTTTCAGCGACCCGGAGGGGTTTCGATTCGCGCGCAGCGCCGGGAAACCTAGGTTAGTGTGGCGAGAACTCGATTCCTCAAAAATGATCGGAATCTAATGATGGGATTGAAAGTTATAGACTTTTGTATGAGATTTGTATGGAAAATTTTAGAAAATGAAAATTTTTGATGTTTCCGTCAAGCTAGACGTGCGTGCGAGGTGTCCAGAAACACGATATTTCGCGAGCTAGCCCACAGGAACGTTTCCAGCACTACTTTGGGAACAAAATTTTGCAGGGTGGTCAAAAAACCACTTTTTTTGAGTTTTTACAGGAAAACCAAGTTTTCAGCGACCTGGATGGATTTCGATTCGCGCGCAGCGCCGGGAAACCTAGGTAAATATGGCGAGAACCTGATTCCTGAAAAGAACCGGAATCTAATCACAAATTTTGAAGTTATTGAATTCTGAAGGTGCAAAGTCAAAAGTACAGGAACCCCTTAAGGGAAGTCAAAAATTTTTTGTCAATAGGCAAGCGGACGCCTAAAAATAATGTTCACGCGCGAAAACCGCTTCAAAAACGCAATACAGAGCTCGAAGATATCGCGGTTAGGTTAGGTTAGGTTAGGTTAGGTTAGGTTAGGTTAGGTTAGGTTAGGTTAGGTTAGGTTAGGTTAGGTTAGGTTAGGTTAGGTTAGGTTAGGTTAGGTTAGGTTAGGTTAGGTTAGGTTAGGTTAGGTTAGGTTAGGTTAGGTTAGGTTAGGTTAGGTTAGGTTAGGTTAGGTTAGGTTAGGTTAGGTTAGGTTAGGTTAGGTTAGGTTAGGTTAGGTTAGGTTAGGTTAGGTTAGGTTAGGTTAGGTTAGGTTAGGTTAGGTTAGGTTAGGTTAGGTTAGGTTAGGTTAGGTTAGGTTAGGTTAGGTTAGGTTAGGTTAGGTTAGGTTAGGTTAGGTTAGGTTAGGTTAGGTTAGGTTAGGTTAGGTTAGGTTAGGTTAGGTTAGGTTAGGTTAGGTTAGGTTTTTTTTTTTTTTTTTTTTTGTTTTGGCAGGAGTGGGAAATCCTCATGGACGAATCGGCCGCCCACACTGTGAGACGACCGAGACAGTGCCGGACTCTTACCGGCTAAAACCCACTCCTGCCACGTGGCTTTTCCCCGTTCATTTCAACGAGACCTTGTCCTTCTGGTTTTAATATTTCATTCGGTTCTCGTATGTTCTTTTCACGCTTTCAATTTCCTTTCTTGTTTTTTTCTTATTTCATCCTTCATCTACTTAGCCGGGTGGGACTCCCGCCATTCAGACCACTTGACAAATTTTAGTGCTTATGTATTTTTCTTGGACATTATATTTAATTTTTGTATTTTTTTCTTAGTTTCCGTATATGTATTTACGTGTTTAGATTTTTTATTTTCTAGTTTTTATATCTACAATATTTGTTTACTTAATTATATGTTATCTTAACTAATGTATTTTTATTTGTTTTTCTGTTTTATGTATTTTAATCTATTTACTTACATATTTAGTTTACTTAGCTACAAGCTTATTTTATGTTTGTGCTTATTATTAAATATTACTAAATATTTTCTAAACTTGTTTTCTTATTTTAGTAAATTTTTATTAGCTAATTTATATCTAGAGTATTTTCTTATTTATTTATGCTATCTTACATTTAATATTTTTATTTATTTTCTGCTTTACTTATCTGATCTATTCCTTATATTATATGTTTTATTTTAGCTGTAAGGTTCTGGACTGTTATTGGGGTAATGGGGGAGGGGGTGGGATATACATATGTTTACTTATTTTATTATATTTTTGTTTTCCGATTTACGTATCTAATATTTTCTTGTACTATACCTTCTCATTTTATTTTCTACTTTATTTATCAAATCTTTTTTATTGAATAATTGATTTAACTTGTCTTTTTGCTTGTGCTTTGTTAATTCTGTATGTGTTTTATCCTAAATTCTTTTAAGGTATTTTCTAACAGTGTATGTGTTGGGGATTATTATTGGGTTGTAGGGAGAGAGGTGGGGGGAAGGAAAAAGGGGATTAGGGAGATGGGGATTTCTTTTATGACTTGTGTTATTGATTCTCCATTTTGTTTGTGGCAATAATATAAATATAAATATTCAAATTATATATTATTATTGGCATTTCTTAATCGGGTAATTTATTTTTATACGTTTTAAGGGTTTTTTGGATATATTTATATATAGTCATTATATATAGTCTATATATCTAGGGGGGGGGTAAGGGGGGATTTCTAGGCGTAAGCCGTTGTCGTCCGAGCCAGGTAGTCCCATTTCTTGCGAACCGGGCACTCCGCACTGAACGCGTTGTGTTCGGTCCGCTGAAGCTTCGAGTGCAAACAGTTGCAGCACTGCGGTTCATTCCCGGCAACGAATTCCACGCACTTCTCGCGTAGGTGCGGTCCTCCGCAGTGACTGCACCTGTCTGCACTCTCCGTACAGAATTTCCGGCCATGCCCAAATGCTAAGCATCTTGTGCATTGGATGAGCGGCGACTGATCCTCCACCCTGACTCTCTGCAGGTCGAGGTAGAGAGCACCAGCCTCCGTCATCCTCTGCCATACTTTGGGCCTGACTTGGACGACAACGTGCGCCGTTTTGGGGTTTCTTGTTCTTTTTTTATATTTTACGGTCATTTCCTTGTCTTCTTGTTTTAAATCTCTGAAGAGGTCTTTGTTTTGGCAATAGAGCGCCTTAACCAGCTCGTCGTCTTCGCTGTCCAAAAAGACGTCTTTTAGGACAACGAGCGGGTTTTTATTGATCATAGGCGCCACTATCAGCCCTTCACTCCGGCTCTCGATCATGTCTTTGACCTTTTTGAGCTCCGCTTCCGAGTCGCACCCCAGGATTACTGTTTGATTTTTGGCCTTGCGGACTTTGTTTATTTTGAGGCCAGTTCCCCTGGCATCGACCGCCATCCTCACCTTGGCGAGCACCTTGTCAGCAGTGTCCTGGCTGACTTCGGACGTGACAGCCAAAGAGTGAAGCGCCGGTCGGTGCCCGGGTTTGGCCGCAGCTACAGAGGCGTAAGACCGCGTGTCGGCTCTCGCCTCGCCTGCCATTCCACTCACGACCTTTATACTTTCTGTTGCGGTGGCGACGTCACCAGCAACGCCATCGATCCTACCGCCGAGGTCACCGACGGCTCGACAAACGCACTCCAACCCCAGCACCGCATTGTCGATCCTGTCGGTGACCTGGTCGGTCGTGTAGACGACCCTCTCGATGACCTCGTTACTGATTCCGGTGCTGTGGTCGGTCAAGTCCTGAAGGCCTTTGCAGACCTTCTCCTCCAGATCGTTGAGCCGCGTCTGTATGCTGGTTTCCACCCACTCCAGCCTTTCCAAGACTGCCTCCGGCGATTCGGGTGTAGGCGTGGCGTTTGTCTTGGTGGGCGGAACCATTTTGGACGCTGTTTCCAGGTCCCTTACTCGCCTGCTCAACTCAAAACAGATCCGTAGACATCTATCTGACTGAGTCTCCAGGAAGGTCCTGATATCCTTCCTCATCGAAGGGTAGTCTCTGACCCTCGATGGGATATCTTCGAAGGTCTTCATGACCCCCTGGAGAAGCTCATCGTTCGACGAGGCAGAAAAGGTGTTAATCTGCTTTGTGTAAGCGTCCATGATGTCTACGGATCTCCTTTTTCGTTCCGGTCTCCGTATGAAGGTCTTGGCAGCGTCTAGCTCCTGTCCAGACGGGCCCGTAGGGCTAGGGGTAGTAGCGTGGGCAACAGCAGCAGAGGTCCCCGCCGACGTCAGTGGTGTTTCAGCTGTCCCAGGTGTCCTCCCTCGCACTATGTCTTTCCTGTCGAATTTGAGGGACATCCCCTTCGGCGCTTCCCGCGCTCCAGAGGGTCCCTCATTTTCCGGATGGGTAGGCGACGTCGTTTCTCGGGGTCCGCTGGTGCCGGCAACTGGCCCTTTCTTCCCTTTTACTGGGGTGCGGATTCCGAGGACCATTTTTATATTTTGTTGTAACGTGTGTATAGGGCACGAAAATGGAACGGGGAATTTGTCAAATATAAGAGTATGGAATCAACTAAACTAAATCCCTGTAAAAGGGGGATAAAATAAATTGAGTATTTGGTTTGGTAAATACTAATTAAACAACCAAGAATCTAGTCTACTAGCTATTGTTTTGGTGCTAGATGAGCACCAAAACTAGGTAACGAGTCGTAATGAATCCAGCTAATATTTACCGGGTCAAAAAAGAAATAAAATATTTTTGCCAAAATCCAGACTTCCTTCCCTATATAGAGGTCAGCGAAAACCGGGAGGGTGGGTGGGCAAATTTTTGGATTTCTCTGCGAGCTAGACGGGCGTGCGAGGTGTCCAGAGACGCGTCTCGTCGCGAGCAAGCCCACAGGAACGTTTTCGGAATTACTTCGGGAACAAAAAATTTGAAAGGTGGTCAAAAAATGTGTTTTTTGATGGAAAATCGAAGTTTTCAGCGACCCGGAGGGGTTTCGATTCGCGCGCAGCGCCGGGAAACCTAGGTTAGTATGGCGAGAACTCGATTCCTCAAAAATGATCGGAATCTAATGATGGGATTGAAAGTTATAGACTTTTGTATGAGATTTGTATGGAAAATTTTAGAAAATGAAAATTTTTGATGTTTCCGTCAAGCTAGACGTGCGTGCGAGGTGTCCAGAAACACGTAATTTCGCGAGCTAGCCCACAGGAACGTTTCCAGCACTACTTTGGGAACAAAATTTTGCAGGGTGGTCAAAAAACCACTTTTTTTGAGTTTTTGCAGGAAAACCAAGTTTTCAGCGACCTGGATGGATTTCGATTCGCGCGCAGCGCCGGGAAACCTAGGTAAGTATGGCGAGAACCTGATTCCTGAAAAGAACGGGAATCTAATGACAAATTTGGAAGTTATTGAATTCTGAAGGTGTAAAGTCAAAAGTACAGGAACCCCTTAAGGGAAGTCAAAAATTTTTTGTCAGTTGGCAAGCGGACGCCTAAAAATAATGTTCACGCGCGAAAACCGCTTCAAAAACGCAATACAGAGCTCGAAGATATCGCGATTTGTGTTTCGACGATGCTTGCTTAGGTGGTTTTGACTATATGTACCTATGTATAGATATAACCTAATTTTAAGATTTTGATGTTCCAGAGGAGCTACGGGCACGTGTGAGGTGTCTGGGAACGCGTCTCGTCGCGAGCAAGCCCACGGGAACGTTTTCAGAAGTACGTCGGGAAGAAAATTTTTGAAAAGTGGTCAAAAAACCAGTTTTTTGATGGAAAATGAGAAAATTTTTGGATTTCTCTGCGAGCTAGACGGGCGTGCGAGGTGTCCAGAGACGCGTCTCGTCGCGAGCAAGCCCACAGGAACGTTTTCGGAATTACTTCGGGAACAAAAAATTTGAAAGGTGGTCAAAAAATGTGTTTTTTGATGGAAAATCGAAGTTTTCAGCGACCCGGAGGGGTTTCGATTCGCGCGCAGCGCCGGGAAACCTAGGTTAGTATGGCGAGAACTCGATTCCTCAAAAATGATCGGAATCTAATGATGGGATTGAAAGTTATAGACTTTTGTATGAGATTTGTATGGAAAATTTTAGAAAATGAAAATTTTTGATGTTTCCGTCAAGCTAGACGTGCGTGCGAGGTGTCCAGAAACACGTAATTTCGCGAGCTAGCCCACAGGAACGTTTCCAGCACTACTTTGGGAACAAAATTTTGCAGGGTGGTCAAAAAACCACTTTTTTTGAGTTTTTGCAGGAAAACCAAGTTTTCAGCGACCTGGATGGATTTCGATTCGCGCGCAGCGCCGGGAAACCTAGGTAAGTATGGCGAGAACCTGATTCCTGAAAAGAACGGGAATCTAATGACAAATTTGGAAGTTATTGAATTCTGAAGGTGTAAAGTCAAAAGTACAGGAACCCCTTAAGGGAAGTCAAAAATTTTTTGTCAGTTGGCAAGCGGACGCCTAAAAATAATGTTCACGCGCGAAAACCGCTTCAAAAACGCAATACAGAGCTCGAAGATATCGCGATTTGTGTTTCGACGATGCTTGCTTAGGTGGTTTTGACTATATGTACCTATGTATAGATATAACCTAATTTTAAGATTTTGATGTTCCAGAGGAGCTACGGGCACGTGTGAGGTGTCTGGGAACGCGTCTCGTCGCGAGCAAGCCCACGGGAACGTTTTCAGAAGTACGTCGGGAAGAAAATTTTTGAAAAGTGGTCAAAAAACCAGTTTTTTGATGGAAAATGAGAAAATTTTTGGATTTCTCTGCGAGCTAGACGGGCGTGCGAGGTGTCCAGAGACGCGTCTCGTCGCGAGCAAGCCCACAGGAACGTTTTCGGAATTACTTCGGGAACAAAAAATTTGAAAGGTGGTCAAAAAATGTGTTTTTTGATGGAAAATCGAAGTTTTCAGCGACCCGGAGGGGTTTCGATTCGCGCGCAGCGCCGGGAAACCTAGGTTAGTATGGCGAGAACTCGATTCCTCAAAAATGATCGGAATCTAATGATGGGATTGAAAGTTATAGACTTTTGTATGAGATTTGTATGGAAAATTTTAGAAAATGAAAATTTTTGATGTTTCCGTCAAGCTAGACGTGCGTGCGAGGTGTCCAGAAACACGTAATTTCGCGAGCTAGCCCACAGGAACGTTTCCAGCACTACTTTGGGAACAAAATTTTGCAGGGTGGTCAAAAAACCACTTTTTTTGAGTTTTTGCAGGAAAACCAAGTTTTCAGCGACCTGGATGGATTTCGATTCGCGCGCAGCGCCGGGAAACCTAGGTAAGTATGGCGAGAACCTGATTCCTGAAAAGAACGGGAATCTAATGACAAATTTGGAAGTTATTGAATTCTGAAGGTGTAAAGTCAAAAGTACAGGAACCCCTTAAGGGAAGTCAAAAATTTTTTGTCAGTTGGCAAGCGGACGCCTAAAAATAATGTTCACGCGCGAAAACCGCTTCAAAAACGCAATACAGAGCTCGAAGATATCGCGGTTAGGTTAGGTTAGGTTAGGTTAGGTTAGGTTAGGTTAGGTTAGGTTAGGTTAGGTTAGGTTAGGTTAGGTTAGGTTAGGTTAGGTTAGGTTAGGTTAGGTTAGGTTAGGTTAGGTTAGGTTAGGTTAGGTTAGGTTAGGTTAGGTTAGGTTAGGTTAGGTTAGGTTAGGTTAGGTTAGGTTAGGTTAGGTTAGGTTAGGTTAGGTTAGGTTAGGTTAGGTTAGGTTAGGTTAGGTTAGGTTAGGTTAGGTTAGGTTAGGTTAGGTTAGGTTAGGTTAGGTTAGGTTAGGTTAGGTTAGGTTAGGTTAGGTTAGGTTAGGTTAGGTTAGGTTAGGTTAGGTTAGGTTAGGTTAGGTTAGGTTAGGTTAGGTTAGGTTAGGTTAGGTTAGGTTAGGTTAGGTTAGGTTAGGTTAGGTTAGGTTAGGTTAGGTTAGGTTAGGTTAGGTTAGGTTAGGTTAGGTTAGGTTAGGTTAGGTTAGGTTAGGTTAGGTTAGGTTAGGTTAGGTTAGGTTAGGTTAGGTTAGGTTAGGTTAGGTTAGGTTAGGTTAGGTTAGGTTAGGTTAGGTTAGGTTAGGTTAGGTTAGGTTAGGTTAGGTTAGGTTAGGTTAGGTTAGGTTAGGTTAGGTTAGGTTAGGTTAGGTTAGGTTAGGTTAGGTTAGGTTAGGTTAGGTTAGGTTAGGTTAGGTTAGGTTAGGTTAGGTTAGGTTAGGTTAGGTTAGGTTAGGTTAGGTTAGGTTAGGTTAGGTTAGGTTAGGTTAGGTTAGGTTAGGTTAGGTTAGGTTAGGTTAGGTTAGGTTAGGTTGGGGGACCCCCCACACTGTTTGCGTCCACGTCGCGTCCCCTGGAAACGACCCAGTTCTGTCACCGTAACGGAGTGGCAGACTGGGGTTCGGCCAAAGAACAGTGTGCTCTCGTAGCGATTTTATTTTATCTGGCGGATTCAGCTGCGATTTCGGAGGAGGCAATATGCCTAAACCCAAGCGGGACGCCCAAGGGCGTTTCCTAAAAGGCCCTTTTCAGGGCCAACCCAACGGCCCTTCTCAGGGCCAACCCAACGGCCCTTCTCAGGGCCAGTCTGACGCTTCGGCGTCAGAAGCTAGCCGCGCGCCGTCTGCGGCTAGCTTTTTTAGGAGGGCTGACGAGACGTCGGACTCTGACGAGTCCCTCGTCTCAGACGCGGGTTGTTCGCGGTCGCGAAAGCGCGCCGCGCGTCGCAAGAGCGGGTCCGAGGGTTCCTCGGCCTCAGGCTCGACGGGGCTGTCGAAGGCGAAGAGGCCAGTGACAGCCGCAGACACCCACTCAGTGGGTCTCGCAGATGCCCAACGCCAGCTGGACCTGGCTCGGCGGGCACAGCTCCAGGAGGAGCTGGAGGAGAGAGTTGCTCTCAAAGAGCAGCGAGCGCGTGCCGCCCGGGCCAAGTCCGGGTACGGCGAATCCACCGTCCTCTACGCGGACTACTCCGTCGCGGAGCTCGAGCGGATGGCGCACGAGGACGAGGAGGGTATTGTGGAGGTCGCCGCTAAGTCCTCTCATCTTAAAGGGACTTTTCAAAAGTCCCTTAAATGCAGGGCCGCGAGTTTGCGCGGCATTATTAAGGAGCTTGTCAGCCGGACGAGCACCGACGAGACGAGGCAGCTGCAGGCGAAAGTGGATCGCCTGCAATCGGAGGTCAGCCAGCTTCATCAGAAGTTGGCTGACGCCACCGCCCCGCCCAGTCAGGGTACGTCGCCTGCCGTGGGCCCAACGCCGGCCGTGGAAGCCCCCGCCTCCAACCTTGAGGATGTTATCCGCAAGGTCGTCATGGAGGAGCGGGCCTTCACCCGAGCCTGCATAGCAGGAATTGAGGACCGGCTCTTGCCGGAGAAGCGCCTCCGACCGCCGCTTGCGGCGGACAAGAGGCGAGTCGAGCCGGGGCCGTCCTCGCAACCGGAGGACGCCAATCTCCCGTCCACCACTCCGTCCAACCAGGAGGGTTGGATCGAGGTGGTCGGGAGAGGAAAGGGAAAGGGCAAGGGCAAAAGGACGAAGGCCGTCTCTGCCGCCCCCGCCACCACGCCTCCCAGCCAGTCGCAGACGACTGGGAAGGGAAAGCGGAAGGCCAAGGGCCAAAAGGTGGCAGCGGCCGCCGCCGCTGTCCCCGCCACCACGCCTCCCAGCCAGTCACAGGCGACTGGCAAGAGGAAGAGGAAGGGGAGAAGGAGGGGGAAACTTGTTCCCCCACAGTCTGCAGCCGTCGTCGTGACGCTCACGGCGGAGGCTGCTGAGCGCGGGGAGACGTACGCGTCCGTACTAGTGCGGGCGCGTGCCAATGCCGATCCCACCCAACTGGGGATCGGCAAAGTCTCTTGCCGAAGGACCCAAACCGGTGCTCGAATCTTCGAGTTCCCGGGGGCGGAGGGCAGCGCCAGCGCTGACCTCTTCGCAGCCAAGCTGCGAGAGGTCATCGCAGATGCGGCCAAGGTGGCCCGACCGACGAAATCGGCGGCCATACTGGTGACCGACCTCGACGACTCGGTCACCAAAGAGGAGGTGGTGGCGGCAGTCGCAGCCATTGGTGGCTGCAGCGTCGCAGCGGTGCAAGGCCGGGACATCAGAACCGGCCGCGGCGGCATGGGCACTATTCGGCTCGAGTGCCCTGTCGCCGCCGCCAAGGCCGTCCTGGTCAAAGGAAGGCTCTCCGTCGGGTTCAGCTCCGGTGTGGTCCAGGCACTTGAAGAGCAGCCTCTGCGCTGCTTCAGGTGCTTCGGCATCGGCCACACCGGAGCCCTCTGTCCGTCCAAGGTCAACAGGGCGGACACCTGTTACCGCTGCGGCAAGGACGGCCACAAAGCCGCCTCCTGCACGGCCGCCAAGCCGCACTGCTCAGTGTGCGCCGCCAGTGGCCGCCCGGCAGGCCATGTTATGACGGGGAGGACGTGCAATCCTCCCCCTAAGAGGGGCAAAGCGCAGGCGCCAGCTGGGCCTGTTGCCAGCACAGCTGCAGAGGAGGGGGGTGCGATGTCCGACTAATGGATAGAGTCGAACATCGCATCCTTCAAACGAATACCAACCACTGCCGGGCAGCCCAGGATCTGCTGATGCAGACCATGGCTGAGTGGTTGGTGGACTTGGCGGTGGTCGCCGAGCCTTACTCGGTCCCTGGCAGCTGGCTAGGCGACCGAGACGGCTTGGTGGCTTTGGTGTCGCGGTCTTCCACAGACTCCCCTCCCCTCTCGCTCTTAGAGAGGGGACCGGGATATGTGGCCGCCGCGTGGGGGGATCTGGCCCTAGTCGGGGTCTACTTCTCCCCTAACCGCCCTCTTCCAGACTTTGAGGACTTCCTGGAGGTCCTCACTGCAGTCGTTGGGAGGGCGGCGCCACGCCACGTCGTGGTTTTGGGCGACCTAAACGCCAAGTCGGAGGCCTGGGGCAACCCGGCTGCCTCCTGCAACGTCCGGGGTCGCGCCGTCGAGTTTTGGTCGGCGTCGTGCGGCGTGTCCCTCCTCAACAGGGGGGCGGTCCACACATGTGTGCGGCAGCAGGGTGGGTCGGTGGTCGACGTTTCGTTTGCCACACCCGTCTTAGCCGCACGCATTGTGAACTGGCGGGTGGAGCTGGTGGAGACCTTGTCGGACCACAGATATGTGAGGTTCGACATCTCCACCCAGCATGGCTCCCGGGGGGAGATGGCCCGCTCTGGCAGGCCTCCCTTCCCTCGGTGGGCCCTCACTCGCCTGGACCGCGAGGCAGCCAAGGAGGCTGCCTTCCTGCAGGACTGGCTGTCGCCCCCTGTGGAGACCCTGGACGTCGACGCAGCAGCAGCCCAGCTGAGAGGATCCCTGACCGAGGTATGCAACTCCAGCATGCCTCGGTCCCGTCGTCCGCCCCCCCGTCGTGCCGTCTATTGGTGGTCGGAGGAGCTCGCAGGCCTCCGGGCCACCTGCGTGGCGGCCCGTAGGGCCTACACGCGGAGCCGTCGGCGCAGCGCACGTAGTCAGGCAGACGAGGACCGTCTCTACGCTTCCTACCGGGAGGCAAAGGCGGCCCTCAAGTCGGCTATGTGCGCTGCGAAGGACTCGGCGAGGGCTGAGATGCTAGAGGGTCTCGATCGGGATCCCTTTGGGAGACCATACAGGGCGGCGCGGAACCAACTGCGGCCCCATGGTCCCCCATTGACCGAGACCCTCGAGCCGGCACTGTTGGATGGGGTGGTCCGGTCCCTGTTTCCGCGCAGGACCGACTTCACCCCACCAACGATGGATCCCCCGCAGGATCCCCCGCAGGAGGCGGTTCCACCGGCGGAGGCAGATGTGCCCCCGGTGACGGCGGAGGAGTTCCGCGAGGGTCTTCTCGGCCTCCGCGCCAAGAAGACGGCCCCCGGTCCGGACGGCGTTCCCGCACGAGTGGTGGCCATAGCTGCCGCTCAAATGGAGGATAGGTTTCGGGACCTTTTCAGCGCATGCCTCGCGTCTGGAAGGTTCCCGAAACTATGGAAGGAGGGGCAGCTATGCCTTCTCCGTAAGGAGGGACGTCCGGTCGACTCCCCCTCGGCATACCGACCCATCGTTCTGCTTGATGAGGTCGGCAAAATGTTCGAGGGGATCATCGCCTGCCGGCTCAACAGCCATCTGCGGAGGGTAGGGCCAGACCTGTCGGACGCCCAATTCGGTTTCCGACAGGGGCGTTCGACCATCGACGCACTGGCCCTACTGAAGGGGCAGGTGAAGGGGGCGGTCGAGGCGGGGGACGGAGTTTTGGCAGTGTCGTTCGACATAGCCAACGCCTTCAACTCCGTCCCCCACTCGACGATATTGGAGGCACTCCGCTATCATGGAGTGCCCCAATACTTGCGGGACCTCCTGGCCGACTACTTGGAGGACCGAGATGTCCTCCTTGTAGACAAAACGGCCAGGCTCCGGAGGTACGGCGCGGAGTCCGGTGTTCCACAGGGGTCAGTCCTTGGGCCGCCCCTTTGGAACATCGGGTTCGATTGGCTCCTGCGGGGAGCCCTCCTCCGTGGCACGAGTGTCATCTGCTACGCGGATGACACTCTCCTCACTGCCCGGGGGAGGAATTTCAGGGAGGCGGCCTGTCTGGCCTCGGCTGGCGGATCCTTAGTCGCAGGAAGGATCCGCCGCCTAGGGTTGAGGGTGGCGCTGAACAAGACCGAGGCTGTGTTCTTCCACGGGCCTCGGCAGCGCTGCCCTCCCGATGCCCACATTGTCGTTGAGGGCATCCGGGTGGAGGTTAAGGCCCAGATGAAATATCTGGGCCTGATACTAGACAGCAGGTGGCGCTTCGGCCCGCACTTCAGCGGGCTGTCGACGCGCCTGCTGAAGGCCGCCGACTCCCTGTCGTGGCTCCTCCCAAACCTGGGGGGGCCCAGTGCACGATGCCGGCGCTTGTATGCCGGCATCCTGCGGAGCATGGCCCTATACGGGGCCCCAATATGGGCGGACTCCCTCAATAGGAGGGAGAATGCGACCGCCATCCGCAGGCCACAAAGGGCCATTGCACAGCGGGTGGCGAGGGCCTACCGGTCGGTAGGCTTTTCGGCGGCGTGCGCTCTGGCGGGCACCCCTCCTTGGGAGTTGGAGGCTTGGGTGCTCGCCAGAGTGTACGAATGGACGGCGCGCCGAAAAGCGCTCGGGGAGCGCCCTGTCGCAGAGGAGCGGGAAGCCGTGCGGAGGGAGGCGAGGGACGCCATCATCGTCCATTGGACAGAGGACCTCGCCTCTGCCACCTTTGGCCGTCGAACGCTCGACGCGCTCGGTCCAGTCCTGCGGGATTGGCTCGAGCGGCCGCACGGCTTCCTCTCCTTCCGTCTGGTGCAGGTGTTGTCTGGCCACGGCTGTTTCGGCACACACCTGCACCGGGTCGGGAGGGAGGAGACACCGGCGTGTCACGACTGCGGCGCGGCGGAGGACACAGCGCAGCACACACTGGAGGTGTGCCCAGCTTGGTCCGAGCCGCGTCGCAGTCTCACTGCAGAGATCGGACAGGACCTCTCCCTTCCCAACGTGGTCAGATGCATGCTGGGGAGTGAGGAGTCCTGGGCCGCGGTCGCCTCCTTTTGCGAGGATGTCATCTCGCAGAAGGAGGCGGCGGAGCGCGCGCGGGAGGACGATCCTCTCGCTGCGCCGCTCCGCAGACGAAGGCGAGGTCGGAGAAGACGTCCTCTTCTCCCTCCTCGCGGTGGTGATGGGCGGGCGACAGGCGCGGGGGCGCCTCCGCCCGCATTGCACGCATCACCACCATCATCGTCGGAGGTTCCCGGCCTTCCCCTAACGGGGGGGGCGTGAAGGGCCCGCTAAGGCGGGCGGTCGTCGGAGGTGGACTGGACGTAAAGGCTACGCCGATCTCCCAGTCCACCCCCACTATGACGTTGCGGGAATTTCGTTGCTGGGTTGTTTTAGTGGGTATACCGGGCTAGCCCGGGGAGTCCCACATACCCCTCCCACTCCCCCGAGTGAGAGGGTATGCGTAATGCATTTTTTCCCAGCCGAAACAAAAAAAAAAAAAAAAAAAAAAAGGTTAGGTTAGGTTAGGTTAGGTTAGGTTAGGTTAGGTTAGGTTAGGTTAGGTTAGGTTAGGTTAGGTTAGGTTAGGTTAGGTTAGGTTAGGTTAGGTTAGGTTAGGTTAGGTTAGGTTAGGTTAGGTTAGGTTAGGTTAGGTTAGGTTAGGTTAGGTTAGGTTAGGTTAGGTTAGGTTAGGTTAGGTTAGGTTAGGTTAGGTTAGGTTAGGTTAGGTTAGGTTAGGTTAGGTTAGGTTAGGTTAGGTTAGGTTAGGTTAGGTTAGGTTAGGTTAGGTTAGGTTAGGTTAGGTTAGGTTAGGTTAGGTTAGGTTAGGTTAGGTTAGGTTAGGTTAGGTTAGGTTAGGTTAGGTTAGGTTAGGTTAGGTTAGGTTAGGTTAGGTTAGGTTAGGTTAGGTTAGGTTAGGTTAGGTTAGGTTAGGTTAGGTTAGGTTAGGTTAGGTTAGGTTAGGTTAGGTTAGGTTAGGTTAGGTTAGGTTAGGTTAGGTTAGGTTAGGTTAGGTTAGGTTAGGTTAGGTTAGGTTAGGTTAGGTTAGGTTAGGTTAGGTTAGGTTAGGTTAGGTTAGGTTAGGTTAGGTTAGGTTAGGTTAGGTTAGGTTAGGTTAGGTTAGGTTAGGTTAGGTTAGGTTAGGTTAGGTTAGGTTAGGTTAGGTTAGGTTAGGTTAGGTTAGGTTAGGTTAGGTTAGGTTAGGTTAGGTTAGGTTAGGTTAGGTTAGGTTAGGTTAGGTTAGGTTAGGTTAGGTTAGGTTAGGTTAGGTTAGGTTAGGTTAGGTTAGGTTAGGTTAGGTTAGGTTAGGTTAGGTTAGGTTAGGTTAGGTTAGGTTAGGTTAGGTTAGGTTAGGTTAGGTTAGGTTAGGTTAGGTTAGGTTAGGTTAGGTTAGGTTAGGTTAGGTTAGGTTAGGTTAGGTTAGGTTAGGTTAGGTTAGGTTAGGTTAGGTTAGGTTAGGTTAGGTTAGGTTAGGTTAGGTTAGGTTAGGTTAGGTTAGGTTAGGTTAGGTTAGGTTAGGTTAGGTTAGGTTAGGTTAGGTTAGGTTAGGTTAGGTTAGGTTAGGTTAGGTTAGGTTAGGTTAGGTTAGGTTAGGTTAGGTTAGGTTAGGTTAGGTTAGGTTAGGTTAGGTTAGGTTAGGTTAGGTTAGGTTAGGTTAGGTTAGGTTAGGTTAGGTTAGGTTAGGTTAGGTTAGGTTAGGTTAGGTTAGGTTAGGTTAGGTTAGGTTAGGTTAGGTTAGGTTAGGTTAGGTTAGGTTAGGTTAGGTTAGGTTAGGTTAGGTTAGGTTAGGTTAGGTTAGGTTAGGTTAGGTTAGGTTAGGTTAGGTTAGGTTAGGTTAGGTTAGGTTAGGTTAGGTTAGGTTAGGTTAGGTTAGGTTAGGTTAGGTTAGGTTAGGTTAGGTTAGGTTAGGTTAGGTTAGGTTAGGTTAGGTTAGGTTAGGTTAGGTTAGGTTAGGTTAGGTTAGGTTAGGTTAGGTTAGGTTAGGTTAGGTTAGGTTAGGTTAGGTTAGGTTAGGTTAGGTTAGGTTAGGTTAGGTTAGGTTAGGTTAGGTTAGGTTAGGTTAGGTTAGGTTAGGTTAGGTTAGGTTAGGTTAGGTTAGGTTAGGTTAGGTTAGGTTAGGTTAGGTTAGGTTAGGTTAGGTTAGGTTAGGTTAGGTTAGGTTAGGTTAGGTTAGGTTAGGTTAGGTTAGGTTAGGTTAGGTTAGGTTAGGTTAGGTTAGGTTAGGTTAGGTTAGGTTAGGTTAGGTTAGGTTAGGTTAGGTTAGGTTAGGTTAGGTTAGGTTAGGTTAGGTTAGGTTAGGTTAGGTTAGGTTAGGTTAGGTTAGGTTAGGTTAGGTTAGGTTAGGTTAGGTTAGGTTAGGTTAGGTTAGGTTAGGTTAGGTTAGGTTAGGTTAGGTTAGGTTAGGTTAGGTTAGGTTAGGTTAGGTTAGGTTAGGTTAGGTTAGGTTAGGTTAGGTTAGGTTAGGTTAGGTTAGGTTAGGTTAGGTTAGGTTAGGTTAGGTTAGGTTAGGTTAGGTTAGGTTAGGTTAGGTTAGGTTAGGTTAGGTTAGGTTAGGTTAGGTTAGGTTAGGTTAGGTTAGGTTAGGTTAGGTTAGGTTAGGTTAGGTTAGGTTAGGTTAGGTTAGGTTAGGTTAGGTTAGGTTAGGTTAGGTTAGGTTAGGTTAGGTTAGGTTAGGTTAGGTTAGGTTAGGTTAGGTTAGGTTAGGTTAGGTTAGGTTAGGTTAGGTTAGGTTAGGTTAGGTTAGGTTAGGTTAGGTTAGGTTAGGTTAGGTTAGGTTAGGTTAGGTTAGGTTAGGTTAGGTTAGGTTAGGTTAGGTTAGGTTAGGTTAGGTTAGGTTAGGTTAGGTTAGGTTAGGTTAGGTTAGGTTAGGTTAGGTTAGGTTAGGTTAGGTTAGGTTAGGTTAGGTTAGGTTAGGTTAGGTTAGGTTAGGTTAGGTTAGGTTAGGTTAGGTTAGGTTAGGTTAGGTTAGGTTAGGTTAGGTTAGGTTAGGTTAGGTTAGGTTAGGTTAGGTTAGGTTAGGTTAGGTTAGGTTAGGTTAGGTTAGGTTAGGTTAGGTTAGGTTAGGTTAGGTTAGGTTAGGTTAGGTTAGGTTAGGTTAGGTTAGGTTAGGTTAGGTTAGGTTAGGTTAGGTTAGGTTAGGTTAGGTTAGGTTAGGTTAGGTTAGGTTAGGTTAGGTTAGGTTAGGTTAGGTTAGGTTAGGTTAGGTTAGGTTAGGTTAGGTTAGGTTAGGTTAGGTTAGGTTAGGTTAGGTTAGGTTAGGTTAGGTTAGGTTAGGTTAGGTTAGGTTAGGTTAGGTTAGGTTAGGTTAGGTTAGGTTAGGTTAGGTTAGGTTAGGTTAGGTTAGGTTAGGTTAGGTTAGGTTAGGTTAGGTTAGGTTAGGTTAGGTTAGGTTAGGTTAGGTTAGGTTAGGTTAGGTTAGGTTAGGTTAGGTTAGGTTAGGTTAGGTTAGGTTAGGTTAGGTTAGGTTAGGTTAGGTTAGGTTAGGTTAGGTTAGGTTAGGTTAGGTTAGGTTAGGTTAGGTTAGGTTAGGTTAGGTTAGGTTAGGTTAGGTTAGGTTAGGTTAGGTTAGGTTAGGTTAGGTTAGGTTAGGTTAGGTTAGGTTAGGTTAGGTTAGGTTAGGTTAGGTTAGGTTAGGTTAGGTTAGGTTAGGTTAGGTTAGGTTAGGTTAGGTTAGGTTAGGTTAGGTTAGGTTAGGTTAGGTTAGGTTAGGTTAGGTTAGGTTAGGTTAGGTTAGGTTAGGTTAGGTTAGGTTAGGTTAGGTTAGGTTAGGTTAGGTTAGGTTAGGTTAGGTTAGGTTAGGTTAGGTTAGGTTAGGTTAGGTTAGGTTAGGTTAGGTTAGGTTAGGTTAGGTTAGGTTAGGTTAGGTTAGGTTAGGTTAGGTTAGGTTAGGTTAGGTTAGGTTAGGTTAGGTTAGGTTAGGTTAGGTTAGGTTAGGTTAGGTTAGGTTAGGTTAGGTTAGGTTAGGTTAGGTTAGGTTAGGTTAGGTTAGGTTAGGTTAGGTTAGGTTAGGTTAGGTTAGGTTAGGTTAGGTTAGGTTAGGTTAGGTTAGGTTAGGTTAGGTTAGGTTAGGTTAGGTTAGGTTAGGTTAGGTTAGGTTAGGTTAGGTTAGGTTAGGTTAGGTTAGGTTAGGTTAGGTTAGGTTAGGTTAGGTTAGGTTAGGTTAGGTTAGGTTAGGTTAGGTTAGGTTCGGTTAGGTTAGGTTAGGTTAGGTTAGGTTAGGTTAGGTTAGGTTAGGTTAGGTTAGGTTAGGTTAGGTTAGGTTAGGTTAGGTTAGGTTAGGTTAGGTTAGGTTAGGTTAGGTTAGGTTAGGTTAGGTTAGGTTAGGTTAGGTTAGGTTAGGTTAGGTTAGGTTAGGTTAGGTTAGGTTAGGTTAGGTTAGGTTAGGTTAGGTTAGGTTAGGTTAGGTTAGGTTAGGTTAGGTTAGGTTAGGTTAGGTTAGGTTAG